>CM076580.1:1241889783-1242489783 GCA_034641835.2 Pinus albicaulis | reverse complement strand
CGGCGGGGGAGGCATACCTATGCCCGTCGTGACAAAGTACAAAAGAATAGTGTGTCCAGTGAACAAGGGACCGAACCATAGAATACAGCTGGCATAATCAAGAGCCAGATAAAAATACAATGAATAGTCTCACATACATGCTGTGCCCGGGATAACAGCCAGGACTAGTACAATATCATCTGAGTACATGAGATAAATACAACCCCAAATGCCCCCCGTAAATGGGGAAGGGCTCACAAAATCTGACTGGTACATGCAAATCATAGAGGTGCTGCAAGTGGCTAAGGCCAACATCATCAAAATCTGGAGCGGCATCAAAGGCTGCAATGAAGAGGTCATCCGGGCATGTGGGGGGCTACCTGCAGGGCCACCCCCTCATGAGGGCCGAGACATCTCACACACGCCCGGGAATCATCACGAGCTGCTGCTGGGTCACTGGACTCGGCTCCAAAGAGCATTTGACCTCGATCATGCTGAAAGGAGCTGGAGAAGCAACCAAGTCAAAGGGAAGTGAGAAATCCCCCTGCCTGATCCGAGGCACCGAACAAAAGTGGAAGTTGGAACCAAGGTGCACCGCCCTCTAGACCTTGCTTCTGGAATGAATGTGCTGAGGTCGACAGAAGGAGGTTCGCCGTAGGTGAGGCAATGAGAGAACCTCAACTAAGGCACGAGAGAAGAACAATAGAGCGACGGACAGACTGACACTAATGATGATGGTGGAAATGGGAAGGATGGAGTGGCGAATGGACGACTTCCCTTGTTAGAGCATAAAGGGCATGAATGACATGGCAGCGACCGACACAATATCGAAAAGACAGACAGCAACAAGGTCATGAGATGCGACACAAGAGAGAAAACCGGCCAAAAAGGAATGCTGGGCTACAGAGGTGTAAAAGAATGCAGTGATATTCTATGAATGCAAGGATGACCCGAACTGCATAATTTGGTCTGGACGACCAGACAGTGTCGCTACCGCAGAAAGGCCCCGAATGGGGGTCACAGAAGCATGAGCATGGGGAAAATCACCAAGACGAAAATCAACACGAACGTGGACAAGTAAGGGGGCGATATGGTGCCCCAAGTACAAGTGTTGTAAGTGAGGAGATTCGATTTTAAGGAGTGGTGAAGTGACCCTTCATGGAAAAAATGTGTCCGGGTGAAGTATCAAATCATCAAAAACTAAGTAAAACCCATTTGAGAGCTCGGTGAGATCTATCCAGCGGTGCTGACGGTTCGTCGAACGGGGCTACGGTGTGGTCGCAGCAGTCGAAAGAAGAAACAGGGGTTCTCTTTTAATGAGGCTGTTTTCCCTCCAAAATCATTCATTTGCTATTGTTGATGTGGTGAACGTGGAGAGGAGAGAAGGCCCTAAATCTTGCGGCGAACGTAGCGGACAAACCGACCGTTGGATTCGAGATCTGTCAGTTGGAGGTAAGAGGCCTAACCTTGCTCTTGCATTTTGATGGATTAGATTTGCAGTTTAGGGCCCAACACCCCAGAAACAGCCCCTCCCTCCTCTCTACGGCCGGGTCGCACTTTTTGGGGAAAAAAGTGCGACCCAGGACGCAGGTTTGAGGGAAAAAAGTGCGACCTGGTCCAGAAATGGGCAGAAAACTGCGACCTAGGAGGGGAGGGGGGCTTGGTGCTGTTTGATGGTTGGGAGTTGGGTTTTTGTGTGTGGTTATGGTTTGCCCGATCTGTACCCTGACAAAGAGAATGTGTTTGTGCAGGTATGGCAGAGTTACGGGTCAACTGGAGAGAGAGGGATCCGGGAACACTTCGGGCAGAGATCCAGGCGGATCAGGGCGTCCGTCGTGTATTGGCCAGATTTGGGGTTCTCAAGTTTGTGGAGAACCCGTTGATGAGAGCAGGGGAACCATTACTGGCCCGGGACACTGCCATCGATCCAGACGGGAGACTCCTTGTAGTGTGCGTCGTGATCGAACCGACGTCCAGATGTACTTCTCGGCCGGCTTCCGCCATTTGGGGATATGGGGAGACACGCAATGGGGCAGTTGCTGCCGGGCGTATATCAAGGAGTTTGTGTGGAACGCTCATCGTCGACCGGCTTCCAAGTCAAGGGGGACTTTGACATCGATCGGGGATCTAGAGAGGCTAGAAACTCATAGAAAAGGTCGTACCGTGTCGCTAACCGGGCACCCAAGCGTTCCATCACATCACCGGTGGGCAGATGATGATAGTGGAGAGTGTGTTGAGTGGGACTTACTTTGGGTGGGCCCAAATGATGTTGGTGTCGCTAAAGCGACAGTTGTCGCTATGCAGGCGGCAGGTGAATCATGATTGCTCATATGGGACTTTGTTGTGCGCCTTCTCCTTTGAGAAGATCCCGACCTTGAGGCCTCGTGTGCATCTTCCAGATGGGGGCCCGAGAGAGCCCAGGATGCGTCGTTGGGGACGACTACTCTGCAAAGGAGGAGGAGGGGCGGTCGGGCGAACATTTCGACCGGAGTTCTTTGCCCATTGGGATCAGATGCCGTTGTACACAGACGACTACCCTTATAGTGGGATGAGCTACTATGGGGATCCGGATTTGCCACTTCCGGCTGGTCGAGTTTGGGGGCCCGATGGTAAGTGACAAATTGCTATTCTTATATGGGCATGTTTAAAGTTTTTTGAATAGTAAATAATGATACTGATTCAGGGACTTTTGGTATGCAGATATAGCACCGGTAAAACCGACCGGATATATGGGACGACCGGCAGCGTCTGGAGCTACGGGTCTGAGTGGATCGAGAGCAGCGCAAAATGATGGTGCAGCCGCCCTACTGGAGGACATCCGCCGTAGATGTGAGCAGCTGTTGACCGGAGTATCAGAGCGCGGGTGGCAGGATTTAGACGACCAGTACATAGAGCCATGTGTTGGTCTCCCCTCGGAGTGGCGAGGGATCATGCGGCGCATGGCGATGGCCGGTCAAACTATGCGGGATCTACATGCTGCAGGGGCAGAGCCATTGGCCCGGGAGCCTCCAGATAGTGATTAGGGGCATATGGTGCCCCTTCTGATGTCTGTAGGGGCAGGTGGTGCCCCCTAGAATGTATGGAGGGGCATATGGTGCCCCCAGTTTTTGTTTGTAACATGCTATGGGCATGTCGTATGTATATGTATGGGGGGGCGTATGGTGCCCCCAGTTTTTGTTTGTAACATGCTATGGGCATGTCGCATGTATATGTATGGGGGCG
The DNA here is from genome assembly GCA_034641835.2 of Pinus albicaulis. Lineage (NCBI taxonomy): Eukaryota > Viridiplantae > Streptophyta > Pinopsida > Pinales > Pinaceae > Pinus > Pinus albicaulis. Next base: position 1,242,486,582 of record CM076580.1, on the reverse strand, counting down.
CGTATGGTGCCCCCAGTTTTTTGGAACATGCTATGGGCATGTCATGTGTATCAGAGTAGATGGACTCATCAATATATGGTTTGCGACACATATTATGGATATGCATCGTCTTTTGATGGTTGATTTAATGTTATTGTCTTGTATGAATCGAGTGTGATAAATGCCAATCTAGAACATGGTTTGCAATACTATCTACGTAGTGATTCTGGTCTCTGGGTACATGGTTGAAAGTTATGGTTTCAAGCGCACGTATTAAGACTTTTACTCGTAAATAGCGTCTAAACAGCACAGGGTTACGCACACGATAAACACCATTTAGTTGCATGACAAGAAGCAAGGAATCCAAACGAACGTGCAGATGGCGAATGCGATGCAGCAAAGCATCAGCTAGTAGGCCACGCACTGCATCGTATTCGGCCCGATTGTTGGTGGCAGAACCAATGCATACCCCGTTAGACAGAACGAGGTCATGCAAGGGGGTGAAGATGGCCCACCCTGCCGAGGCAAGATTCCTGGAGTAGCGACTTGCACCATCGGCGTAACCGATAAAGGATGTGGACGGGGGGATGCACAAGGTGGTGTGACAAGACAATACATGAGGGGATGAAAGGAAAGGGCGGCAGCGTGAGGGGGCAGAAGTCATCAAGCGGAAATGGCGGGGGGAAAGGGCAGGATGAGCAAAACTCAAACAAGGTGATGTATGAGGGCTATCGGAAGCATGGCGAGGACTCGGGCTGCGAAGGTCAACAGAGACACCAGTAGAGTGATCTCGAGTATCAAGGGACACAATGGGGGAGGCGGCAGACGGGCTAGGTGCCAAGTGTCGTGCAGAGGAGGACAGGTAAAGAATGGTGACTGTAGACTCCGTCATCTGGACATCAGGGGGGGGAATATGGATGGGATCAGTGGAATCCTGAGGCTGGGCTGCAGCATACTGCACGAGAATGGGAGAGGCGGATTGATTTTGTTCAACCTCATACTCGCGGATTACCTCAAGGGAGTCACGGTAATGCGTCAGGTGAGGACAATGATGGGAGTAGTGGCCATGGACACCCCACAAAGCACAAGGCTTGTTGGTGCGGAGAGTCTTGGGGTTCTTGGAGACGGTCGAAGCAGGAGTGGGAGTTTCAGGGACCGTAGTGTCGGGGAACGCGACTTTTACCATGGGACGAATACGGGGTAACTCGGGACAAGCATGGGTGGCATGACCGATGACATCACATAAGGCACAAGGCTTCGAGGGTGGGGGAGGAGCCGAGGTGGTTGTGGTGGTTTGGTCTTTGGTTGCCCCCTTGCGGGCTTTTCCTTTCTTCCCGGGAGCCGACTCAGCAGGGGAAGGGTCCTGTGGAGGTGCTGGGGGCACGTTGGCTATGGAGGAAGCGAGGGGGACCGGTTGAACCGGTGTCAAAGCCATGTAAGGTTTGGGGTGACCAGGGGGGGTGGCGGCTGGGGGGTCAAGGTACCAAACCGGAATACCCAAGGTCAAGTTAGGGAGAGACAGGGTGGCCATGACGGGGACGGAATATACTCCGGGAGGGGGAGCCAAGAAGGGGATCTGTCCAGCAGGGTAATGACCAGGAGGAACGGCTCCAAGATGGTTAAGGCTAGGGGGACCGAGCCTGGAGGATAAAGAGGTTCGGGGGTGCCAGCTGTAGGGGGAGGGCCAGAAAGAGGAGGTCCGGCTGGCTGAGATGGATGGCTAGGAGCGGGTTGCGGAGGGCGGGGAGGAGGGTGCGGGCTAGCCGAGGCAGGCCGTTTGTGGGCAGCCTGAGACGATTGCATCATGCAAACATTCGACAAGCTGGGGTCAGTAACAGGAGGGGGAGGAAGGTGAGGAAAAGTACCAAGCAGGGTGGAATCTTTATAGACGTCGGGGGAGACACTGGTCAAAGAATCGACGGTTTGCTTGTTGGCTACAGAAGAGATGGTCATCTCGGAGGCGGATGGAGACGGCGGCTCATGATACGATAGCTGGTCAATGGTGACTATCTTTCCATTATGTGGAAAAGACATCTTGCGGAAGACCGCGGATGGGACAACAGACATGGCATAGGTGTAGCTTCGCCCCAATAGAATGTTGTAGTCTAGAGGGGCGTCAATGACTTCGACATCAACGCAAACAGTCTTACCGGCGAGGGTGATGGGACAGCTACGAAACAGGCCAATAGGCTGGGAGGCATGACCGTCCCACGCTCGAAGGGTGATCGTGAAAGGGGCCAGCTCAGGGGATCCGAGTTGCTTCCAAACCGAAGCGGACATCACGCAGGTGGATGCCCCCTCATCAATTATACACCGGGATACAGTGAGCTCCTGGACGGACTGGGATTTGGAAAGCAACCAAGGAGGAAGAGGAGGGTGGTCCGATTGAGTGGCGTCGAAAACAACTGTCATTTGGTCAATGCCAGGATCAGCGCCACGTGCATAGTAGAGCCTTCCTTTGGAGAAGGGCACGCACCGGAGGAGTTCTAGTGTGGAGTATGATAATGGCGTTAGGGGATTGTGCCAAATCATTCGCCATAATCGTACGATTGAGCGGCTCGACCGGAAGCAACATTTCGGCGTAATGGACCCTTTGGAATTTTTGGGTGAACCTCAACTTTGGGTTGAGGGATGTGTAAGGGGCCACTGGATGTCGAAAGAGGCTCTGTAGAACCTGAAGATGGAGGCTCGGGAGCAGACTGAGCAGGGGGCTTGGGGTACTGGCGAGACCGAGTTTGAAGGTGGAGGTCGACGGAAGGGGACGGATCGGAGTGCATCATGAGGATCTGGTAGTCAGAGGAACCAGAAATGGACGAGGGTGTGGCTGCATGGCTGTCAGGGGGTTGGGTAGCCACGAATCCCTGTTGAGGGAAAGGATCAGTGAACACAGCTGGCTGGGTAGTGGCCACACTAGGAGGAGCGTGAGGGGAGGCGTGTTGTCCGCGCAATGTGGCTTGAGACTCCCACATCTGTCGCATCTGGGGTAAGAGAGGACAATCGTGAGTGTAGTGACCGTAAACACCGCAACACGAACAGGGCTTGTTTGTGCGAAGCGGCCTGTCCGGCCTGGGCGGAATGCCCCGAGGCTGGTTGCTAGTGTTAGGGTCCTCACCAGAATTGGGGTCCACGGGTACCAGGGGCAGATTGGTTTGGATTGCTTCTCCGCCTTCTTTGAGAAGAAGGGGGATTAGTCACGCCCTGATGTGCAAATACTTGCCCTGGAGGGGGCTGTAGGTGCTGGTGTTGGGTTTGAGGAGGCAAGGGAGGAGGAAGCGCATATGCTGGAGGAGCTGGCGCACCAGGCTGCGGATAAGGGTAATGGGTAGGTTGGGCAACATTGAGGTAAGCAGGAGGTTGGGCAAAAGGAGGAGGCATGCCGTATCCTGGATACATGCTACCGGGAGGGGCGTAGCAAGCGAGGTGTCGTCCCTCCAAGGAAGGCCATGGCTCACAGGAACAGAGGGTGACAGAGGGGGTGGGGAAAGAGATCCGGGCCACCACCGTCGGCGATCGAGATGCCCCCGGGCGCAGCGCCACCCCGGCCTCGGGATGTCGTAAAGAACGGTATGTTACAACTGTATCGAGCGGAGATCGTGGCCATATTTTGTGCCATTTGGAGGGCGGCTTCTTCAGATTGAGGAAAGTGAGAGGCGACATCTTTGCCGATGGGAGACGGGAGGGTGCGAAGGAACCAGTCCATGTAAGCCCGATCTTCAAAGGGAGGGGCTCGACATAAGCTCCGTCTTCGTCGCCATTCCTGAACATGGGCAGAAAGGCGTGTGGAAGAGGATTGCTTAAATGAAGTCAAGAGCTCCGTACCAGTGTCGTATCGGAGAGGGAGCTGGAAGTACGACAAGAAGGTTTGGGCAAGAGTCTCGAACGTGGTATGGGAGGAAGTGGCCTGTTCGACATACCATTTAGAAGCTTCGCCGGTAAGCGTGCGTTGGAACAAACGAAGACGGATGGAGTCATCGGTGATGGAGTTGGAGGAACACCACATGTGGAAAGACCGGACGTGATTGGTTGGGTCTTCGCCATTAAGGCCCTCGAACTTAGGGATATCGGAGGGTAACTTGGTAGGCATAGTGGGCCAGGTAGTATTATGGTGAATGGGGTCGTTAATCAACCGATGGAAATCGGGGAGGCTGAGGCCTGCAATGTACGGCAGCACAGGGGTGGCCGGAGTAGTGGTTGTGACGGTTCCGCTAGAAGTAGGGCCGGCATTGGGGCCGGGAGAACCGCTAGCATTAGGCCCTGATCCGGACATGGTGAAGGTAAAAGGAGTCGGAGGGGGAGAACCGGAAGGAGAAGGGGGATCCGATGAATCAGTAGAGGAGTCGGAGTGCGGACTCGAAGGTGGACTGGCTCGACGACGACGGTGCGGAGCAGGTCGATCAACCGGAAACTGAGGATGAAGGCCAAGAAGTCTCCGGGAAAGGCGCCTTGGGGGCGCAATGATGACAGGAAGAAGAAAACCGACAAGGGCAGAAAGGGACAGAATCAAGAAGGTCAAGGGCAGATAAGGTGCAGTGACGATTGATTTTAGAGTCTTTGCCAGGCGGTGTAAACCAGGCGCTTCTTCACTTAGGTTCAGTGTGTGGTGTGCGTTAATTTTAATTTTTAAACCCTTTCCGTTGTTGAGAGCAAAAAAGTGTGCTGCGTAGCTGAAAATAAACCTACAGAGAACAGAGTAAAATGCTGAAATAACAGAAAAATAACAGCTACGTATGCATCTATCTAACCCAAGAAGGTGGGTCTCTCAAAACTATGCTGAAAAGAAAGGGGAAAAACTATGGAAACACACACAAAGGAAACTCAACAGATCTAGGGTCAAAGGGGACAGAGATCTGGAGGATAAAGCTGCAGACAAGGGGTGCAGATCACAGCCAAGAGACAGAGGCAAGGTGGCTGGAAAAAGGAAATCAGCAAAAAACCGGGGGGGCAAGGCGGAGGCCTTCAGAGGAGGTCCAAACAAAACGACAAGAGGTGATTTGAAAGGAAAAGAGGTTGATTTCAAAGGATCTGAAAGTGAGGTAACAGATCTGGAAAAGAGGGGGCTGAAGCTCTGAAACCGACGGCTGAAACAACTAAAACTCTTCCACAAAAAGTGGAGGGTACTAAAGTCTTAAGGGGGCCGGGTTCCCACCAGATGAGTAAACAGACCGCATCTTGGTCAAGGCGGGCCGAGACGCAGGCCGGAAACTAAGTCGTAGGTCACAGCGAACTCGCAAATAGGGATTACGTAAAAAATGTCGGAAAATGACAAAGCCAGTGTTCCTAATTTATCCGAGTTGGAGGTCGCAGAACAAAAGCAAAGGTGCGGCCCGGAAGTCACAAAAGTTTTGGGCCGCGTGCGTACTCCCCCGTTCCTGGCCATTGCTTCGGCGGCAGACGCTCGGTGTTGCCGCCTGGGCTTGCGGGCTCATGTCGCTTACCGTCAGAAGAATAGCCAAACGACACCAAGTTAGAAATTTTAAGTTTGTAGGGTTTTATGTGAGAAAATGACATGAAAAGAGAAAAACTAAACAGCTGAAAAGAAGCCCTAGGGCCTGAAGTAGCTGGATATGCAGGAATATGAAAAACGACAGCGGTCGTAATTTAAAACTCGTGTGGAGTCGCCATTTGTTAGTATGAATTCTTCGTCGAAGCGTACGAAAAAGAACCACTTTAGCTACGCATAACTAATAGCCCTAACAACAATAATGGCTGCAAAACATCTTCAGATCTGCAATTAGTAGTTAAAGCACTGCAACAAACAGATCTATAAATAGAAAGACATTAAGCAGTAAAGTAAAGAGTTTGCTCCATGCATCCAACATACAAGACAAGAACACGATTTTTGAATGAATTTTTATATTACAGGGCACCTGGGAGGAAACAAGAAGGTGTATCCAGATCTCCTCAATGGGATGGGTTCTTTGTAGTCCTCATCACTTCAGATCTAAGCTTTCTCTCTCTTGTAGATGTAGAAAACCCAATGTAGAAGGTAGAGCTCAATGGGAGCAAAATGGCAGAAAAATGAGACCAAGTGTGTAGATCCAGAGTGATCTAGTATGCAACAAAAGGTGAAGAATGATGGGGAAAACCCTCCTATATATAACAAAATATTGGGTCTTTCTAGATCTTGGTGCATGATTAAAATAATGTTAATCACATCTAGATCCACCTCTATGGAATATTTTATTATTATTTGTTGGAGGGAAAGGGTGTTTGACTTGGGTCAAATCCCTTGATTAGTGAAAATAAATAAATAAATCTAAGGGTACTAATCCTCAGGGGATAATGTTTCCTTTCAACTGCAGGAATTTGTGGCCAGCTACCTTTTCTTCCCATTTGTCTCCTGAAGTGTCTTCAGTCTCCACTTCTTCACAAATGTAAATCTCCATGTTGGAAAACTCCCCAAATATTTCCAAGAATCTCTTGAATTTATCATCGTCTTCAAACACTTGCCAGTGTTTGATATTGTCTGGGATTGATGGCCTATAACGTACCTCAATCTCATATCTTAAGAGAGGGTTCTGAGGTGGCCGAAAAGTACTGGCAGCCACTGCTAAGGAATCTGCCATTCTATTTTGCTCCCGGGGCATGAAATGGATATTGAAAGCCAAGAAGAAGTTCTCCACCAAATCCCAAACTTTGTTTCTATAGGCCCTCAGCCTAGGATGTTTAGCTTGGCACTGATTTCTCACCTGCCTGACTACTAGTTCTGAATTTCCCAGAACTTTTAAACTTTGTATGTTCATACTCCTGGCTGTCTGCAACCCTAGTAAGAGTGCTTCATATCTGGCCACGTTATTAGTGGCTTCATACTCCAACTTGAAAGATAGAGGCACCCATCTGCCCGCAGGTGAAATCAATAACACCCCAGCTCCATTTCCTTCCCTAGAGTTGGCCCCATCAAAGTGAAGTGTCCAGATTTCTGATTCAGGACTTTCCATGAACTGTTCTATCTTGATCTGGAAAAATGATGGTTCATGTGCATGCTCCTGATATTCCTCTAGAATTAGACATGAGAAATCCCTCTCCCTGCTATAAACCAGAGAATTGACCGAATCATCTTCCTTGGTAACTGTCTTGACAAATCTAGTTTCCCAGTATAGCCTCCTCTCTTGGCCACCAAATACAGGGATAGTGGCATAGGTCAGATCCAGCTTAATCGATCCCCCAATTTTGGTCCCCCAAGATCTTGACAGTAACATGCCAAAGCGAGCTGGGATGTCAGCCACCACTATATCCATCACCACACTTTTTGCTGGGATCTGAGCCATATTAACCACCAAATCTTTTATCATGCCCAGGCACTTAACTCTTTTGGAGTCGAATGAGTAAAGGTCTTTGTATGGGCGGGTGATCTGTAGTCCTAGTTGCTCCATGACCGAGAGGGGTAAAAGGTTATGAGAGGCTCCTGAGTCCAACATGCAGTTATGCAGTAGCAAGTCATGTATTACCAAAGACACATAAAAAGGGGGAGTTGCAGCATCCAACTCTTCAACATGTGGGCCAAAAAAAACCATAGGTCTTTCCTCCTGAAGGTTAAGGCTATCTGGAATGTTTATAACTTCTGGAGGGAGCATAAATGAAGCGACCTGGGACTGATATGTAGGTTGTTTCAACAACTCAGTCAAGGGGACTGGGATTTTCACTTTCTCAAGCTCCTTCTGCAAACTAAAAGTAGAGGAGGACTTATCTATTGACACCTCTTTTGGTTATTTATCTTTGGAGTCTTTATTCTGAGGGGAAGGTTTGACTTCTTTTAAGATTGGCTTGACACTAGGAGGTGTAGACACTTGTGAAGACGAAGGTAATTGATCAACAGATTGTAAAGATTGGTTAAGGGGCCTCTTACCTTTGCCCGGGATCTTTTGAGGAGTTGCCTCCTTCTGTGCAGATGCCTCTTCCTGTGGTGTGTCCTCCTCCTGATCCTGAGTACGGGTTCTCTTTCTGGATGACCTGAGATCATATCTTCTATTGAACTGTGCTTGCATGAAATCAACGAACTGCTTGTAGTAGTCATCAATCTCGGGATCTTCAGTATCTTCGGTAGCTTTCGCTTCTGTGTGTGCCACCTCCACTTATTCACTTCCATGTACCAGACATTCAACATCATCATTGTTTGAGAAAGCAAGGTAGGCCTCCTCTTGTTAGTAGGGAGTGTCTTCAGTAGAACCCTCTACTTCCCCCTCCAAGTATAGAGGATGTGGTACCTGATCTTGCTACTCCTTCTGTCCCCTTTGCAGTATATGCAAGGGTGGCTTTCTATATTGAGGGTTAAAGGCACTGTTAGGAGCATTTTGGAAATTCTTGGAGGATGAATTCTTTGCCTCCATTTCAAGCTTCACCAGCTTGCTTGAGAGATTCTTGATCATCTTGTTCATTTCCTCAATCCTGTCATTTACTGAATCTATATCTTGGCTCGAGGTGGATACCTCTTCCTTTCCCCTTCTTCTTATATCTTGCTCAGATCTTCCCTTGGATATACCAGTGGAGGCGAAGTTTTCCTCAAGCTCCAGTGCATCTGTCTAAGCATCATCCAGAGTGGCTGGCTTTCTTTCTCTCAGGGAGAAACCAAATTCAGAGTCAAAGGCTACTACAAACACTACCTTGGCAGCAATCTGGTGTGGTTTCATTTCGGTGGGAAGGCTCAGGTATAACTTGTTAAATCTCTTAATAAACTCGGCCACCCCTTCATTGTGTCTTTTCTTGAGTGTATTAAACTCAGTTAGACAGTGTCCATGGTCTTTCTTCTCCCCCCATTTCTTGAGGAAAGTTTCTTCCATTGCTTCCCATGTGTTTATGGAACGGTCTCCCAACGTCTTGAACCATTTTCTGGCTTCACCATCAAGGGATTGCACAAATAGTCTTAGGACTACGTCCATATGTTACACATTAAAGTTTTCTGCAAAAGCGCAGAAGACCTCAAGGTGTTTTTGAGCGTAAATCTCATTTTCTTCGTTGAAGCGGGGTAGGATCTTTAGATAGTCCTGTGGCATATCATTAAGAGATGGAGGTAATGCCAGGGGAGCATATTTATTTAGCAAGAAACCTGGAACGTTGGCCATTGGAGGAGGAGGAGGTAGAGGTAACAAGAGCGTTTGGTGAGTAAGTGGGAGAGGGGGTGGAAGTGAGGTGTGTATGATGATAGGGATATAGTGAACAACAGCTTGGGATGATGGAGACAAAGGCGGAGTATTAACAGCAGATACCTTAGTGACTTCTTTGATTTCTTCGGCCTTTGGAGTGGGGTGAAATGTATAACGGGTGGTATTTATTGACTCGACCTCGTCCTTAACTCGGATGTTTCCTGGGGGTAAATAGTCTGAGTAATAACCAGTTCCACCCAGAGTGGAGTCAGAATCTTGCAATTGGGAAACCTGAGAAGAGGAAGAAGGAAAATATTCTAGAGATAATTGTGGCATCTCAGTATGAGCAAATTGTCTCTCCCTCCAACCTCTTCTATGTAAAATTCTCTCTGGGTCAGACACAGAGGGTGTTTTTGGCTGAGACGTATCTGACCTAAGGTGTGGCTTCCGAGAAGCTAGGACTACAATTATATTTTTCTGGAAAATGAATGTGGAGTCGCCAAGGTGAGGGATATACAACTCTCAACTCTCCATGCCCACCTAATTGAAGAGTGAAATAGGGTTTTGTCGAGGCCTAGGGATTTCAATTTTTTCATCAACTTCGTTCCCCGGCAATGGCGCCAAAAAGATGTTGTCAATCTTAGAGACAGCCTTGAGGTGTGAAAGACTAGTGCCTAGGACATCTTAAATAGTAGAGAGAAAAAGAAACATAACAGGGATAACTAGCAGGACAAAGTCTCATGCTTTTCATTTATAAACAGGAAGATCAACTTGAATGGGACCAAAACTTTCAGAAGTTTGACGCCTGAAAGGTATATTGCAAAAACAAAGTGTGAAAATCTTACGCAAAGGCATCAGAAAATTTAAGACAGTTCACGGTAAAGAAGGCCAATTCAACAATACTTAACAGAGATAAGTAATCTGCAGATGTTCACTATGTAAGAAGGAATGAGGAAATATCAGCTGTTGCATAGATAATATCCGGACACACATATCACCATGTAATGGGCTTATCTATTTAAGAATCCATTCACAATAATAGCGTATTTCCAAAATAACATCATATTGAAGCCAATATAGCAGAAGTGTGGGTGCTGTGAGGATGGAACAATATATCATGCATGAGCCATATTTAAAGCGCTAGATTGATTCCAACATAAGTATCAACTAGGATAAATTCACATTAAAATCAATGAGTTGCTCGCATTCCAAAACATGATACAGGAGAAACGGATGAGATAAGACGAACAATTGATTGACACATAAAGGAGAAGTTATGTTCTATTAAATATCAAAGACTGGAATCTTCCTTACAGATAAGACTTCTTTTTATTGAAACCTGACGGGCTCTGAACCTTCATGCAAGAGTTAAACAAAAATGCATACAAAATCCTCTTATAGCATAGTTTTCTGATAAAATCTGGAACCCTGTGTTCTCCTCTACTCTTGTTTATATAGGAACTTATCTACACGGGCGAGAAGATATTTTGGGAAAATATCTTCTTCGCATGCTAGGAATTTGTTAGAAGTGCTTGTCAAAATATCAAAAAATCATGATGAGGAATCAAAACCTCTCATCCTTTGTTGTTAGGCGCTCGACCATTTAAAAACCACAATTTTATAACAGTCTAAGTAAAAATAAATTGCTGTGGTGAAATATAGATTCCACCTGAAACATGAAAAAGACTAACTAATGGTAAAAAGTAAAAAGGCCGCTAGGGCCGAATCATGAAATAACAATGCATCATTTGTGAGAAGGGGTCGAGGCTGTTTCTGATACTGGTGGAGGCACGTTTGCGGATGAACTGGCAACTTGGCTGACAAACTGGATGCACCTCTGTTGACTGTCCACGGCAGGCTCAGGCATCGCTGCAAATCCTTCTACCCTGATGAAGGCCTCAGCGAGATCACTTATATTTGCCTCGGTAGGAATTTTATGTTTCAACAAGTGAAGGAGGGAAAACTCTGGGCAGAGTGATGCAACAATGGTTTCGTCCTCTAACCGGGTGGTTTTATCTGAAAGGACATCTGTCCGGTCCCTTTCTTACTTTAGGCATGTTTCATATTCCGGTAAAGATCACAGCATGGAAGGGGTGGTGGAGTCCCAGCACGTGGGGAGCCCTGCTGTCATAATCTCGACCCAAACCGCATCAAACCGGTCCACGCTGCACATCAACTGTTGTAAGGCCTTTGAATCCACGACGCGAGTTGATTCCTTATCAATGGTTTTCTGGCATTCGAGGGCTTCCTTATGCCGGCTGACTATGCCATGCTGCTCTGCTTCGCTTGCTCTCATCCCTTTCAAGAATGACACATATTCGCTGGCGTGCTGAGCTCTGTTGACCAAATCGAGATCCCCTTCCTGAAGTCTCCTCCTGAGATAGAGTACTGAATATTTCATCTCCTCAATGACTTTCAGAAACTCCCATTGCTCTGTTATAGATGAAATTATTTCGGACCAAATAATATTTCTACCATCCCTGAGAGTGAGGCTACCTTTTAGGCGTGCGTTGAGATCGTTTATGGTCTTCTGCTGGTCGGCCCTTGTTTTCTTTTCCTATTCAATCTCTTTCTACAACGCCTCTATTTTTCTAGTATTCTCTGACAGGGATTTTTCCAAATCTGTGATCCTTTGCCTTGCGGTGGAAGCATGTTTCTCCAGTATATCATTTGTAGCTTTTGCTGCATTCAGCTTCTCTGAAAGTGAACTCGTCTCAGGTGGTGTTGTAGCAGGCGCACAACTGTGTGTGTCCCAAGTGTTTTGCAGCTCTGACAACCTACTCTGAAGGGTAGCGATTGTTCCTGTCAATTTCTCCTTCTCTTCCCTTTCTTTTGACAATGTGTTGGCCAATTCCATTTTTTCTTTCTCCACTTGTGCCAACTCGGCTATCTGCACATGCTGGGAGGCCGGCATGTGGGCTTTGCTTTTCAATGAGGCAACTTCCTCCTGTAACTGGTCTATTAAAAAGGCCTGTGGGTTCGCTTCCCCAGTCTATTTCCCTTTGATTTGATCTCGGGGGCTGCGCATTTGGTTTGCCAGGGCGCGTGTACTTGCCTGCTCATTCTTCAGGGTAGTCCTCACCTGTTCATGCTTTTTCTCGAGTTTTCTGAGTGCAATGGTAACCCGCATTACTTCGTCCTTTAGCATATTGCCTACGACCTGAAACAGGTTACACATATCGGTTGCTGGCACCTTAGTCATGTCAATTGTGTACTCGAGCACCCAGTAGCTAGTGGCACCTGTATCAGGGTCCAATATGGCTTCAGCCATAGACAACACCAGGTGTTCAGTATCCACATTCATGGTGGCAGAAATCTTGGTGTGATATCTCTCTACATACCCCTCCAGCTCAGCTTTGTATTTATCTCTGATTATCCTATTTTTCTTGATCCTTTCAGCTGCCACTGGTGAAGTATAGTCTCCCATGGCCTGTGAGACCTCAGTGAAGTCGGAGGAGGTGGTGCTGTCTCTCAACACTTTGATTCCGGCCTTGCTGCTGTCAAGTTCCGCATATGGTGTGAATGGTTCCAGCAGTTGTTCTTCCCCTATAACTTTGGCCTCACTTGAGACTGTTTTCTACCTTTTACGAGCGGGATAACCTGCTCCTGAAGGACCCACTTCTTCTTCTTGGCCTTTATTGATGCCTTCCTATTCCCCTGTGGTAGACGAATCTGTCTCCATCTGCAAAATCAAAGGCTAAATTTCCATGTTAGCCTTCCACTCTATAAACGGTCTTGGTTCATGCACATAAGGGGTGGACCTGTTCCTCTTTCTTCTGTTTGAAATGATCTCCCGAGGATCATAGGCCCAAGTCTTCCCCTATCTTAGGTCCATGCCCTGCAACAACTTCTCGACAATGGGAAGGGCGAGTCTTGAATTCACGATGAACGAGCCGATATGGGTAGGAAGCCTCAATATGTAACCTTTCTTGACGGGAACAAAATGGAGCTGGTCTGCCTTGAGGGCTTGCCAAATATACTCCAGAGCATAAACTTGTCGAGCGGGAAACACAGGTAGCAGGTAAGGGGCAACCTCGGCTCCATAGACCCGAATTTCAGTATAGTTATCAGAGAGATACCAATCCCCGGTGCTCTGGATTTTACCAGCTTACAGCCAGTTCTTCATTTCAGGAAGAACCCTAGGTGAGGGAAAATCATGAATAATGGTGTAAGCAATGGACATGAAATCGTTTAGGAAACTTGAATAACCCACCCCTTTTGGCAATTGGCGCACTGCAAAGTTCCAGTCAAAAATAGGTCGGGGCTGAGAATTGACCTCGTATACCCTATCCAAGTCCAAACCCTCGAACTTATCAGCATGCTGATACAAGAAAAGATAGAACACCATTGAACAAAAAAGAAAGTGACTGGTTTCTGAAAGCTCTTGGAACTGGGTGTGAATGTTGGCAGATAAGTAACCCGGGATATCCAGGACGACCCCTTTCTGAGACATTAACCACAGAAAGAAAACACATACTTTGGAAGTTTCCCCCAACCCGCCTACACCTAAAAGACCCGCAATGAGAGCGAGGATGGGTTGCATTTCTTCCGTAAACATGTTTAATGGGAGGAGTTCCACACCGGGAAGGGAAGTAGCCTGGCTGCTGGTGATGGAAGCAATGAATCTTTTTTTATTCTCCCATGGAAATTTGGTAAATTGGGAGGTTAAATTTGTTTCGCTGAAAGCAGTGTAGGTGGCGCTAGTGGGAAAATGGATGGCTTGCTTGATGATGTCGGGAGAAAGGGAGAAAATCCTATTCCCCTGAGCTGAGGTAAACGTGCCTCGGTCTTCATCGTAGGTGTCTCTAAGTCATTAGATAAACTCGACCACCGAGAAGACTGGGGGGGTAATATGATGGTAAAAGCCTGATACAACCACCCGATATCGATCCCTATTTTGGACATGTCACGTGAAAAGCTCAGGTCTTATACTGCTAATGGGGAAAGGGTATTGATGGTCGCAGATTCCAGCTTGCTGGTCGATGAAAGGCTCGAACCCGGGAGGGTTTCTGGTTTCTCGGACCTGGGGAGTCTCTAGTTCGTTTTTCTTGGATGTGCCCCTTCCCATGACTGACATGTGAAATCTGAAAAGAAAAATGGGAGGAAAACATTGGCAATGTAAGGGACGGAGTACTTGCAGAGTAGGTAAATTTTCTTGGGAAAGCGACGCAGAGGGTAGTCTAGTGATGATTGGGTAGACCTGGTACTTGTTCCCGCTTGGTATATACCATAACTGGAAGACCTGAGACTTTTACCGCAGTAAAATATGGGAAACTGCTGTCTAAGACTGGTAATTCTGAGGCGAAAAGGCGTAAAGGTGAAATAAGCAGGGTAAGTGTCGTAAGGACACTGACAGTGGGGCATGCGGCGTGTTGGGATTGGGCGTTAGTTGGGGACAGGTGAACACCACATGCCAGGTTTAATACTGGTACGGGCCTCAGTACCAGCTCATCTAAACACTTACCTTACCTCTTTGCTGCATGCGCCATATGATTCCTGAAACACATCATTCCCAAAGCGAATTAAGTACATAACCTACCAGTTGTATGGGCCCACATTGCGTGCCTCTACGTCACCGTAACTCCGCGCCTTGCTCTTGCCATTTCATTCTGACCTTGGGCCCCCACCATGTCACGTTATTGCAATTCCGCGAGGGTATGGGTCTCTTCCCTCTCTTGCTGCTCGACCCCCGCGGAATTTCCCACCTGCAGCATTCCCTTATATGCATATTCGTAAAGAGGAAATTCTTTTAATATATTTTTTCTGCACTCTTCGTACCACATAATTGCACTTTTTTGTATTTCTGCTACCCTTTTTACTTTATACCTCAGCCTTTTTTGTATTACTTTGGCCTCTAGCTTTTAGGCACGTGACTTCTCTTACCTTGTTTCACTTCGACCAACTCTTCAAATATTTCACCATTTGATATAATGTTCAATGCATGACTTATCAATATTTAATAAATCAATGACTTATGTTAAATGATGATCAACGAAATCATGAAACAATTACAATGCACTCTTCTCACAAGAGTCTCATCCACTCTCACAACTATCTCACACTATCGTGGACAAAACCAACCAACACTTAGCCAATTCTCAGCCTCTAAATAACTTTTCTTACTTGCGCAATTCCTGATCAATGTAATCCCTATTATTTATGAATTTTGGCCTTCCTAAACTGTGCAAGGATCATGGGAAATCCAATGGATTTTTGGTTGCATGTGGTCAACCTACCAATCACACAACTGATAGTTAACCTCCCTTTAACCTTTGTCTCAACTGGATCTCCACTGGAACTGACATGCATGGAGCTATTAATAGTAAATCATTAGTTGCATGACAGATCACTTATTGAGAATTAAATAATATTTAATGCACTGGATCTCTCACTAGTGCAACAAACAATTACAACTAGTTCAACTGACTCTAACTCACCTAACTGATTTAAGTGATTAATCATGCATTAAAATGATGCACCAACTGCAATTCGAACTCCATAACTAGTATAATTACTCTGCATGGCTCACTAACCACCCTAAACTCAAAATACATGAGCTAACTGAGTTTATCACACTCATTTAACTATTACAAGTGATTATGAGATAATATTACAATTTATTGTCCAATTTAATTAAGGGGGAATTAAATTAGAGACAACACCAAATTAATTAATTAATTTGGCCTTCACACTAATGTATTGTTAGGACCTGTTGGTCCCACACTAGTGTGTGTGTTACAATTTCTTCTTGGACTTCAACACTATTTTAGATCATTCCCCTTGAATTTTGAGCTCAATTTGTGGGCTTAAGACCATACAAAACCCCCTTTTTGGCTTGCATTTGATCTTTATTCAACAGACACCCCCACCCACATACACTTGGACATCATCTCTATTCAAATAATAGCCCATCGACCCCATGTGAATCATCAACCATCAAGCACATCTAGAAAAAATCCATTTTCAATTAACTATATATAGATATATATTTTCAAGAGGAAAACACCAATTTATGAAGAAACCATAATATCATATATAATTAAATACGATTTATTAATGGGTTGAAAACTAAGTAATTTAAATCAGAGAAATGGAATTATTTTTTATTATTTTTTTAATTATTTTTTATAGGATTAATATCAATGTTTTTTTTAAAGAGCTTACAAATTTATATCTAAAGCGGGAGAGGATATACGCTTATGTATATTTTAATAGTCAAATAATGGAGGTTGGTCCTTTGTCCCACAAACAGGGTGTGTCATGCATCGGTTTGATGTCTAACTTGGTTCCTTAAAAAAGACAATTGTTGTTATTATTATTGTTATTATAAAAAATATTCAATTTGAAGACCATACAAAACCCCATTTTTCACTTGCATTTATTCCTTATTCAATGCACACCCCCAGGTACACAAGGATATCATCCCTATTCAAATATTATCCCAACGTGCTTATGTGAATTGTCAACTATTAAGACCATTTGAAGGAGCACCATTTTCAACCAACTATTTAGTTCCTATATATTCAAGGGGAGTCAACATCGACACTTAGACATGGGATTCAAATTTAAAATGAAACTTATTGAACTACTTAAACGTGGTCGTTAGGATGGGTACATGAGACCTTGGTTCTTTAACCTTCTTGGGAATTATGGTCTATTCTTGTTAGTGGGGCCCTAATACATGGTGGTATGGTACTTCAAAATAGATATTGAGAATAATACTTTTCTAAGGGGTGTCGAAGGTATTGTATGTAGGGGGTTAATGTGGGGTACTTAGAGAGGTTCCCAAGGGGAATACTAGTAATAAAAGTCAAGGATTGTCGATTCACCATGGTTTAAAAAAATAAATAGTGGAGGACATTCAATGTAAGGTGGACTAGGTCCTAGTCCACTATATTATTAAATAAGGTCCATTATGATAGTTACTATTCAATAAATGCAATGGGACCTCATTAAGGAAGTTCCACAAAGTACTTATGAGTTTTCTATGATTAGAGTTATCTTGATAATTTTAAATAATGATGGATAACTCTTTATGAGATGCTTAGAAGAATATTGTAATTGAGTTAATCTCATTAAAGCACTACCTTCTCGAAGAAGCAAGCAAGCAAGAGGATTTCTTTTGTAAAATGATGAATTATAAAGTATTACTCTACCTTAATGGTTTGATGTGCCGAGAGGTACTCTCCAACACATAATGAAAGAGTTGTTGTATTGTCATATTATGTTATATAAATATTTTGACACAATAATATTAACAATGATTTGTTTTGGCAACACATGCTTTTTTCAATGGTATTCTTCTTTAATGTAATATAAATATATAAAACCAACCTAGATCCATCTTAACTTCAAATCTAATCAAATTTCTCTATGTGAAAACCTTTCTTCAAGTTGTACACTCAAAAAAAGAATTTACACCATAAGAGATTTGATCCCTAATCCAAAATTAAAATAAATTTAATTAATAATAATAATAATAATAATAATAAAATTTTATTATTTATCAAATAATATAGGTAATTATCTTGTAGGCATTCTTATTTTGAAAACAACTTTTCCTAATTGCCACTTTACACCATTTGGTACCATCGATCTTATGTGTTGTCGATTGAAACATTGTAATACTTACGATAGAAATGGTGGTTAGTTAAATTCGTTTGGTTAGTTAGGGTTATGGTTACGTAGTCGGAAGAGAACCTACGCATTTGGAAATGGAATTATCTCCTTCTGTGAATTATCTACTCGTTGGTGAAATATTTCAAAGGAAGATGATAGGAGCAAAGGAACCCTATACATCCAGACATGCCATCCATCTAGAAAGACGATGTGGGTTTCACTCGCGTCGGGTTATCTTGGACCAGCAGTAGATTCCACTACTACAGACTGGTTTCCTTGTCATGTATTCGATCGAACCCAATTCATACAATGCTTCAAACTAAATATGTGTTACTTCAATCTTTTACGATTCCACACTGCAAAGCATTCACGAATAATATTACAGTCGTTTCCTATATATACTCTTCCTTCCTTGCATCTATGTGAATTAAGAGACGGGACTCTCGTATTACGATGAGAAAATTAGCTTGGGCACAAGAGTGATTGTTAATGGCACTAGCTGAGATGGTGGGTTGTCCCAATTGCAGTGTTGAGGTATGGCTTCGTCCCCAAGTTGCTGGTTTTCGTTGTCATTACTGTGGTGTTTATGCCGAGATTTGCCAACCCGAATGCCGATGGCGGTCGAATCCCATCAGGAAAATTCCAGGTACTCTAAAGTTTAACAAACCCAGACATGAGCCGATTGTTGTTAGTCTGGTTCCTCTGGTTTGAGTCTCCAGTAATAAAAGAGTCGTTCTCTGTGCGATTTGTTACAAAAATACGCCATACGAGCTCAAATGCTGCATCAACGATGTCAATGGTATGAAATATCTTCTGACAGCCAGATTCAACTTCCGTGAAGACTCTATAGTTACTCTCACGGGTATTAATTAGTTATTAATTGTTTCGATTATCTTAGATGGCTTCGCTTCATATAAATATTTCACTTGTGTTTTTCATTACGTGAGCTCTGTAGTTTCAGTTTTTGGAGAGGAAGAAAATGATTCGAAAAGAATCCCCACAAAAAAAAAACATCCAGAGGTGGATGCGTTGGCTGGTGCAGGATTGCCAACCTGGAGATTCTTTGGTGTTTCATTATTCTGGGCATGGCTCCCAGCAAAAAGATTTCACTGGCCATGAAGTTGATGGCTACCACAAAACGTTGTTGCCTCTTGACTTTGAGACGGCGGGGATGATTGTGGACAATGACATCAACGATACATTGGTAAAACCCTGCCCCCCGGAGCTCGACTGCATGTAATAATCGATGCTTGCCATAGTGGCACCATTCTACATTTTCCCTACATCTGCCTCTTCAACCCCAGGTCATCTTTTCTGAGGTGCAATCCTCCATTATTCCTTACAGTCATGTCTGGTTCTCAACTATTCTCTAGCAGTAAATTCATCTGTTTTCTAAAATTAGTTGTTAGCATTTCATTACTTTGACAAATTTAGCAGAGGAAAATGTACATGAGAGGACCATACCTCAAAATGGTATGCAAAAAGGAACAATGGGAGGTGAAGCCATATATTTTAGTGGATGTGATTATGATCAAACCGCTGCAGATACCTGCAAATACCAAAGTAAGATTCTCTTATTGTTTATGCATGTTAAAAGTATATTATATAATTTATTATTATGATGTTGAAATATTTTTGGATAATGAAATATTTTGGAAATTGGATTGATAGGAATAAAAATAATTATTATTACTATACACATATCTAAAGTATTACAAAATCTATATATATATAATCTGTATGATTATTTACAATTATTTTTGCGTATAATAATAACTATAGGGTTACGTAATCAATTTTCTAATAGAAATGTTTACAGAAATGTTGTAAACAGGGTCTTTCAAAGATTACATCCACCGGAGCCATGACTTTCAGTTTTATAAAGGCAATTGAGAAAGGAGAAGGGAAAACTTATTGGAGTTTGTTAAGTTCTATGAATGAAAGCATTAGTGACACGACAAAAGCGGGGAAAAAAAGCCCAAAAATATAGGTATTGAAGTAGCGCGCTATAAAAAGCAGGGCAAATTCTAGGTCGGAAAATCTCATCTTACAAATATGCTTGTAAATTGTGACTATAAACCCGGGAAAATTCGATTATTACAATGATATAGTTCTTTCTTTCAATTAATTTATTTCCTTTATTTTTTATAAAATAAATTGAAAATTTAATATAAAAATATATTTTATAAAAGTTAATATATTAAAAATATATTTATCATTAATTATGCGTAAATGAGGGAAATGTGGCTTGATTCCATGGCCTGCAGGGAAAAACTTGTGGCCGAGAAATCGAAGTTACAATCGGTGACAAGGTCCTTGATGGACTCCAACACGTTCTTCAGAAGACTCCCCTGCACAAGCCTTAGTTTCAACATTGTTGTAGTGAAGACAAAATCTAAGAGAAGAGGACTCCTTCCCTTGTGACAAAGCTCGAGAGAAGATGTAACTCGTTCTGAGAGTAAAAATATGGGTTGCGAGCGACTATGGATGTGTGTTTTTAGATGGAATGGCATGAACTCTACTCTATTTTCCTTCCAAAATGAAACATTACACCATATTTGACCAGGGCATCTACCAAAGAAAAATGTTGTGTCCTCTGTGTTTGTGGATATGCGGGGATATTGGAGGAGGCCCGTTATTTTTGGTGAATTCTATACATACACCTCATTCATACACTACTCTTCTAGGCTCCCTTGCAAGGGAAAACTGTGATAGCTCAGTAGGCAATATACAGGGACTGGATAAATATAAAGAACTACAAACTGAAGAGGAGATTGAAATGAAAAATGCTTAACTCTAGAGATTAATGTGCCAAATTGTTTAGATAATGTAACTCTAGAGTTTAATGTGCCAAATTGTTTAGAAATTGTCCCATTGCCATTGATATGCACTGAAATACGAGATGAATGACACAAGAAGCATATGGAAGACTCACCTGTAAGTAAAGATGTCACAGCTTAGAAGACTCACCTATAAGTAAATCTGTGAAAATTCAATAGGCATTAAACATGTATTGTTAGGATCCAAACTATTTGTTAATTGTACTCTCCTCACTTTGCGACACATTGATTAAGAAGTAAAGGATCATCTCCTAGTCTCTCTTGACCTCGTCCCCATCTAGGATCATGAAATTTATTCCTCTCTTGACCTCTTCCCCATCTAGGATCACGAAATGTATTCACATTAGGGCTCCAATATGTCAATACTGCTAATCCTATCTTATACATTGCATGAGCCTCTCTTGATACCGCCACATGAAATTCCCAATTAGATTTTTTTTTACTAAATTCAATCCATGCTGAAATAGATTGGTTATACTTAGTAGTAAATTGTAAAAAATAGTGACGTATGCTTGAGAATTAAAAAATTCCAAGTACAAATTCATGCAACTATGGCCAATCCTATAAAACTAAAAAATAATTAAAAATTGATTCATTTGGAATAGGGAGAACCTAGTAATTGATTTCTTTGTATATTCTAACTTTGAATGAAATTTATTTTGCAATATGTATTTCCAATGATCTTTTATATGTCACGATTCTGTATAGATCTAGTATAGATCCAGATTTGCATTATTTCTGTAGGTGCAGTTGCAGGGTGGTTCAACACACCATTTGGAGAGTGATTTTCTAAGTGTTGGGGATCTTCCCTTCACTTTGGAGATCTATTGGAGGAGGCTATTCTATTTCCTATATTAGTTTAGCCACACTTTCCAGATCTGAATATTTCAATAGTTCTGCAGTCTTAGATCTCATATCTACAACTTGTACTTGGTGCTTTGCTGAAAACCCTAAGGGGGTTCTTTAGAGGAGCTTGTAGAGTGCATGGATCTGATATGGATCTAACTTTGTATGCACTTATCTCCTCTATATATGATGTGTAATATACAGTTGTTGCAGAGCCAATAAAATAACGTTGTAAGGATTTTCCAGTCTTTATATATGGTTGCAACACCTCATTTTGAGGGATTTATTTCATTGGAGGCTTTCTTTTCTTGTTATGCATCTTATGGGCCAATTCTTAAACATATTTTGTTGTTGTATTAATAAATGAAAGGTATCCATCTAGGACTCTTTCTATATAAATGATGATCTGCATTATTTTCCTATCGTTCTGTATTGTATTGCTGCATTCCCAATTTGGGAATACAAATGGTTACTTTAGTAAAATACCACCAGCATCTTTCCAATATAAAATTTTATCTATGATGCAGAACTTGACTGCTTTTAACTTTAGAGATACAACCTTTGTCTTTTTCAAACCAGGAAGAGCATTTAAATTGAATAAAACAAACATGAGGTCTGCATACCACGGTGAGGTCAGAAAAGCCTCATCAATTTGTGGAGTCGCCTGGCCCTCTTGATCATCTAATGTAGCAACAAAGATGATATCCACTGCATGAAAGTTTCACATAGCCATAAATTTGGCTATTCCTTGTCCTTTGATAAGCTTAGTGGGTTTTATTTATAAGTCATACTCAAGAATGATAGCAATCCACTTACCTATTTTACCATCTGGTCCATTCTGAGCTAAAATATCCTTGGCCACTGAATTTGGTAAATAAGAAATTATATGGGAATGTAGGATGTACACTCTGAAATCTTCGATTTCTTTTATTAATGCAAAGGCTCATTTTTCCATTATGTTATATTTTAATGATGCATCCCTTAAAGCCTTACTAAATAATGCAATGGGTTGTTCAAATCCTTCATTGTTTTTATGTAATAAAACAACTGCAATATTATGTTTAGATGCAAAAGAAAAGATTATAAAATATTTAGTGAAATCTGGACTGAACACGACTGGTGCTTTTGTCAATGCTTCTTTTACTTGATCAAATGATTGTCTAGCTTCAATGTTCCATCTTATTTTTGAGTATTTTTTCAGCATATTTTTTATATTTCAGAGAAGTTCTACAAGGTTGGGAATGAATATTCTTAGGAAATTTATCTTGCCAATAAATGTTGAAGCTCCTTAATGTTTATAGGATGATGGATTTTCAATATGGCTTCAATTCTACTGGGATCAATCCTAATACCATATTTAGAAATGATATGACCCATAATTTTTTCTTATTCAAGGCCGAAAAGTATTTTCTTAGGGTTTAATGAAATTCCAAACCTTCCACATTTTTCAAACACTTTTCTCAGATGTAACAAATTTTCCTCATCAGTCTTTGAGTAGACACTAATATCATCTATATAGATCACATTAAACCTATCAATTTCATCAATAAAGGAAATATCCATGTCTCTTTGAAATGTGGCTCCAAAATTCATTAATCCTAAGGGAATCTTCACATAAATGAATTTACCCCATGGAGTAGTGAAAGTTGTTTTATCCTGATCGTCAGGATGATCTAGAACTTGGTTGTAGCCTGAGAAACCATCTAATAAATAAATCCTACTAGATCCAACTACCTTCTGTAACATGTGATCCATTTTTTGCAAATGATAGTTGTCTTTTAGGGAGACCTTATTAAGATTTCTAAAATCTTTGCATAATCTGATTTCTCGTGTTTTCTTCCTAGTTGGTACTATGTTAGACAACCATTTAGAGTACCTAAGAGGAACTATGATTTTAGCATCATAAATCTTTTTAATTTCTTTCTCAATCAGAGACATCAGAACTAGACTTATTCTTTTATGTTTATGCTTAAATGGTTTTTGATCCTCCTTAATTGGGATTTTATGATGTATAATACTAGTATCATATGCTTTAAGAACTTAATAGTTCCAGGCAAAGACATCAATGAATTCTTTGAATAAAGTAATGTATTTTTTGTTTTTCGCAGTTGGTAGTGATTTGGACAATTTTATCATTTTAGGATCTTTTTCACTGCCTATATTACACTCTTCTACATATGCCCTCATGGGCTCAATCTTAGAATTTTTAACTACATCATTGAAATCAAATAATTCTTCTAGTGGAACCAAACCTCTAGGTAAAACATTATCCTTTAGTTGAAGTATTTCAAATTCTTCTTTTTCTGGATCTATTTCAAGCAATTCTAATTTATTTACAACTTTATCTACATGAATATTTACATTTGAATTATCTAAGTATTTTTCTACATTAGAATGTACAATTATTTGATCTTCTATTTCACACTCTAAATCTATACTATCTTCTTAATATTTATCCTTAGACTACAGAAAGTTCTCAATTTTTTTGTCATTTCCAAACACTTGCCAACACCTCATATTATCTAGTACAGTTGGTTGATGTTTTACTTCCACTGTATATTGTCTACTAGGGTGACACATTTTATAGGTGTTGGCTAAAAACACCAGACCATTTGCAAGGATATTATGATTTCTAGGAATTTGTAATATCCCAAAAGGGATAATGCTATAATACACAAACAAAATATTTGAAACAACAGATTATGTACACATAATTTATGAAAAACAAATAAATAGACATGACCGGTGAGCCATTTTATTATGTAGGAGATGGATTACAGATACAACAATTCATAAAATAGAAGCATTCAAGCCAAAGAAATGGCCTAGAATGACCCTAAAATCATGCCAAAGAAGCCACTGCGTAACCGAAGCTGTTGGAAGCTATATACTGTGCTGTCCATTCAGTTGATGAAGATATTACAACTGATGGCTGAAAGGGAAAGTGTATATCTATGGGCCTTCTATGTGGGATTCAACTTATGTGAATAGGTTGCCCAATCAAAATAATAAAAACAATGATATTTGCAATGATTTTATGTAAGA
This sequence comes from Pinus albicaulis, assembly GCA_034641835.2. NCBI lineage: Eukaryota > Viridiplantae > Streptophyta > Pinopsida > Pinales > Pinaceae > Pinus > Pinus albicaulis. Next base: position 1,242,462,173 of record CM076580.1, on the reverse strand, counting down.
AAAATCTTTATTGCTAATTAAAGTAATTCTTTAGCATTCTACCATTCATAGGCCCACCATACATTTATGTTCCATCTAGATATTTAAGAAAGAATGCATTGTGTCACCTGAAAGAATAAATGATGTAAGGTCCTTTCCAAGGATTGTCAAATTTCCCATGTTTTCCTTTGTCCTCTATTTTGGAATCCCACATTAAAACTCTGTCACCCAAATTGAAATCATCAACTTTGGTTCTTCTATCAAAAATATTTTTGAAATTTTCCTGTATAACTTGTGTTTTATTGTAGACTTCTTCCCTGGATTGTTGCAATTTAATATTCTGATTAATCCTTCTCTGAGTGTCATTTAGATCAACCTGCAATTCCGAATTATCTTCATAACTGGAACTACCAACGAGGATGGAAAAAAATAATCCATCCCATAAAAAAATTGGTATGGTGACATTCCAATTGACTTCTTTGTAGTAAGTCTATCAGTCGAAAGTTCATTAATTAACTTGTTGTGCTATGAATTTTTGTTTTCTTCTAAAATTTTTTTTATGACGTTGGCCAAAATTTTATTTGAGGATTCAACTAATCCATTACCCTGAGGGTAATAAGTAGTTGAATGTCCCAAAGTAATATGGTATTTACTACATAAATCTATCATTTTCTTAGATTTAAAGGATGCAACATTATAAGTATTGATCTTGTTTGGACAACCAAATCTAGAGAGGATATTGGTTTCTAGAAATTTAATGATAACAACATCAGTGGCTAATCTAGAAGGTGTGGCTTCAATCCATTTTTTAAATTAATCAATGGCTATGAGAATCCACTTATGTTGGGCAGAGGAAGGTGGATGGATTTCACCAATGAAATCCAATCCTCATTGCTGAAAGGACTTTCAACTGATATGGGTTTTAAAGGTAGAGACAACGATTTTTTTCTCCCTCAAATATTTGGCATTTGTGGCAGGAGGTTACTTTCTTAAGGACATCAGGGAAAAGGGTAGGCCAATAGAAACCAGTGTTGATCATTTTTTGTCATTGATGTCAACCCAAGCAGCGCTAGGGGCTACCCTGATCTTACATGGGAATTTTTACCTGCCAAATTACTATATTCTGAGTCAAGGATATTTTTATGGTTTCTACTTGTAGAGATGTTTCCATTGATATATGTAACACCACGTAATTCTTCACAGTTTGAGAGATATTCATGTTTGAAGTTAGTAACCCCAGTCAGTGGGCTAAAACCCCATGGGGTTGCGGCATGACACTAATCATTGGTTGTGGTCATCGAATAGTCAAAAATTAATAATTTTAAGCTCCTAAAATCCATCCCACTTTCAATTGTTGAATTCCCTCTCAATGTAAGAATTTATATAAATTGTTATTTCGCTACTTGAAACAGGCCATCATGGAATTTTAGCTATAAAAAATTTTCTACGAAGGTTCAGAAGCTGAAATTTTGATGAAGTGAAGCCGAAATCCTGAGGAAGCTCGTGTAAAAATTTCAGATCATGTTGTGCAATATTTTTGGAGATATGACCAGTGGAAGATAGGGTTTTTGCAGGCTCCTGAACTTCATCTCAAAGAGGTGACCTTGGAAAAATCATCATAAATATCTCTCTGAGTATCAGATTGGAATTTTGAAAAATGTGGAGGATATTACACAGACTTTATTTTTATGTATATCAATTCAAATCCGAATGAGGAAACAGTGACACGTGGAACGACGTACAAGTTCGCTCTACTCAACCAGTCCATAATTAGGTCATTGTGAGAGATTGGGCATAACTTTCTCTTGAAGAATCAAAATTGGGTCAGATCTGTGGCATTGGAAAGAAGACTCAGAGGACTAATACAGGATCCAAAATCACATATTGGGGATATGAAATAACAGAGGCACACCAGATTCGATATCGAGCTCCTAGAAGGAAAGAAAAAGCTAGATCATGTGCTGTCAAGGGTTGCAAAGGACCAGAATTTCTAGGGAAGCAAAGCAAAGAAAGGTGCAATAGAGGTAAGCTCCAGGTAAGTATATTTTGCATATGCATGTTCATATCTTAATTGCATTAGGTTATTTGTATTCTAATTTGTTTTTTTTTGTTTAGCACTGACATATGCTCTATAGGATGAGGTAAGTTTTGCTATTATCATGTTGAAGAACACAAATGTATTGAAGAGTCACTTCAAAAGAATATGGAAGAAAGAAACCAAGAAAGGGAAGCATTAGAAGTCGAAGTAGTCTCGCTGCATAAGGAAGTGAAGAAGGGAAAAACTGTCCAAACCTATGCCAACAACTCAAGGGCATTGGAAGAACTCATAAAAAATCAACAATCTTATAATGACATAACTAGCCTCAGTTACAAATAAGAAGAAGCAAGACCTTCTACAACAAAATACAATGAAACTATGAGATTTGACATGCATGTAGACTTCATTGGACAAGTTTCGCATGAACAACCTTGGAAGACAATTCCTCAATGAATATTTCCATCGAGGTACCAACATATTTTTCATGGCTATTGTTATTCATGTGGAAAATTTGGTCATAAAGCTATGGAATGTAACATGCACCCTAGGAACCAATACAATTCCAGGAGATCTTTCAAATATGAACCTCCCAGGGCTCAAAGAAACATCAATAGATTTGAACATTTAAGAAATAATATGGAATGTTACAAATGTCGAAACGTTGGACACATAGCCAGAGACTACAGACTTGAAAATCCTTTAGAAGAACCTTCGAAGCCACATAACGAACAAATATGGAAGAATAATAAGAATGATAATTGTGCTCTCTCTCTCAAGGCTCAAAACAACAAATATGTGTGGTATGTTGATAGCAGTTTCTTAACGAATATGATTGGAAATAGAAAGAAATTTTTATCTTTGAAAGAGAAGAAGGATGGAACCGTATCCTTTGGAAATTATGGATCTTCAAATATTATAGGATCAGGTACTATCACTCTAGGAAGTAAAGATGTTCTAGCCAAGAATGTTCTATTGGTTGAAAATATGAATCACAATCTTCTCAGTGTTGGAAATTTTTTTGATTAAGGACACACAATGATATTCAACTCCACAAAATGTGAAATCAAGAAAGGCAGGTATGGTAAAATTGTGGCTACAACAAGTCGAGCTACAAACGACATATATGTTCTGGATGAAGCAGCTAAAACATGTCTTCTAGCTAAAGAAGATGAAAACTTGTTATGGAACAAACGAATGGGTCACATAAAATTTGAAAATCTTGTCAGGATAAGAAAAAAGGAAGCAGTACGAGAAATGCTCAAGAAATTCAAAATGGAAGATTGAAAATTCGTCCTTACTCCGATGGTAATAGGTTACAAATTGAGCATAGGCAACTCATCTTAGGTTGTGGATCAGAGGCTTTACAGATCTATGATTGGCAGTCTTCTATATGTAACAACATCCTGACCAGATGTTATGCAAGCAGTTGGACAAGTAAAAAGATTCCAAGCAGCACCAAAAGAATCACATATTATTGTCGTCAAAAGAATTCTTCAATACCTAAAGGGAATGATAGAATATGGCTTGTGGTATCCCAAGGGTAACAATCTCATTATTCAAGCCTTTACAAATGAAAATTGGGCAGGAAGCGTTAATGATCGTAAGAGTACTAGTGGAGCAACATTCTATCTAGGTGGTTGTCTCGTATCATGGTTGAGCAAAAAACAAACCTCAATCTCATCATCTATAGTGGAAGCATAATACATTGTAGTGGCAGAATGTTGTACTCAATTCCTTTGGATGAAACAAAATTTGCAAGATATTCAAGTACAATTTAGTGATCCTATTCCCATCTTCTATGATAATACCAGTGCCATCAACATCTCCAAGAATCTTGTCATGCATTAAAAAATAAAACACATTCTTATTTAAGTTCAGAGGGCTAGCCTCGTGGGTTAGGGCCCAATCCATGTGCCTCTACTCCTCTGCTGTAATTATATTTTCCTTTCTATCATTTAGCTAGTTTTTCCTCTGTCATTTAAGTTAGAACTGCTTCTGATAAGTTTCATTGCTATTTAGTTTTTGTGCTGCTATAGTTTTAATTGCTTATGCATAGTGAAATTATAGCGAAAAAACTCCAAAACTGTGGGCAAGTCTCCTCTGTCTCATCTCTGTCAATAGAGTTCTAGTAGGGGCAGACCTTCCCACAGGCCAAAATTTATTTCTGTTCAAGTTCAGGGTAGAATTTGTATTACCAAGGTCAAGCCTTTCCTTCACTATTTCATCCCACATTTATGCTTGTTTCCCATACATGAATCCGTAGGTGTGAGTCACTTATGAGCATTACTCTTACGCTTCTGTTTCCCTCCTTTAATTCTCACCTTAGTGTTGCACTTTCCTTCTTTCGAACACCCTTAAGATCTTCAGCCTTACTTCTCTATTTTTCTTTGTTCACGTCCGCCTTACCCTTTTTACAAAAAGCATATGAAAAACCATACAGAACCACTGGAAACCCAACCTCTGCCTTTGCTCCTCGAGACTCCTGCCACCGTACATCGCACTTTGCAATCGCAACATTTAACAATTACCTTAACACTTATCACCCATTCCTTGCAATTGTGATATTTCGAAATTGCAATCGCACTTCGCACTGGTTACCTTCTACCGTTAACACTCACCGCTCATTATTTGTGATTGTGAAATTGAAAATCGTAACTCTTAGCTTTTTCCACCACCATGTCATCCCCATCGCACATCACATCCCGCGAAACTTACCACATCACAAATCGCATCCCACAAAACTTACCACATCGCAAATCGCATCCCGCAGAACTAACCACATCCCAAATCGCATCCAGTAGAACTTATCACATCGAAAATCGCCACCCGCAACCTTTACTGTAGTAAAAATCACACTTCACACATTTTAGTTTATTCCCGTTATTCCTTACCACTATCCTTGTAAACTTGTGATATTGCGATTTGCGACCCTCCACGTCACTCTTCGCACTTTGTACTGCGCACCATTTAGTTTATTCCCGTTAAGCCTTACCACTACCCTTGTAAATTTGCGATATTGCGATTCGTGACCCGCCATGTCACTCTTCGCACTTCACACTGTGCACCATTTAGTTCATTCTGTTAAGTCCTTATTGCTATTCATTTAAAATTGCGAAGTTGCAATTGTGACATTGCATATCGCAACGTTTTCTATCTATCACATTCCACCATCACATTTCTGAGTTCTTCTCACTCTGAAGTCATTTCTTGTGTTATAATAATGTTTCCTAATTTTTTAAACCCCTCTGTTTGCTCCAAAGCCATTTCTCACGTCATCATAAATTTTTCTAAGGGTTTAACCCCCTCATTCTGCTTCCAAACCTCCATCATGTGTTAAACCCCCCATTAGCCCTCTTAGCCTTTTTCGTCCCTCTAAGCTGCAAATTAATTCTTTTCAATTAAAATTAAGGCATGGATAGTTTATTTGCATGGATAGGAGTATGGTAGATATATCATAGGATAGGTAGAGTGCATTTATCCGTTTGGCCAAGTTAAGTGTAGATTAGAATTAATTTCCTTTCTGCAAATTAAATTAGTTTCATTCTTGTCATTCCTTTCCAGCAATTTAGTTCAGTTTCCTTTCTGCCATTTCCTTTCTATTTTTTCTCACAATTTAAGAAATAACACCCTTTCGTGAAGCATAAGAGGATGACATGAACATAATTCATCTGTTGTGTATATAGCATTGTCACCTCAAAGTTTGTACGAAACCTGAGTTGATAAAGTAAAGTAGGCTAGCCCTTGGGAGCTGCAACATTATTGGTGAAATACCAGGGCTCACCACCACGTATTTCTTCACAGTTTGAGAGATATTCATGTTTGAAGTTAGTAACCCCAGTTAGTGGGCTAAATCCCATGGGGTTGTGGCATGACACTAATAATTGGTTTTGGTCATTGAATACTAAGTAATTAATAATTTTTAAGCTCCTAAAATCCCTCCCACATTCACTTATTGAAGTCCCTCTCAACCTAAGCATTTATATAAATTGTGATCCTCATATCCTCCTCATGTAGGGATTTTTCTACTTGAAACAAGGAATAATGGAATTCACTATAACCTTTTTTCTACGAAGGTTCAGAAGCTAAAATTTTTATGAGGCGAAGAAGAAATCCTGAGGAAGCTTGTGTAAAAATTTTAGATCATGTTGTCCAATATTTTCAGAGATATGATCTGTGGAATTTAGGGTTTTTGCATGCTCCTGAACTTCATCTCAAAGAGGTGACCTTGGGAAAATCGTCATAACTCTCTCTCTGAGTATCGAATTGGAATTCTATAAAAAGTGGAAGATATCACACGGATTGTGTTTTTATGTTTATCAATTTTAGAGCCCAATGAGGAAAAAGTGATATGTGGCATGCCCTACAAGTTCGCTCTACTGAACTAGTCCATAAAGGTCATTGTGAGAGATTGGGCATAACTTTGCCTTGAAGAATCAGAGGACCAAAAATGACATATTGGGGATCTGAAATAGCAGAGATACACCAGATTCAATATTGAGCTCCTAGAAGGCAAGAAAAATCTAGATCATGTGTTGTCAAGGGCTGCAAAGGACTAGATTTTCTAGGGAAGAAAAGAAAAGCAAGGTGCACCAGAGGTAAGCTCGAGGTAAGTATATTATGTATATGCATGTTCATCTCTTAATTGCATTAGGTTCTTTGTATTCTAATTTGTTTTTTTTTGTTTAGCATTGACATATGCTCTACATGATGACGTAAGTTTTGCTATTATCATGTCATGGGTATTTCCTTGAAGAATTTTTGTAGGTATTATATATTCATCGAGATAAGACTCAATGCATGATCTAATGTTCTGAAGAGTGAGAAAGGGTAGCATGACAAGGGCAACAATCAAGGTGTAGAACATGAGAAAGAATTCCACCACATGAAGTCTTCATGTGGGCAGCACTACATACAACCATTGTAAAGCTATCATTGTACTGAGTAATTGCAAAAGCATCATTGTAAAATTTGTACAAGTTTCTATCTGCCAAGAATTGAAGATGCAGTGTCGCGAGTTCTAGGATCATCATTAGGTATTTGTGTCATAGTTGGGCTTATGGTGTAGTGTTTCTTCTTCTTCTACATCATTTTATATCATTGTAAAGTGGACCATTTTCCCTGGTATGGGAGTCCATTGTTCCTTTATTCTTCTATAGGGTGGTAGGGTGGTGCTAGGTTGGTGCATGAAGTCACCAACAGGTTCAAGCTTGTGAAAACTTAAGGGTGGTAAGGTGGTGCTAGGGTGAGTTGTAGCTCATTGGGTGTTGGGGCATCCGTTCAAGTGACTACTGAAGAATCTCTAGCGTTGCAATGTCCATGCAGTGGGAGCTAAAGAAGAATTATTTTGTAAGTTCTAGGAAGTTGAAGCTTTATTCTTAATTGAAGTTGAATATTAAAGAATTATTAGAAAATCATTCAAATGGTTTTTGTCCTGGAGGGGGTTTCCACCTTAAAAACTGTGTGCATTTTTGTTCCTTTTGTTTACTAATATCATTGTAAAAACACTGATAATAATTAAAGATTAACTAATGCTATGAAATATTAATAATAATATTGATTGAAAGGAATACTGATTCACCCCCCATCTCAGTATTTCCAACAATTGGTATCAAAGCTTGGTTCCTTCAATATTAGTTTAACATCTAGAAGGAGGTCATGGAGTACACCAAGAATGGTGCACTTATGTTCAATGAAAATAATTATTCACTCTAGAAAGGAAGAATTTAGGTCTATCTCTTGATGTAAGGTTACTAAGTATGGGACACTAATCAAAATGGCTTTACACCAACCGTGGATGAACAAGGTAAGAAGAATTTGGAAAATGATGCAAAAGAAAAGAATATTATTATCAATGGACTTATTGAATCTACTTATCATAGGGTGTTGGGTTTTAAAACCACTAAAAATGTACGGGACAAGCTTGAGAATATATATGCAGGTGACTCAAATGTTAAAGAAGAAAATCTTCAAATATTTAGACCAAAATTTTAGCAACTCGGAATGAAAGAAAATGACAACATTGTTGCATACTTCCAACATGTTGATGAAATAACCAACACAATGGAAGTATTGGGAGAGCGTTTTGACAAGAAGACTATTATACGAAAGATTCTTAGAACGTTACCAGGGAGATTCAACCAAAAGGCATCGGTCATAGAATACAGCGAAAATATGGAAAAACTTAGCAAAGAGGAATTACATGGAGTTCTCATAGCATATGAAATGAGACTTGATGAAGAATAGGGTACTTAGCATCTAGAAACTGCATTTTTTGCATCTAAGAAAACCAATAAGGACTAATATCCTTCAAAGGAAAAGACTTGCACCTACAAGTGTGAAGTAAAGGAAGATGATGAAGAAGGTCTTTCAGATGGAGAATATGCTTACTTTACGAGAAAACTAAAAATTGGTAAGGGAAAATTCAAAGGAAAACTTCCATTGATATGTTTTGGCTATGGTGAAGTTGGGCATTTCGCAGCAAAATGTCCAAAGAAAATTGATGGAAACTCAAAAGGAAAGAAAGGCGTTAAGAAATTCAATAAGAAAGGAAAAATGAAAGGATTCAAAAGGAACTTTCTCTCTAAAGAATATATCTCATCATTCGATGAAGAAACTGACAGGGAAGAAGAAGCCAATGAGAGAGTATTGTTTATGGCCAAGCAGAATAAACATGAGGTATTAAACAACGAAGAAGAAGGGTTGACCATAGAAGAATTTTCTAAGGAGGCAATCAAGCTTATAAAAGATCTCAAGGCTGAGAAGATCCATTCCAATACTCTTGAAGAACAAGTTCAAGGTCTCAAAATTTGAAGTTGAATAACACAAATGTATTGAAGAGTCAGTTCAAAAGAAGTTGGAAGAAGGCAACCAAGAAAGGGAAGCATTAGAAGCTGAAGTATTCTCGCTGAGTAAGGAAGTGAAGAAGGGAAAAATTTTCCAAAACTATGCCAACAAATCAAGGGCATTGGAATTACTCATCAACAATCAACGATATTACAACGACAGAACTAGTCTCAATTACAAAGAAGAAGGAGCAAGACCTTATTCAACAAAATACAAGGAAGCTATGAGATCTGACATGCATGTAGACTTCATTGGACAAGATTCGCAAGAACAACCTTGGAATACAATTCCACGATGAAGATTTCCATCTAGGTACCAACATATTTTTCATGGCTATTGTTATTCATGTGGAAATTTGGTCATAAAGGTGTAGAATGTCGCCTGTACCATAGGAACCAATACAATTCTAGGATATCTATCAAATATTAACCTCCCAGGGCTCAAAGAAACATCAATAGATTTGAACATTTAAGAAATAATAAGGAATGTTACAAATGTCGAAATTATGGACACATAGCTAGAGAATACAGACTTGAAAATCCTCCAGAAGAATCTTCGAAGCCACAGAACGAACAAACATGGAAGAAGAAGAAGATTGATAATTGTGCTCTCGCTCCCAAGGCTCAAAACAACAAATATGTGTGTTATGTTGATAGCGGTTACATAATGCATATGACTGGGGATAGAAAGAAATTTGTATCTCTAAAATAGAAGAAGGATGGAACCATATCCTTTGGAAATTATGGATATTCAAATGTAATATGATCAAGTACCGTCACTCTCGGAAGCAAAGACATTCTAGACAAGAATGTTCTATTGGTTGAAAAAATGAATCAAAATCTACTCAGTGTTGGACAAATGTGTGATCAAGGACACACAATGATATTCAACTCCACAAAATGTGAAATGAGGAAAGGCAGGTATGCTAAAATTGTCGCTACAGAAGCAACTAAAGCATGTCTACTAGCTAAATAAGATGAAAGTTGGTTATGGGAAAAACGAATGGGTCACATAAACTTTGACAATATTTTTAGGATAAGAAAAAAGGAAGCAGTATGAGAAATGCTAAAGAAATTCAAAATGGAAGATTGCAAACCCATCCTTACTCTGATGGTAACAAGTTGCAAATTGAATGATAGACGACTCATGGTAACAAGCCTCCCATGAAAGCATACATCTAGATCTAAAATGTTGTTAACACATGAAATACATGAACCCATAAAACTGTGTTGTCTAAGAGAGAATAGTAGCTGAAAGATATAAAAATATATTTTTGCTGATATAATGCTCCAAAAATGACAAGGCTAGAGATCCATGCTCCAAAACAATATTTTAGGACAACCTAGAAAAGGTTTCCGGAAATACACAATATAAAAAATACAATAGATTTGGCCCTAGGGCTGAATAATCTCTGGAAATAAATCAATGATGGGAGATGGATGATCTGATATACAAGATGTCTAATCCTCCTCCAACAGATCTCCTAAATCAAGGGTTGATCCCCACACAGGAAACCCAAACACTCCAAATAGGGCAATAAGCCCATTGATGCAGCTGATCTCCAAAAAAATTGCACTGTCGCTGATGACTGCTACTTGGCTTGGTGCCAAAATGTGTAATGAAGCCCTGAAGTCTTCCTCACAAGCGTCTGAATGAAAGGATGATCCCTCTAATGGAAAACTAGCTCAGAAAATGGAGATTTCTCTCCTCCACTACAACACCCCTACAACACAACCCAAATCTAAATAGAACCGTGTTGTACATGAGACTGAAGCTTGACCAAATGCCTAATTGTGGAAGTATAGTGTAAACTCCCCCAAGAGCTTCTCAATGGAAGAGGTGGGATTCCCGATCAGGAACACTATGTGTTAAACATCACATGCAATCTTAGCTAAACAACTGAAGAAAGCTATATGTCTAAACATACCATATATCAAAATATAAAATATACCAAGATGAATAATATGGCTGCCATCCTCTTCCTTTTATAAGATATGAGCTTCCAAACCCTAAGCCCCATCCATTAATGACACTACTTCCTTGCATTGTGTATCCATATAAAATTGCATTGATCCTTCATTAATGTCCATTCCTCCATGACAACGTTGTTGATTTGGTCAGAGTTGACCCAATCCACATGTTTTAGCCCCTGTTCACACCTTAGTGTGCTTTATTGAACTGAAAAGATGATCCAATTTCACATGAGAAGTGGTTTTATTCACAACAAAGAGATTTATGGGTCTCCCTACCCACTTATTCACCTATCTAAGTGACAAAACAAAACTTTAATATTCCAATTAGCTGTAAGCTAATTTAGGAATATTACAGTTCTCCCCTCCAAAATGTTGCGTGTCCTTAAGAAACTGCAAGGATACTGCAAAATCTCCAATGGATATGTCTCCTCCCAAGAATACAAGTTTTCCTTTGGTGGATAAACCAAATAACCCTCATCATGAAAAAGGTTGAGATATATGGAAAAATTTATATGTTGTCCATTGGCCTCCTTAAAAGCATGAGAGATGATAAATGTTGGGTGCCTCAACCCCAATGAGAAACTCCAATCTCCATGCTATCATCCAAACAAAGTGAGCCATACTTGGTAGCTCATAGAAACAATCACCAATACCCTGCTTATGCAATGTGTAGGGGCTGCATGGCTGAAAATGAGAGATAATATTGTTCAAATTATGTTGTCTCTCTCTCCATTTATGATAAATTTGGAGCTGTTGAACTTGGGCTGAAATAATATAGTCCTCATGAAGCCAAAAGATACTTGGAATCTCATGATTCCACTCATTGGTTCTAGGGAGCCTTATTTCCCAATCCTTCATGCATATAGTGAATAGAGTGTCATCACCATATGGGCTCCAAAAGAAACATGGACTAAGTTTCATATGAAATATTGGATGGTGACAATAATCCTTCAAGTGAGACCATCATTGTTCTTCTTCTTGTTGTCTCCAAACATGATGTGTTGAGTGGCCATCCAACCAATTGCTTGCTACCATAAGCTTCTCAAAAGCTTGATAGTAGTAGAGGACATTAGGTTTTGGTTGAATATGAATCAAGCATAACATATCTTGCCCAAAGTCCTCCATTAAGTGGTCATCCCCATCACTGAATGTCGTCCCAAAAAGACCATGAAACCCACAAAGAGGATTGCTCTCTTGTGGAGCAATGTGCTGAAAATGCATGGTAAAAGAGTGCATATACATTGTTAGCTGATAAATAAGCATAAAAACACAATCTTTACCATATATTGTAGACAATTTGGTGAAGAGGCCAATAGATGAACCTTCCCATTTCTCCATCAAAAGGGGAAATGATGTAACAACCCTGAATGGTGGTTGCTTTCCGCCTCATACATCAAAAAAGCTACATATCTCCTGATATGTAGGTGCACATTTTCTTTGAGATCCTCCCAATAGAATCCCTCCATGATGGTGTGATAGGACTTAATGGAATCCTCATGCCCTGAAAAGAGTGCCTCATATGCTGCATGTAGAATCCCCTCTTAAGCTTGGAGTCTCTAGTAAAGTAGATCCGATCATGGAAATAAATGACTCCATCAACCACTCTATACCTCCTATCTACCACTTCCCATCAAGAACCTTACATGTGAAGAGGTTCTTGGAATACTTCGCCAATAGTTGGGACTCCAAATATAAATCTAATCTTCCCAATAATGACAACATTGTACAAAGATGAAATGAAGCACCTGTCACATCAAAACTCTCCTCTTTGACATGCTCAATGCCAAAGCCACATGTTGGAGTATTGTTACCCCACTTTTGATGCCTCCCTTACAACTAATCTTTCCCAAGACAAGATTGAAGTTCATGGAAGTCAACTTCCTCTTCGAAGGCATTTCTCATCCAAAACTTCCATAGTTTTTCCAATGTATGCAAGAGTGTTAATAACATCTTTTCATCTTCAGAAATCTTCCTCATGTGTAGAAGTGTCATTTTTTTCTCCAAGACTATGGAGTGGCCACTTGACAACATGCTCATGTCATCACAAATTTCTGAATCATCTTTCAGCGCAAATGGCTGAGTGGATGATAGCAATGTCCATATCAGAAAATTTCTCACTCCTCCTTTGAAAACATCAAAGGTTCTCTGCACTGTGCTAGCTCCTCCCAAGGCTCCTTCCGTAGCTAAATATATCAATGCTGCACCATGTTGAGAGAACTCTTTATTCATCTTCCAATCAGGGGGTCTCCCTGGTGGAATGCCTCCATGTAATGAAACATAAAGGCCTAGAGCAGGATGTATATGTGAGTGGAATTATTTGTCCTTGTCCTCACTGCAAAAATCCTCCTGCCTCTTCTATGCATCAACCTTCTGAAATAGAGAGGGGTGTGTGATCCTCATCATATGAGGCTTGTCCTCCCCTTTATCTCCTTCTATGTTCAAGATCTCACAACCTGTCAATGATGGCACATGCTATAAATGGACTGTGCCTTGATCCCCATATGTGAGATTCTTTGGAACTCCTTACAAGAGTGCAAGAGTTTATCTCTTTGGAGAAATTGCTCAATATTCCTCTTCATGAGGTACTATATCTGCTACTGCTGTGACAACGTTGTTACCTCTTACCTTCTCTTCTCCTTCATCATGAATGGTGGTTATCTCATCAACATTAAGAGGTTATTTGTTTAGTTCCTCCATGTCTTCCCTTTGAGAAGAGAGTTTTTTCTGAAATGGGGATCTTGCCTCTAGAAAGTTATTATGCAATTTTTTAATCTCCTTAATAGTTTTCTGAAATGGAGTTGGATTTATAGATCCTTCCAACTCATGCAAAGGTTTTGTTTGTGTATGCTTGGCTAGATCAACCAAGGAATTTTCAAAATGTTTTTCATCAAATCTCTTTACTATTTTCCTAGTGAACCTTGCATAAGTAGAAATATTTTCATCTTTTAATAAAGAATATTCATAAAACCACCAGGCATAAGCCTTACCTTCAAGGTGCAGCGCTGCTACTCTAATGGCTTCATTTTCTGAAACTTGGTGTTGCTACAAATAGGTGTCTATATCCTCCACCCAATCCCTAGCTGAACATTTAGGTGATCCATCAAAGGTAGATAGAAAGAATATACCCACATAATGCTGCTTGTACCTTGTGCTTCTATCATGGGTGCGATATCTCCTATCCTCCTTGATCTCACAAAACCCTTGGAAGTTTAGACGATCTCTAAATCTCTGAGTTTGAGATTCATACTCTTGAAGATAGTCACAAAGAGTCTCCTCCTTTGCTACATATCCTTCCTCCATCTCTCTTACCATGACCCTAAGCATGGTGCCACATTGTAGATCTAATGGTGTAGCTGAATTCTCACATCGATAATGTGAAAATCTGGAGCTTTCTTCATGTACAAGCCCTCTTGGAGAATTTCTCCATCTCTCTCTTCTTATCTCTTTGATGTCCCTTCTAATGCATTGCATAGTTTGAAGAAGAAGTTTTGAGAACTCCTTCCCTCCTGAAAATGAGGTTTTTCCTTCATCTCTTCTGCAGATCTTCTCCTTTCTATGAGAAGCCTCCTTAGATGACATAATGGATGAAGTACATAGGCTAAGCCAAGATAATGGTCTGATACCACTATAATATTCCCAAATGGGAAAAGAAGGAATAGAGTGCATAAATTGGAAATATGGAGAAATATAATAGATAAAAACATGAGGCAACAATAGATCCATTACATTATGAATATAACAGCAAAATAGGTACAATATATTGAGGACAATATCACTCAAGTTGGGCAAACAAGCCTCCGATGAAAACATACATCTAGATCTAAAATGCTGTTAACACATGAAATACATGAACCTAGAAAAATACATTGTCTAAGAGGTAATAGCAGCTGGAAGATATAAAAATATATTTTTGATGATATAATGCTCAAAACACGACAAGGCTAGAGATCCATGCTCTAAAATAGGATTTCAGGACAACCCAGAAAAGGTTTCCGAAAATACATAATATAAAAAATATAACATATTTGGCCCTAGGGCTGAATAATATCTGCAAATAAATCACTAATGGGAGATGGATGATATGATATACAATATGGATGATCCTCCTCCAATAGATCTCCTAAATGAGGGGCTAATCTCCACACAGGAAACCCAAACACTCCAAATAGGGCAATAAACCTACTGTTGCAGCTTCTCTCCAAAATAATGCAGTTTCTGCAGGAAACTGCGCTGTAGCTGATGAATTCTACTTGGCCTGGTGAAAAAATGTGTAATGAAGCACTGAATTCTTCCTCACAAGCCTCTATATGAAAGGATTATCCCTCCAATGGAAAACTAGCTCATAAATTGGATATTTCTCTCCTCCATTGCTGCACCCCTGCAACACAACCCAACTCTAAATAGAACCGTGTTGTAAATGAGACTGAAGCTTGGCCAAATGCCTGATTGTGGAAGTATAGTGCAAAATCCCCCAAGAGATTCTCAATGGAAGAGGTGGGATTCCGGATCAGGAACACCCTATGTTAAGCATCACATGCAATCTTAGCTAAATAGCTGAAGAAAGCTATATGTCTAAATAGACCATATATCAAAATATAATATATACCAAGATGAATAATATTGCTACCATCCTATTCCTTTTATAAGATATGAGCTTCCAAACCCTAAGCCCCATACATTAATGACACTAATTCCTTGCATTGTGTCTCCATATAAAACTGTGTTGATCCTTCATTATTGTCCACTCCTCCATGACAACGTTGTTGATTTGGTCAAAACTGACCTAGTCCACATGTTTTAGCCCTTGTTCACACCTTACGGTGCTTTATTGAGCTGAAAAGATGATCCACTTTCACATGAGAAGTGGTTTGATTCACAACAAATAGATTTATGGGTCTCCCTACCCACTTATTCACCTATCTAAGTGAAAAAACAAAAAATTAATATTCCAATTAGTCGTAAGATAATTTAGGAATATTACAGGTTATGGTCTAGTGTGTCTTCTTCTTCTACATCATTCTATATCATTGTAAAGTGGACCATTTTCCCTGGTACGAGAGTCCATTCTTCTTTTATTATTCTATAGGGTGGTAGGGTGGTGCTAGGCTAGTGCATGAAATCACCAATAGGTTCGAGCTTGAGAAAACTTCAGGTTGGTAGGGTGGTGCTAGTGTGAGTTGTAGCTCATTGGGTGCTGGGGCATCTGTTCAGTTGACTACAGAAGAATCTCAGGAATTGGAGCGTCCATATAGTGGGAGCTGGAGAAGAATTATTTTCTAGATTATAGGAATTTTGATCTTTATTTTCAATTGGAGTTGAATATTAAAGAATAATTAGAAAAGCATTTAGGTGGTTTTTATCCCAGAGGGGGTTTCTAACTTAAAAACTGTGTGCATTTGTGTTCCTTTTGTTTACTGCTATCATTGTACAAACATTGATAATACTTGAATATTAACTAATGCTTTGAAATATTAATAAAATACCGATTGAAAGGAATAATGATTCACCACCCCCCCCCCCCTCTCTCAGTATTTCCATCAACTGGCTCTAAGGATATTGTTAGCAATGGTTTTCCAGTATAGATGTCCACCACAATCACCTTCATGGAATTATTGCATGGTTCTTTCTGCATCATCCTTCAACAGAGACTTTAGTAAAATACGACCAACATCTTTCCAATATAAAATTTTATCTATGATGTAGAACTTGACTGCTTTTAACTTTAGAGATATAGCGTTTGTTTTTTTCAAACAAGGAGGGGCATTTAAATTGAATAAAAAAAATATGAGGTATGCATACCACGATGAGGTCAGAAAAGCTTCATTAATTTGTGGAGTCGCATGCTCCTCTTGATCATCTAATTTATCAACAAATTGGATATCCAGTACATGAAAGTTGGATTCAACCATCAATTTGGGTAGTCCTTTTCCTTTGATAAGCTTAGTGGGTTTGATTTCTAAGTCATACTCAAGAATGATAGCAATCCACTTACCTATTTTACCATCTCGTCCATTCTGATCTAAAATATCCTTGGCCACTGAATTTGGTACATAAGCAATTATATGGGAATGTAGGATGTACATTCTAAAATCTTTGATTTCTTTTATTAATGCAAAGGCTTATTTTTCCATTATGTTATATTTCAATGTTGCATCCCTTAAATTCTTACTAAAGAATGCAATGGGTTGTTCAAATCCTTCATTGTTTTTATGTAATAAAATAACTGCAACAATATATTCAGATGAAAAAGAAAATATTATAAAATATTTAGTAAAATCTGGACTGATCAAGATTGGTGCTTTTTTCAATGCTTCTTTTACTTGATCAAATGATTGTCTAGCTTCAATTTTCCATCTTATTTCTGAATCTTTTTTCAACATATGTTTTATATTTTTGAGTAGTTCTGCAAGGTTGGGAATGAATCGTCTTAGAAAATTTATCTTGCAAATAAATGATTGAAGATCCTTAATGTTTCTAGGATGATTGACATGGAAAATTTTAGGGGCTAACATTTGTACGTGGGCTAATTTTCCATGGTTTTTCCAAAAAAAAGATTCTCTAGTTTCCATTTTTTTTCAAAGTGATTCGCCCTAAATTTTATAGTATAAAATTATATTATCTTAAAAATTGCCAAAAAATTATAAAGACGATATAAATTCATTATAAATTTGGATATATTTCAAAAAATATAGCCAAAATTTTTAGAATCTGCATATCACGGACTCGTAAGATTCACCAAGGTTTCTAAATTTTAAGATAGATTTCCATCCTTAAAATTTTTCCAGATGACTGATTTTCAAGATGGCTTCAATTCTACTGGGACCATTTAATGAAATTCCAAACCTTCCACATTTTTCAAACACTATTTTCAGATGTAACAAATGTTCATCATCATTCTTTGAATAGACACTAATATCATCTATATAGATCACAATATACCTATCAATTTAATCAGCAAAGGAATTATCCATTTATCTTTGAAATGTGGCTCCAAAATTCATTAATCCTAAGGCAATCTTCACATAAATGAAGTTACCCCATGGATTAGTGAAAGTTGTTTTATCCTGATCATCAGGATGAACTGGAAATTGGTTGTAGCCTAAGAAACCATATAATAAAGAAATCCTACTAGATCCAACTACGGTCTGTAACATGTGATCAATTTTTGGCAAAGGGTAGTTGTCTTTTAGGGAGACCTTATTAAGATTTCTAAAATATATGCATAATCTGATTTCTCCTATTTTCTTCCTAGTTGGCACTATGTTAGACACCGATTTAGAGTACCTAAGAGGAACTATGATTTTAGCATCATACATATTTTTTATTTCTTTCTCAATTAGAGGCATCAGAACTAGATTTATTCTTTGAATTTTATGCTTAAATGGTTTCTATTCCTCTTTAATTGGGATTTTATGTTGTATAATACTAGTATCATATGCTTTGAGACCTTAATATTTCTAGGCAATGACATCAATGAATTCTTTTAATAAAGCAATGTATTTTTGTTTTTCAACAGTTGGCAGTGATTTGGACAGTTCTATCATTTTAGGATCTTTTTTACTGCCTATATTACACTCTTCTACATCTACCCCTGTGGGCTCAATCTTAGAATTTTTAGCTACATCATTGAACTAAAATAATTCTTCTAGTGGAACCAAACCTCTAGGTAAAACATTATCCTTTAGTTGAATTATTTCAAATTCTTCTTTTTTCTGGATCAATTTCAAGAAATTCTAATTTATTTACAACTTTATCTACATGAATATTTACATTTGAATTATCTAACTATTTTTCTACATTAGAATGTAAAAATGTTTGATCTTCTAATTCACACTCTAAATTTATACTATTTTCTTAATATTCATCCTTAGACTGCAGAAAGTTCTCAATTTGTTTGTCATTTCCAAACTCTTGCCAATACCTCATATTATCTCGTACAATTGGTCGATGTTTTACTTTCACTGTATATTTTCTATTGGGGTGACACATTTTACAGGTGCTGGTTGAAAACACCAGACCATTTGCAAGATATTCTGATTTCTAGGAATTTGTAATATCCTAAAAGGGAGAATGAAGTAATACAAAAACACAATATTTGAAATAACAGACTATGTACACATAAGTTATGAACAACATAGAAATAGATAGCATAGGTGAGCCATTTTATTATTTAGGAGACGGATTACAGATACAAAAATATATAAAATAGAAGAACTCAAGCCAAAGAAATGGCCTAGAATGACCCTGAAATCATGCCAAAGTAGGCACTGGGTAACTAGAGTTGATCGAAGCTATATACAATGACATCCATTCACCTTATGAAGATCTTATAGTTGATGGCTGAAAGGGAAACTGTATATCCATGGTGCTTCAACACTCTGATGATGCCAATATTGTAGATCTAGGCACTATGATGGAAACCCAAGATAACCCAGAAAGGAAATCTAGATCTAATAATATTATAAATTCACCCTCCTAGGGTTTGATCCCTTAACTGCTGGGTTATGCATATCTAAAGCATAAAATAGTGTAAGGTGGCTGCAATGTGTTACAAATAGAATCTATTATTTGAGGGCTGATCCCTCCAAATCTCCAAGCTAGAAGGTTGAGATCTAACTTCTTCTTCCTCCTCTCAAGGTGACAACTGCTTCATACACAATAGATGGAAAAAATGCACTGTTTGGGAGGGAGAGGTTGATGCCTACTACAAGATATGTCTTATCAGCTCAAGAATGATGGATAAAATAAGCACAAAGTTAGGGGAGGATCCCTCACAGGATTTCTAGCTAAAGTACTAGAAATTTACCTCCTCCAATGGATGTACAGGACTGGAATACAAAAAATTGAAGGGGTTGTTGCTACATGGAGGTATGATATGTTGGAATTATGGCTGATATGGATCTGAAGTACTGTAAGGTTGATCTTGAAGCTCAAAGTGAAAGGATGAACCCTGCATCAGTTCCTCAGATGAAAAACTGAAGGACAACCTCCTCCTCTCAAACCTTAATGAAGGAATGTGTAATTCCTGAAGATGTATGGGTTGGAGGGAGTAGGAAAAATGTCGCACCAATGCCTGATGATGAATGACAGCTCAGAATAACCTTCCCAGAGTAGGCACTCAAATTCCCCCGTGGGTAAGGGTGGGATTCCTGCTCAGGAACACCCTGTGCTAAACAACACTGTAGACTTAGCTAAACAACTTAAGCATGTTTTGGAATGTTAAATGCGAATTCCAGATCTAAATAGATCTCAAATAAATAATACCAAAATCCTGCACTCCAATGCTACTTCATCTTTCTTATATGCTTTGTGAGCCTTCCCATGCCTTGGCCCACCTCATAATTGCGCTGCACATGTGGACATGGGTCTCCATGTTGACTGCGATGTCTCTCTATGATCTCCGTGATCTCTGCATTACATGTTCACCCTTTCCATCATTTGTTCACTAATGCACCACTTCCTCCATCATCTCATAATTTATTTCTCTATGATCTTACTTTCATTCCTTCTTGGTCTTATTTGACTCCTTCATCTCTCTATGTTCTTTCTTATTAATGATGTGTGATCCCCACTCTTTAATTCATTAATAAGCTTCTCCACTATTCCATGATGTATTTTTACTAGCTAATTAACCATGTTCACACTCTTAGGAGTGGATTTTTTCATCTTAAGGGGTTATGGGTCCCTCCACCTAATTATTTACTTAGTTAACCAAGATAAGTAATAACTCTAATATTCCAATAAACAGATGTAAAATTTGGAATATTTGGGTCATCCCCACCAAAATGTTGCTTGTCCTCAAGCAACTGCAAAATTAGATGCTCCAACAATCTATCTCCTTTCAAATGGCACCATCACAAGGAAGGCCTCCCCATCTACTGCAATATGTTATGCATGCCCATCTCCAAAGTTTCCTCTATAGAATGTCGAGAGTGACCTCCAACTGCATAGTTAGATGTCCCTCATATTCAATGAAGTTCCAAGTGACAAACACATGCTATCCAACATTATCATCAATACATGAGATACATGAAATGAAGTGGTTCCTCCCACAAAAGGAAAGTCCCAATTCACAAAACATGTCTCCATCCCATGCTTCATGAAGTACACTATGTCTCTCCATGCTTTCATCTTTATCCATGTTGGCCTTGTTGGATCCAAGCATCATCCCAAAATTGTGAAAAATAAGAAGTAGAGACATATGGGTAGACATGAAAGATGTCAAACTATATTCTCCCAATAGAAGCCACTACATCAAATCTTCTTGTTGCCACACCATACCATCATCATACCAAGTGGGTTGGACATATTATCTCAAGAGAAGCCACCACATCAATGCATCTTGCTGCCCCACCACATCACCATCATACCAAGTATGGTGTCCATACTCTCCAAATAGAAGCCATCGAAGGAATGCCTCTTGTTTCCATCCTCCATCATTACCATGCAAAGTAAGGGAGCATGTCAAGCCAAACTCTCTCAAGAGTAACCATAGAAACAAGATCTCTTGTTTTCTCTTCACATCATCATCTGAATCATGGAGCAACAACATACTATTTAACATGTGGAATGTCATATCAGCCCAATATAAAAAAAATCCATTATTACACATCATGAGAGTATTATTCCATGTTCCAAACAATGAAAAACACATATACATGGGAGATGTCATGTGATGGCCAAACCCTCTCAACAACAACCAAAGTAACCATGCCATCTTCTGTCGCATTCTGCCATTGATATGCAAGGCATGTGTCAAAGAAATATGAGCCATTGGGTAGTAACCATACTCACCCAAGAGTAGCCAATGTAGCCACTCCTTCTCCTTCATTACATTAGTGTTTTTCAAGGCATGTATCATGGAAATGTGTGTTGTTGGGTAGTGACCATACTCACCCAAGAGCAACCAACATAGTCAAGATTCTTTCTGGCTTGTATCATAGCTCTGAAAGTGGCTTTGCAACCCCTTGCTCCACATCAACATCCATTCATCCCAATGTGGGTGATGGATCTCATTCCACATAAAATTGATATCCTCTAATTGTAGGACACCAACCTCCTCAAACTGTTGAATATATTTGCACTCCATGATATGTAGAAGTGCACCTCCCATGAGATCTCTCCATGATATCCTCTCATCATTGGCCCTCTAAAACCCATGAGGTTCTAAATATGTTGTAGGTAGAAGTTTATCTTTGAGCTGTGAGATGCTCATTGAGAAAGTGTCATCTTGAAAAGGAAAAAGGTTGTCCATCTCAAGATGTCTACCATCTACCATATGCCTCTCCAATGCTTCATAAGTGAAGCTACCATTGGAATGCTCCAACAATGAATGGGTCCTCTTCTCTTCACTGCTGCTCATTGACAGAGTTGTTGATCTCCATGATGATGTATCTGCTATCTCATGGCAAGGCACAATATTGAACTCATAGCTTAAAATTGTACATAAGATTATGCTCATCCCATATTCTGAAAATCCATACTTCAACTCAAAGGGTTGAGTGTAGCTCAACAATGGCAAACTGAGATAGATATTCATATTTTCCTTGATTATATCAAGGTTCCTCTGCGCAATGATAGGTTGCTGCTTTAAATAATCATGTTGCTCTAATCATTGGTTATACAATAGCACTGATGGAATGTCCTCACAAGATTCAATAAGAGGTACTGAAACAATATGGGATGGAAATGATTTCAAACCTTGGACCAATTGATGTTTGGGAACATCTTGCAAGACCACAAGAGTTCCTTCAACTGGTGCAATGATCTCTCCAACTGCTGGTAAGAGTGATTGATGCTCTTCTATCAATGTGGCAATGCTGGAATCTACCTCCTCCTCATCATGCATCTCTTGAATCATGCATGGGACTCTATATGTCAAGAGTCGAAGACTACCTTGTAGAGATGCAAGTGTCTCTCTTCTTGATACAAGTACTTCTGCAACTGGTGGTGAATGTAGTGACTCTTTGTCCAGAGTGACAAGAATGACATTCTCCCTTGGCTTCTTAGGAAATGTATCTTTTTGAAATGTCTCTAGTTCTCTTCTATTAAACTCCATATTTGTCCTTTAAAAGAAGTCTGAATATTTAGTCACCTTTGCATGCTCCATGTGACCAAACCACCATTCATTTGCCTCACCTTGAAGGTGAAGAGTTGTAATCTGAACAACCTTTTCTTAGCTATAGGATGTATCCTGAAAAATACATCTAACTCTTTCCTCCAAGCCCTTGCAGTGCTTGAGGAAGATCCATCAAATGTAGGCAAATAGAATCTATTGTGCCTCTTTCTTCGGTTAATGTTGTAGGATCTCAATTCTTCCTTGAGTTGGAAAAACTATTGGAGAGTTAGATTATCCTTGAATGCACTAGACTGTTCTTTTTATTGTTTAAGATATAGACTTAGAGTCTCATGAGTTTTAGGCTCCAAATTTCTTCTATGTTCATACCATTCACTTTCCTCTTCAAAGAAAGTAGGCATAGTATATCTTTGAGGAGCTCTATGCTTCTCTGATCTTCTTTGCTATTGATAAGAAGTATTGGGACCTTCTTCATTCTAAAACCTTCTTGAGGTTTCTCTTTGCCTTTCTCTATTCATTTCATTGATATCGTTGGAGAGATCCTTCATAGTTCTAACTAGAGATGCAAAAAAACTTAATCCCTTCATTATTTACAGATCCCTACTATCTGATTTTCATATGATGCCAATAATTTCCATAAGCTTAGGCAAAGATCATGCTCTGGTACCACTATAATATCCCAAAATGGAGAATGCAGTAATAAACAAACACAATACTTGAAACAACAAATTATGTACACATAATTTATGAACAACATAGAAATAGACAGAATAGGTGAGCCATTTTATTATGTATGATGTGGATTAAAAATACAACAGTGCATAAAATAGAAGCACTCAAGCCAAATAAATGACCTAGAATGACCCTGAAATCATGCCAAAGCAGGCACTGCGTAAATCAAGCTACTGGAAGTTGTTTATTGCATTGTCCCTTCAGTTGATGATTATCTTACAGTTGCTGGCTGAAAGGAAAAGTGAAGATATGTGGCACTTTGGAGCTTTGATGATGCCAAGATTGTAGATTTGGGCACTATGATGGAAACCCGAGATAACTTAGAAAGGAAATCCAGATCTAAGAAGATCAGAAATTCACCCTCCTAGGGTTTGATCCCTTGACTGCTGGGTTATGTAGATATGAAGCATAAATTGATGTTATATGGCTAAAATGTGTTACAAATCATATCTATGCTTTGAGGTTTGACCCCTCCTTCATATCTCCAAGCTAGAATTTTGAGATCTAGCTTCTTCTTCCTCCTCTCAAGGTGACAACTGCTACATACACAACATCTGGAAAAATTGTGCTATCTGGGAGGGTGAGGCTAATGCTTGCGGCAAGATAATTCTGATTAGCTCAAGAATGATGGAGAAAATAAGTAAAAACTGAGGAGAAGATCCATCATAGGATTTCCGGCCGAAGTACTGGAAACTTCCCTCCTCCATTTCATCTACAAGACTGGACTGCGCAATCCTTGAAGGGACTGCTCCTGCATGGAGGTATGATATGTTTGGCCTGATACCTGATATGGATATGAAGTATTGGAAGGCTTATCTTGAAATACTGAAGGACAACCTCCTCCTCTCAAACCATAATGCAAGAATGTGTAATTCCTAAAGATGTATGGGCTGAAGAGAGTAGGAACAATGCGGCACCAATGCGTGATGATGAATGGAAACTCAAGATAACCTTCCCAGAGTAGGCACTCGAAGTCCCCCGTGGGTAAGGGTGGCATTCCCACTCAGGAACACCCTGTGCTAAACAACATTGCAAACTTAGCTAAATAACTTAAGCGTGCTTTGGAAATTCAAATGATTATTCCATATCTAAAAATATCTCAAAACAATAATACCAAAAACCTGCTCTCCAATGCTGCTTCATCTTCCTTATATGATTTTTTATCCTTCCAATGCCTTGGCCCACCTCATAACTACAATGCATATGTGGACATGGGTGTCCATATTGACTGTGATGTCTCTCCATGATCTCCATGATCTTTGTTTTAGTATGAATCTTAATCGCAAGTGTACGAAAAAGGTTCACTTTAGCTGTGCATAACAAACAACCCTAAGAACAAAGATGGCAACCAATATCTTTAGATCTGCAATTAGGTGACGAAGATAAATGATGAAAAAATCTACATCTATGCATTAAAATACATTAAGCAGTAAATAAAAAATGAGTTGCTCCATGCATCCAATAGAAAAGACAATAATATGTTGAATTATTTTTGTATTAATGGCACCTGGGAGGAAAACATAGAAGGATGTTACTAGTTCTCCTCAATGGGATGGGTTCTTGTAAGTCCTCAGCACTTCAAATCTAAAATCCCTCTCTCTTGATGGTGTAGAAAACCCAGACAAAAATGGAACTCAAAGGGAGCTGACAATAAAAAGAGTAGAAAAATATGACAATGATGGTGTATCAAAGTTAGACCAAAAGTATAGATCCAAAGTATCTTTAGGCAACAAAAGTTAGTGAGTGAATGGAAAACCCCTTCTATTTATAACAAAATATTGAGTTAGTCTAGAAATTGGTGCAAAATTAAAATATTATTAACCAAATCATGATCCAACTTTTATGGAATATTTTATTATATTTGTTGGAGGGAAAAAGGATTTGACTTGGGTAAAATCCCTTTATTTGTAAATAATAAATAAATAAATGATTTATTTATTATTTTAAGGATGTGGATCTGTAATAATCAAATAAATAATGATTTATTTAATTATTTATAAATGATTTAGTCAAATTAAACATGGAATATTATTTAAATAAGGTTTAACTAATTATTCATAGAAAATAATAAGATAAATAATGATTTATCTAATTGATTTTCCTGTTTTGGGTTAAATATGACTAGGAATATTAATTAAACTACTATTTAACTAATTATTCCTTGAGGAAAATAAAAAAAATGTAGATTTATTTAATATTTCCTCATGGGGTTTCCTGTTTAGACCATAAACAACTTAATAAAGGTGGTTTACTAAGTTATTTTTCATAGTGAAAGCAATTTTACTTAGGGTAAAATTGGTCTTACATGGTGTACTTAGGTCCATCTAATAATAACAGGTTAGATGACCAAAAAATGGTGTAATAGATTGCCCCCCCAGCTTACGAGCATTAGGAGCTAATCGTATGACCGAAGTACATTGTAAGAACTCAATCACTAGACACCGAAGGGAAGTCAAAGAGAGAGAAATATAAGGTAGACTAAAGTGCTAGAGGACTAGACCCTAAGGAGGCGAGACTTATAGGTGCGACAAGTCTCTTTTATGAGTAAGTACCTGTGCTATAGGCGGGGGGGGAGGCATACCTATGCCTACCGAGATAAAGTACAAAGAATAATGCGTCGAGTAAACAAGGGACTGAACTATATAGTACATGTTGGCATAAACATGAGCCAGATAAAAATATGATAATGAATCTTGCATACATACTATGCCTGGGATAACAACCAGGAATTATACAATAATATCTGAGTACATGGGATACAAATACAACCCAAATTCCCCTGTAAATAGGAAAGGGCTCTGAAAAATTGACTGATACATGCAAACAAAAAGGTGCTGCAAGCCGCTGAGGCTGAAGTCATCAAATATATGGAGCTGCATCAAAGGATATAATCAAGAGGTCATCCGGGCATGCCGGGGGCTACTTGTAGGGCCACCACCTCATGAGGGTTGAAACATCTCACACATACCCGGGAATCACCGATCCAATCTGATGCATCGATGAACCATCAAGTATATGGATCTCGATCATGCTCTAATGAGATGGAGATGAGAAAAAAGCAAGTCAAAGGGCTATAAGGAGTCCCTTTGTCTGATCCGAGGCATTGAACAAGAGTGGAAGCTAGAACCAAGGTACACTGCCCTCTAGAATTGTCTTCTGGAATGAATGATCTGATGTCGACAAAAGGAAGTCCGCCATAGGTGAGGCAATAAGGGGTCCTCAACTAAGGCAAGAGTGACTGACAGACTAGCACTGGGGATGATGATTGAATGGGGGGTACTGAGTAGCGGATGGATGACTTCCCTTGTTAGAGAATAAAGGGCATGGATGACCTGGCAGCGACTGACACAATATCATGAGGGATAGGGGACAGTGGGACTAGAGGCAATAATGTGTGACATGAGAGAGGGACCAAGCAATGAAGGATGGAGGACTATAGCAGGATACAAAGGGATTCGGGATAGACTCCATGAATGCGATGATGACTCAACTCGGATGCTCTAAACAAGGGTGACTCGATGATGCTGCCGCACAGTAAAGGTCCAATGGGGAGAATATAAACATGAGTACAAGATGGTAACTCACGATGAAAATTAACACGAGCATGGACAAGTATGGAGGAAAAATGTTGCCCCAAGTACAAGTGTTGCAAGTGAAGAAATTCTATTTTGAAGAGTGGTGAAGTGAGGCTTCTTGGACAAAATGTGTCTTGGTGAAGCATCAAATCACGAAAAACTAACAGATACCCATTTGAGGGCTCAGTGAGAGCTTTCCAACGGTGTAGATGGTTTGTCAAACTAAGCTATGGTTTGGCCGCAACAGGCAAAACAAAAATCAGGGATTTCTCTTTTAATAAGGCATTTTCCCTCCAAATTCACTCATTTGCAAGTGTAGCTGTGGTGAATGTAGAGAGGAGAGAAGATCCTAAATCTTGTGGCAATTGTAGTGGAAAAAATGACCATTGGAATCGAGATCCATCAGTTGCAGGTGAGAGGCCTAACCATACTCTTTCAATTAAGGGAATCAAAATTTTAGTTTAGGCACCCAGAGCTCATGAACAGGCCAGGTCACACTTTTTGGGGTTTTTTCTACGACCTGGGTAGTAGGTACTGGGTAGAAAACTACGACCTGTCCCAGGAAATGACTGGAAAAGTGTGACCTATCAGAGAAAGGGGGTTTCAATGATGTTTTTGGCTAATATCTGGGATTTTTTATGGTTGAGGGGCATAGGTGTCCCCAGGCATTTTATGGTCATGCCAAAATGTATTTATAAAGGGGGGATCTAAACACATTTTTATGATGTGTTGTGCCATTTGTTTTTGTTATGGTTATGTAATTTGAGAAAGGGAATGGACGATTACGAATCTCTTTTGGTACTGCATATATGAAACAAATGGAATTAAGTTTCTGGGTTGGCATACATGGTGTTCTTATCCCAAAAAGTGGATTTGGAGATAATGAATTGATGCTCCCCTAGAAAACCCATAGGTTGGTCAACAATAATGTCTAGGGGACTGGGTTGTTGATGTAAAAGGAAGGAATGATGAGGGGATCATCCGTAGAGTGATATGACGTGATATGGGACTCTAGAGGTTCTTCTAAATGGGGAAGAATAATGGTACTAGAGTCGACACGACTAGATACAGTGGGAGAGTTGTGGAGAATTTCTTCTCCTGGACTCTCAAATATGGGTACCCCCTTACCCAAACATTGGGTGTCAATGTAATGGCCACAAGGTGTATGTGGTTCGAATGCATGGGTTCGATGTAAGGGGGGATAGATAAAGTTATGGGTGGTGACTACTTCCATAATGTCGTCATCGTAATAGAAGATGGGGTGACTGGTGGAAGAAACACCACCTGGCGTGGAAAAGCTACCTGAATCATCATCAAGAGAAGAGAGGTTCACATGCGCATTTTCACAAGGGGTGACAGAAAAACAAGTAGATGAAGGATCCACCGATGTTGAGCCCAAAGTGATCACTGAAGGGAGGTGAGGCGAAACAGAAGGGGAAGGCCTAGGGGGGTCTTCCACTGAGGATCTCATAGATGATAAGAGGTAGTGGACAATGGCCGAAGACTCTATCATTTGGACATCTAGAGGGGGAATTCCTATGGGAGTGGATGTGTCCTCTGGTTCTGCTGAAGCAAAATGTGAAAATAAGAGAGTGGTGGAGTCGTTGTGCTTGGCATCAAATTGGCGAACTACTGCTAGAGAGGTGTGGAAGTGCTCAAGGTGGGGACAGGGGTAAGTATAGTGGCCATGGAAATCACACAAAGCATAGGGGTGATTTGTGCATAAAGACTTGATTTTTGGGATTGAATCAGGTATAGTGACATATACCTTTGGGATATAAGATTCTGGAAATGCTTCGTTAACCATGGGCTTGAGATGAGGCAATTCTGGACAGGTATGGGTGGCACGACCGAAAACATCACACAAAGCACACTGGATAGTATGCTTTGGCGGCCGAGGAGGGGCAGGGTTTGTCGGTGCAACCTTGTTTTTAGTTGCCTTCTTGTTGGATTTTCCCTCGTTACTGGAAGCTGTCGCAACTGGAGGATATTCTTGTTGAGGTGGCTGAAGAACAGTAACAACAGGAGAGGTCATAGGGACCGGTTGAACCAGGGTTAAAGCAAGATAAGGTTTGGGTTGACTAGGCGGGGTAGCAGCTAGGGGATCAAGGTACCAGACAGGAATCCCTAGGGTCAGGTTAGGAAGATATAGGGTAGCTATGAGAGGTACTGAGTACACTCCAAGAG
Source organism: Pinus albicaulis (assembly GCA_034641835.2). NCBI lineage: Eukaryota > Viridiplantae > Streptophyta > Pinopsida > Pinales > Pinaceae > Pinus > Pinus albicaulis. The sequence continues at coordinate 1,242,432,770 of CM076580.1, read as the reverse complement.
GGGGAGCTAGGAATGGTATCTGATCGGAGGGGTAATGGCCAGGCTAGATGACTCTAAGATGGCTAAGTCCTGGCAGAACTGTTCCAGGAGGGTAGAGAGGCTCATGGATACCAGCTGTAGGTGAAGGGTCAGGAGGAGGGGGTCTAGAAGGCTGAATCAAAGGACTAGGAGTAGGCTGCGGAGGGTGAGGCTACAGAATAGATGAAGTGGGCCACTTGAGGGAGGCCCGAGACGATTGCATCATGCAAAAATTCAATGAGTCGGGATCAGAGACAGGAGGAGGAAGACCAAGGAATGTACCAAGAAAAGAGGAGTCTTTGTAGACTCCGAGTGAGACACTGGTCAAGGGATCAACGGTTTGTTTATTGGCCACTGAAGAGATGAAGGATTCAAGGGAGGTCTGAGACTTCGGTTTGTAATATGTCAATTGGTCAATGGTGACTATCTTTCCATAATGACAGAAGGACATCTTGTGGTGAACCACAGAAGGGAAAACATACATCTCATATGTGTAGCTACAACCCAATAAAATGTTGTAATCTAAGGGGGGCATAAATGACTTCTATGTCAACGCAAACAGTCTTGCCCGCAAGTGTAATAGGACAATTGTAGAACAGGCTAATGGGCTGGGAGGTGTGGCCATCCCACGTTCAAAGAGTGATTGTGGAAGGAGCCAACTCAGGTGATCTGAGTTGCTTCCAAACCAAAGCAGATATCACATAGGTGGATTTCCCCTCATCAATTATACACTGGGAAACGTTGGCATTTCGGATCTTGACTGGGATTTGGAAGGCGACATAAGTAGGAAGAGGAGGATGTTCTGATCGGTCAACATCGAAGATGATCAAGCGATCATCTAAAGGATCTACAGTGCCCATGGCAGATAGTAAAGCTTTTCATTGTGAAGGGCATGACTAGAGGAGTTCCAGCATTGAAATGGCAACAGGAGATTGTGCCAAATCATATACTATGCTATACGAATGGACAGCTTTATTAGAAGCAAATTTTTGGCGTAGTGGTCCCTTAGGGATGTTGGTATGAACCTTTTCCTTAGGCTCAAGGATATGCAAAGGACCATTAGGTGTCGAAAGAGGCTCTATAGAACCTAAAGAACGTGGCTTGGGGACAAACGTAGCGGGAGGCTTGTTGTACTGACGGGATCAAGTGTGAAGGTTGAGGTCAACGATAACAGGTTGGTCAGAGTTCATCATGAGGATCTGGTAATCGGAGGTACCAGGTGGAGGAGGTTGAGTGGTCGCCTGACATTCAGGTGGTTGGGTAGCCACAAATCCTTGATGAGGGAAAGGATTAGTAAACACAGTCGGTTGACTAGGTGTAGGACTGGGAGGGATGGAAGGGGAGGCTTATTGTCCTCGCAATACTTCTTGAGACTCCCACATCTACTGCATCTGTGGTAGAAGAGAACAATCATGCATGTAATGACCAAAAACACCACAACATGAACAAGTCTTATTCGTGCAAACATGCCTGTCTTTCTTGGGCTGAGTGCCCTATTTCTGGTTAGCAGTGTTAAGAGCATTACCTTGAGGATTGGGTTCAAGATTACCAGGGGTAGGTTGATTTTGAGTGAATTTCCTCTTATTTTTTAAAGGAGGAGGATTATTCGCGCCCTGTTGTGCATACATCTGCCCCTGAGGGGGTGGTGGCTACTATTGCAGGGGTTGAGAAGGCAAGGGAGGTGGAGGTGCTAATGCTGGAGGAGTTGGAGCACTAGGCTTCGGATACAGATAATAATGAGGTTGGGTAACAATGTGGTAGATAGGAGGTTGGGAAAAAGGAGGAGGCATGTCGTATCCTGGATACATGCTACCGGGAGGGAGAAAAGTGTTAGAGGTGTTGGTCCCTCCTTGAGGAAAACCTTAGCCCATAGAAGGTTGAGCGTATGGATGAGAGAGAGCTCCAACGATATCGTCGGTGACATGAGATGCCCCTGGTGTGTTAGCACCACCGGGTCTGGGAAGGTTAGGTAGAATGGTATAAGCATAACCCGACTGAGCGTAGATCAGGTCATATTTTAAGGAAATTTGGAGAGCGGATTCTTCGGTTTGAGGGAAATGCGATGCGACATCTTTTCCGATAGCAGGCATGAGTGATCTAACGAACCATCCCATGTAGACACGATCTTCGAAGTTAGGGGCTCGACATAGGCTCTTTCTTCTCTACCATTCCTGGACATGATCAGATAGGCAGGTCACAGATGATTGATGGAAAGAAGTCAAAATTTCGGTACAAGTTTCATAATGATGGGGAAGATGGAAACAATACAAAAATACTCGGGCAAGAGTCTCAATGGTGGTATGAGAGGATGAGTCCTGATCAACATACCACTTAGAAGCTTTTCTAGTAAGTTTACGTTGGAACAATCGAAGACGGACAGAGTCATCAGTAATGGATTTAGATGAATACCACATGTGGAAAGATCGAACATGATTAGTAGGATCTTCACCAGCAAGACCTTAAAACTTGGGAATCTCGGAAGAGAGCTTGGTTGGCATAGCAGGCCAACCAAAATCATGGCGTATAGGGTCATTTATCAATTGGTTAAAATCAGGAAGACTGAGGCGTGCCATATAGGGGAGCAAGGGAGAAGCTCAGGTAGTTCCTATTGCGTCCCACTAGTAATATTCCCAGCTTTAGGGCTGGGGCTACCACCAGCGTTAGGTCCTGAACCAGACATGGTGAAGGTGACAGGGGGAGAACCAAGGGAAGAAACAGAAGGAGAACCCAGTGAAACAGAAGAAGAGTCAGAGTGCAGACTCAGTGGAGGACCAACTCGAATCCTACGCGGATGAGTAAGTCTTCCTACCGGAAACTGAGGATGAAGGCCAAGAAGTCTCCGAGATAAACGCCTTGGTGGCGCAATGATGACGACACAAACACAACACAAAGGGAAGAGAGACCAACAAGGGCAAGGAGGTGCAAGATCAATTGATTACAATGTCGAAACAAGGGCAGAGAGGTGTAGGATCAATTGATTTCAATGTTTTAAAGTGTTTTCTTGGAGGTGTTAACCAAGCTCTTCTTTGCTTAGGGTGTGTGTGTAAAGTGTGTAAATTTTAATTTTTAAACCCAGATGTTTGTAGATAAAAAATAAAACGTGTGATGTATAACTATAAATAAATCTACAGATAACAGTATATAAAACTGAAATAATATAAAATAAACAGCTAATTATGCAATAATCTAGACCTAAGGAGATGGGCCTCTCAAAAACTAGTCTGTAGGTGGGCAAAAAATCTAGTCAAAACACACTGAAATAGACAATAGATATAAGTTCGGGAGGGACAGGGATCTAAAGGTCAGATTTGTTGGAAATTGGTGCAGAAAAACAACAAAAAATCAGAGGATAGATAATTGTAAATGAGGTGTTGAAAGGCTATATCCTGGAGGGAAGCGGAGGGGACCCTCTAGGAAAACCCAAACAAAACGAAATGAGATGTTTTGGATGGATAAATAACAAAATCTGAAGCGGATCTGAAGGTAAGGTATCAGATCTGAAAAATGGTTGAACACACTAAAATTTCAGACAACTTGTAGTAGCTAAAACTCTTCCACCAAAGGTGGAGGGTACTGAAGCCCTAGGGGGCTAGGTTCCCACTTAGTTGAGCAAAACAGAACAAGTATAGGTCCAAAATGGGTAGAGATGAAGGTCAAACAACCTTGAACAAAGGCCCAGACAAACCTAGAAAACTTTCAGAAAAACTCCCACAAAAAGTCTAGGTCGCAGTTTCTAACCTGATTTCTGTACAGGTCGCAGGTTCTAGCCTTTTTTCTATGTCCTAGAGGTTTATGTCGTAGGTTTTGGCCCAAAAAGTGCGACATGCACTTCTGACACTATCGGGAGTAGGTTTAAGAAGAATGTGTCGTCTCAGCTGTAGTTGATGCCAATTACCTGCGCAATAGGCTTGAAAACACATGGAAGTTAGAATTTTTAATGTTTTAGGGTTTTATAGGTTAAAAAAAACATCAAGAAAAGAAAAACAAGAAGCTGAAGAGAAATCATAGGGTTTGAAGCATCTGGATATGTAGGGATCTAAAAAACAACAGCAGTCGTAATCGTAAACCCTAACAACAAACATGGCTACCAATATCTTTAGGTATTTAATTAGGTGACCAAGATAAATGCTACAAAAATCTATATCTATGCATTAAAAGACATTGAGAAGTAAATAAAACATGAGGTGCTCCATGCATCTAATAGAAAAGACAATAATATGTTGAATGAATTTTTTATTAATGGCACTTGGGAGGAAAACATAGAAGGATGTTACCAGTTCTCCTCAATGGGATGGGTTCTTGTAAGTCCTCAACACTTCAGATCTAAAATATCTCTCTCTTGATGGTGTAGAAAACCCAGACAAAAATGGAACTCAAAGGGAGCTCACAAGAAAAATAATAGCAAAAGATGACAATGATGGTGGATCAAAGTCAGACTAATAGTATAGATCCAGAGTGATCTTTAGGCAACAAAAGGTAGTGAATGAATGGAAAAACCCTTCTATTTATAAAAAAATATTGAGTTAGTCTAGATATTGGTGCATATTATAATATTATTAACCAAATAAAGATCCAAATTTTATGGAATATTTTATTATATTTGTTGCAAGGAAAAAGAATTTGACTTGGGTCAAATCCCTTTATTTGTAAATAATAAATAAATAAATGATTTATTTATTATTTTAAGGATGTGTATGAGTAATAATCAAATAGATAATGAATTATTTAATTATTTATAAATGATTTAGTAAAATTTAACAAGGAATATCATTTAAATAAGGTTTAAATAATTATTCCTCGAAAATAATAAGATAAATAATGATTTATCTAATCGATTTTCCTGTTTCGGGTTAAATATGACCAGGAATATTAATTAAAATGTTGTTTAACTAATTATTCCTTGAGGAAAATCAAACAAATGTAGATTTATTTAATATTTCCTCATGGGGTTTCCTGTTTAGACCACAAACAACTTAATAAAGGTGGTTTACTAAGTTATTTTTCATAGTGATAGCAATTTTACTTAGGGTAAAAGGATAAAATTGGTCTTACATGGTGTACTTAGGTCCATCTAATAATAAGAGGTTAGATGACCAAAAAATGGTGTAACACTCTGCATTTAATGTTCACCCTCTCCATCATGTGTGCACTAATGCACCACTTCCTCCATCATCTCATCATTTATTGCTCTATGATCTTACTTTGATTCCTTCTTGGTCTTATTTGACTCCTTCATCTATCCATGTTATTTCTTATTAATGATGTTTGATCCCCTCTCTTTAATTCATTAATAAGCTTCTCCGCTATTCCATGATGTAGGCTTACTAGCTAATTAACCATGTTCACACTCTTAGGAGTGGATTTATTCATCTTAATGGGTTATGGGTCGCTCCACCCATTTATTTACTTAGTTAACCAATATAAGTAAGAACTCTACTATTCCAATAAACATATGTAAAATTTGGAATATTAAAAAATTGCAGCAAGATCATATTCGAATAAACTTTCTAGGAAATTAAGCACAATATTTCTTTATGCTCTCAATCTAGGATTCTTTTCCGAGTATTCTCCTTTAACTTGTTTTATGATAATTTAGAATCCCCATGAATGGAAATTATTTTGGCACCCATTTTTTTCAAAAATTTAAATCCTAATATAAGTGCTTCATACCCGGCTATATTGTTGGTACATTGAAAATTTAGCTTATATGAGTTACCTTCAGCATGATTTTTTCTCGTGTTTGAAACCCACACTCTTGCTCCAGATTCTTCTCTGCTACAAGATCCATCAAAAATCATGTTCCAAAAAGGTTCAAGCTCAGTGTTTTGTTCCACTATTTGTGTTTGGTTTTCATCTGTTTCACAAATATCATTTTCTACATTGGTAACCTGAGTATTGATATCTCCATCATTATAAATAATGAAAGAGTCTAAATCTGAGTGGACAGAGTAAAGAGGATAGTTATGTGGTTTGTCCTGACTACTCACCATGAATTTCATCAAATTTTCCCTATATAATCTTCTTTGCTAACTAAAAAACGGTATGGTAGAAAAGGTCATGTCCAATTGTAGAGTCCCTTGTAATTTTTCTCCCCATGGGTGTGACAAAAGCATGCCATACTTAGGGGGTATATCTGCAACCACTATATCCATTAGTAGACTTTTGCCTGGGATTTGAGCTAAAGTAACACACAGATCTTTAGAGACTTAGTAATCTTACTTTGTTAGAATCAAATGAATATAAATCTTTATAAGGTCTAGTAATTTCAAGAAAAAGTTTTTCTATAACATATTTGGGCATTAAATTGTGCGAAGCACCTTAATATAACATAGCATTATGGAGAATCTTATCATGAACATTAAGGCTGACATAGAATGGAGGAACACCTCCTTCCTGTGGTTTTCCATCAACTTCTGGCCCAAATAAGAGTTCAGGTTGATCATCATTCAAATTAAGAGTGTCGTTGTTTTCCCTGATTTTTAGAGCCTTTATCACTTGAGATCTGTATATATTTTTTTTCCTTAACTCTGTTAGAGGAATGGGAAAATTCAGTTTTTTCTAATTCATTCTCAATGTTGAATGATGTTTGAATCTTACTCAAGTTCAAAAAATCAGATTTATTAGCAATTTCTTTTGATATAGGTTCTTTTTGCTGACTCATGGTTGGGATATAAGTTTGAGTAGTTTTGGAAGTGTTATCAACTATCTTTTTGAGAGGAGTTTCTACTATCTTTTTTCCATAACTATCAGCAGTTTTCTTGGCAGAATTGTCTGCGATTTTATTAACAAAATTATCAAAGGTTTTCTTAGTAGGACTCTTAGAATTATTTTTGTTTGGGGTATCTGAAGTTTTCTTACTCCTAATATTATATTTCCTATATACTTCCATAATAGCATTTTCAAATCCCTTTTTGTAATCATTTGATTCTTCTGAATGAAGCTCAGTTTGGGAAAGTTGAAAAATCTCTTACTCTTCTTGAGTGAGAAAAAATGTTTCATCATCATCAGCATAATTCTCATAAAATGGAGGTCTAATTTGTTGATTTGAACCCCTATGTTCCCTTTTTTTGATTTGGCGAGGATTTATTCTAACATTTTGATTACAATTTTGAGGTGCATGATGGTTTTCTCTAGGAGCATCCCTTTTTGTTAGATTAATAATTTCTATCATTCTTTCTATTGTTCTGACTAATGAATCTATTTTGGCATCAACAGAAGAATTTGAGGGTTCTTCTTTCATGGTCACTCTTCTTTCAGTTATTATCCTAGCCTTCTTTGCTAAAAAATTGGCTTCTACACTCACTACATCCATTTTCATTTATTCTAATGTTGAGGAATTTCTCTCTCCCAAGTGATAAGACATGTCTGCCTCAAAGCCATATGGGAATTTTTTTAAGGCTAGACCTTGTGGTGGTTTAATGTTGGCAGGAATTGCATTGTATACACTATTAAATCTAGTGCAATAATCTTGGACATTTTCCATAGGTGCCCTCCTTATGATTTCATATTCTGATAGAATTTGAAGAGGGTTCTTTTTAATTTCCCATCTATTAAGGAATTTCTGATGGAATGCAGGGAGGTTATTGATGCTAGTAGGAGGCAAATATTTAAACCATTTCCTAACTTCTATAGTGAGACTTTGTGCAAACAACCTCATTTTGAAATTTTTCTCATCTACTTCCTGAAGGTCAAAACTATTATTCATCCTATCTACATGTTTTTGGGCAGTGATAGGTCTAGTTACATCAAACTATGGAATCCTAGTTTGATAGTCCTATGGTATGTTTTCCAAAGGATCTTGAAGAACAAGTGGAGCATATCTTGTTACACTAAAATTTTCACCATGAAATTTTACTATCTGTATGGGTTCTTCATTATCCATAGAATACTCCCTTAGAAGTCTACAAACATCAAGTTCCTAAAACCAAGCCTTGAAATTGAGAGAAAATCTTATAAAAGTCATAAAAATACTTGTACCGCACTTTCTCTTAGTATTACCTGCGGTTCCGCATCTGTTTGTTCTAGAACATGTGGAACCAGCAACACTTTTTCTTCATTCAAGGTGCGGATTCCTGTAAAAGGTAAAGTGAAGGCGGAAGTAAAATTTGGAAGCCCAACTGGTTGAATCTAGAAGCTTCTGGAAGCAATTATTTGGTGGAAAGTTCGCTCCTTTCATGTACATTCATCCCTCCATTAAAGGAGCCTACCCCTTGGTATGTGGAACTTAATCCCATTGAAAGAGGATTCTACCCCCTCTTATTTGGAGCTGCAACCTCTTCTCTTTTGCTATAAATTGAGGCCATAGTTCAGCCTCAAGGGGAGTTAGGCTTTGAGATTTTTGAGGAGAATTGCTGGAAAAACTCAGACTCTCTTAACTAATTACCAGGTGGGAATGATTACACAGTCATGTGTATGTTAGTCGAGAGAGTGCAAGGGATTTTCAAAGTAGAGGAAATGCTTGTTCCGGACCCTGGAAGGATCTATACGACATCAAGGCGAACACGGTTGTAAGGCTCCTTCTTTCATCAAAGATAATACAAATGGATCATGTTTTCTCAATGAGTTGTTTATTTAAATAGATTATTTCTTTAATTCCTTGATCATCAAGATAGGTTTATGGTTTATGAATTAATCTATATTATGTAGGTTCTTCTGATTCTTTCATGCTTTTGATTGCAGATCCCGAAAGGAGACATATTCAAAGTGATAGGAAAGAATACTACAATCAGCGCTGGACTACGGGTAAGTCCTAAATCCTTCATTATAGATAATTTTAGATCAAATATAATCTAGATAAAGTAGTTTACATTTGTCCGTTTGTTGCTAGTTATTGTAGGATACTAGGGAGATCTGTCTTGTCCACAAGAGCAATTTATCTACCCAAAAAAATGGCGACTCCATTGGGGAATGGATCTTGAACTTAGTTTTCGTTTAGTTTTCGACTTGTGAAACTATTTTTCTGATTTTGATTGATTGATACTGGCTTGGGTAATTTATTCATGTAGAATCCCTGAAAAGTGCTTTAGAATTTTTTTTATTTTTCTTTAAGTTTTCTGGTCTCCGCACTTTGTCTTTAGGCACAGTGCGGTCATATCCGCTGTTTTTCTATATACATAGTGTGGCACCGCACTTGTTTACACTAAAACCTGTGGACCTTGAGAAATTTTTTGAAAAAATTAAAATTCTCTTTTCTAGGATCGGCTTGCAAGATTCTCAGTATATACCCAAACTGGTATTTTCTGTCAGAAAGCTTTGTGTAAGGGTTTCTTTCAACTTTTTTAAGTTTTGAATGATTTTCTACATGATTTGAATGTTATAAGTGATTTTTTCTTTGTCTTTGTGTCACTTAAAGATTAGAAACCTTTGTATACCTTAGATAACTGGTATTTCATTGTTTTACTGGTGAGTCTTTGACTTCATAGTAGTAATTGTTTTATGAGAATTAGATCCCATTTTCTCATTTGCAAATCTTTAAAAATCTTTTTCATTAAGTTTTGAATTTCACTTAAAAAACCATAATTGGATGCTTTTGTTTTTTTTCTCATTTCAGCAAAGAATTTCTTAGTTAGATTACAAACTAAGAAAAATGTCCTCAAAATATTTAAAGTTTTGATTTTAGATTTAATTCTTAGAATTTTTAGATCTCGAAATTAGTGTTTTTAGTTTTGAGTGTTATTTCTAGAAATTGTAATTTTCTTTTGGAGAATGTTTGATTGTAGTTTTGATCTTGAAGAATAAAGGGATTTATTTTTGAACAATTGATCATTCTGAGTTCTCATAAGATAATATTTGTTTTCGTATGTTGTTTTGAAGGAAATAATTGTTTTAAAAGATTGCATTTCTCAACTCTTTCTTTTAGATAGAATTCATCGAAAGGAAATGAATTGTTTCTCATAATAGATGCATTTTTAGTGTGTTTTGAGTTAGGTCACTACATATCATCAAAGTTTCACTTTCGCACCTATTGACCTAAGAAATAGCCTATTAAAAGCAACACTTAAATTAAAATCAATCTAGTAATTTTTATATTTCTAGGACTCTTTTCACCAACATAGCTTAGGCTAGTGTATTGGAGTAGGGAGTAATTAACTCTCCGAGACAATTAAAACAAAAAATTAGTCAATATTGCAGTAGGAAAAATCCAATAGTAGCTTGTATGCTCTGGCAAGCTCCTACTAAAGGAGTCAAGCACGAGATCATATCCGAACCAGTGAGGTGATCAATTCTATCTCATTGGGAACGATAGAAGATGTGCGCATATTAAAAATGGTAAACCTCAGATTGACCATTGTCGAGGAGCCTGGGGTCACTTGTTGGTATACCTTGGATTATGTCAAGGAGCCTTCAAGGGGATTGAGCTTTGTTACTCTACCCTTGTGAATATATCGGATCGTAGAGTATTCCCCCAGGTATATTTGTTCCTGTCGGTGACCTTAGTGGCCATAAACTTTAAGATTTTTTCCTAAGGTGACGGTGGAGGAAAGATCCCACTGTACCTAGAGCAGGCGTCGACTAAACCCACTTGGACTCTCCGGAGGGTTATCTTCACTCGAGATGGTTTAAGTGGAGAAACTTGCACCGGTCTGTTTCATTAATTAGGTTGTCAGGGTAATTGTTCCAACCACCATTTCTACATTAAATACTACGATGTTGGATTTCATCGCCAACTAGTGTTTTTAGTGTGGGAATATACTGTTTGTGTGTGGTTTGATCTCCTAGATTTTTAAGTGTTTGATCATTTAATTTTCTCCTTAGTGACTTTAGGATTTTTGATTGAAATTTTCTTTGATTGCGTGTGATTAATAATTTTTAATCGTGGCTAAATTACCAAGACAATCACATAGACTTCAGGGGAAACCCCCTGAGTATCCACCAAGGCAACTTAAAGGACTAAAAGCTCTGGTACCGCATAGTACTAGCAGAATTAGATCGATAGAACCAGGAGAATCATCCATAATTACTCACCCTGATTATCATGAAGTAAATCAATCACAAACAACAAAATATATTCAAGAGCCAATTTCAATTTCCGAAATCACTGGCATTGCTTATACAACTAGTGAATTAGCTGAAGAACCTGAAATTTCTGAGCCAGAAACTGAACCTGCTATGTTGGAATCATCTTCAGGATTGTTACTCTGACTTCTAGTGATCCTGATTCACCTAGAGTAAGACATCGCATTACCGAAAACCTTCCTTCTGATCTCATATGTATTGAAGAACTTGTTGGTCCAGATGAAGACGTAGTTCTTCCCGAAACCCAAGAAAATTTGAATCTTAGAGAGTGTGAATCAATATTCTACAGTCCTTTTAGAGCTGATGCTTGGTATTTATCATTTACATATTTTTTACAAAACGCAGGTCTTACTTATTCACCACCCTGAATTCATTTTTACCCTACACTGCAAGGTTATCGACCTTCATTAGCTATGTCAGGTGAGTCACCTATTTTTTCTGAATCACCAGAAACATTTTTATAATAAACATAGGTGAGTCACCTATGTTCTTTATCGTAAACTGGACCTATTTTTGGCTGATACAAAGTGAATCTCATCTACATTCAATATTTTTCTGATATATGCAAGAGGAAAAATCCTTAGGGGGAGGAATTTTGGGGGCTTATAGGGTGCAAGAGCACAACCATAGACTCTGATCTCAGTGTAATTCTATTATAAGTACCATTCTCCTATATTGGCCTATTCTATCAAATGAAGTATCCTCTTAATGTCCTCACTTATTCTAGGTCCTTTTGTGCTACTTAGGACATTCATCGCTGGATGAAAAAACTGTTCAATGAACTGTTTGTAAAATAATTCCTTCTGTTCCTTCATCACCAAAGATGTCCAGAAGATAACTGATTGTTTGTTTCCTTCTTCATCGAGCTTCTGCATGGAAAATTTGAATCTATCTGCCTAATAATACACAAACATATATACCAAAATAGAAGATTATTTAAAAACTTCTCCAGTATGAAACTTGACAAATTGCTCATGGATGTTGTCTGCAAAGAATTGGCTGAAATTGAAAGTGATTGATGGTTTTCTGTCTATGGAAAAGATAGAAAGGAAGCCTAAAATGGGTTCATCTATCCACTGATCATAATAATAGCCAAGGAGGTATTAAATTACTATTATTATCTATTTAGCTTGATCAAGGAAGATGGAGGAAGGGTATGGAGGGTTTTTCTTTGGCAATTTAGCATTTTCAGGTAGAAATATGTCAAAGATTTTTGGTCTTTTAGCAAAATCGAGATTTTGGTAAATTTCATTAACATATTCTAAGGAAAAAGGAGTACTATTTTCCACAGATGGAGCTTGCATCATCTATTCAATTGAATATGTAGTGATGGTGAAAGGATTTCACTTGTAGGGGCACTGATGGCTCTTTGAGTAGGAATGTAACATGCCTAGCACTTTCTGATGAATTCAGTGGCATGGAAGGTGTGAGGGAAGATATATTGTGGAATATTGGACTCCCAAAATCCAATATCATCCGGTTTATCAATTAATTTTTCTTCCAACCATCAATACATTTTAAATAACTCAAATTCACATTGTGTTTCATTTATTTTATAATCTCTATTTGCTAGAGGATGTGATCTAAGTCAATGGGAGGGTGGACCAATGGATTTAAAGGTTCTTTGTTTTTATTTTTAGGAGGCATAATAAATGAACTCTGAATAATGTCGACTGGAATTGGGATGAAAAAGGTTATTGGGAAACACCTAAGACCTCTATGATTGGCTGAAGAAGAAAAATAATGTACTATCGCTTGGTTGTAGACAGATCAGCTGATAAAGACAGTGCACTGTAAAAATTGTAAAACAATTGGATTCACAGAGAGAAAATAATAGTAAAGGTTAAAAAATGGATTTGCAGGGTTTATATATCATAATCTGGTTTTTCCATTGTAAATGGCGTGGGTCTGTTGAATTAACGACCATGCAAGGAAATTAAATGTTAGTGGATAAAACACGACAGGAAGTGATTTGAATGCAAACAGATTAATGATGTGGCACAGTGGTAATGACAGAGGTAATAGGTAGAGACTGTGGTATTTAAAATGATGGGAAGGTGGTTTTCGGGTGGGGAGGTAGTTGGCGGTTAGTGGTTTAGGCTGGCGGGGGGTTTGGGTGCGAAAGGCGGATGCGAGGCCACGTGGTAGTGGGTCCGAGAAGAGAAATTTTTTATTTCAGAACCCCCCACCCCCCACCCCCGGTGGTAAAGCTAGGATGGAGAGGGGGGGCCGAAGGCTAACGAGGGTCCTAGATCAGGGAGCGGGTAGTTCGGATGGTGGACAACAACTGAGTGTTTAATAATAAATGACAAGACAGTTCTTTGAGTAGTGACCTTTGATTTTGGGTCGAAAACTTAGGATATAACGTGAATGGATCAAACATATCACTTTATGCACCTGACACTTAAAAACTTAGGATAAAGTAATTTTTTTCACTTTCCCCTTTAAGCACCCAATGAATAATGAAATAAAACTTAGGTTATAGCATTTTTTACCTTTTCCAAAGCCAAACTACTTCTAGTTACCCTTTAAATTTCACATTCTTTTTTCTAAACTAACATTTTTTATTTCTTCTAGGGGTGCATTTAGACTAGCAAACCCATGTCCCCTTTTTTTATGAAAAATATATTCTATCACTTATTTATCCTATTGATTTAGATTAAAGAGTTGAAGCAATGTCATTTTATACCTAACTCTTGATTTACCAAGATGAAACTCTTAGGAAAATCTTTATTCTCTAACCTAATTTAGAAAAAATAAAAATTGCTCAACCATGATTAAGCTGTATGGTTTAACAAATAGCTAGTCATTGTGGCATTTTAAAGAATATGCACACAATATTATTTCATTTTACATAAGGAAAACTACTTATCAGTAGTGGAATTTGAATTTGCAGCACTTTCATTGTTATTTTCTCTATTTTTTTTTTTTGGGTTTTTGATTTGATTTTTATTCTTTTTCAATTTTTCTTTCTTTTCTTCTTTTTATCTTTATTCATTTTTTTTTAGATAGACCCTCTTTTGTTTTTCTTTTATGTATTTTTTTAGAAATCATTCGCAGATTGAAAATTATTTACAATATAAGATTACTCATATAAAATACTCAATCACCTTGAGATCCTATAAATTATAGGACCCTAACAGTTACCAAACTATTTTAGTTTGACTCCAGTTTCTCGTTGCACTGATATGATTATTGAGAAAGTCTCGTGGTGGATCTCTATCTATTAGGTATTTCTCTCAATCCATTAGTGTTGGTGAAAAGGTTGGATCAATTTGTGGTAAGCAAGGAATTTGTGAAGTAAATCCCTTGTCATATATACAATAGAAAGTCACTCATAGATAAGTCTAAATTATTGAATTTGGCATTAATATAGTCTAAAAAAGTAAAAAATGTCTTCAGTGGTGAGGTAGGTGAATCAATATTATACGTGTAATCAACAATCATGGTGAATCATACTATAAATAACGTCCAGTCTTTTCTTTCTTTTATTAGGTAAATTATCGGTGAATTCTGAACTTGTAACCTAATGTGGGACCCCTAGTGAGGTCCTCTCCCAAAAAATGAGGGCAGGCAAAGCATGGCGCAATGAGGGCGAGTGAAGTGTGGAACAATAAGGGCGGCAACTTCATATTGGAACAATAAGATCTATATTGTGTAATGTTGGTTGTTGTATTCCTGCTTTAAATATTCTCTATTGTGTTCATCCCTCTCGAGCTTTATTGTAATGTTCCAAATTTTTGTGGAACATTAAATTTTGTAAATTGTATGGAGGTGAATAAAATGGGTAGGAGACCCATTCTTTGCATGATTAGACAAAAAAAATACTCTAAGTATGAAAGAGGATCATGTTTGGAGTTGGATTTCACACCTCCATATGTGAAAGGAGATTTTTTCATAAAGGCTAGGCCAAGGTGGACCAAGTCAAACTGGGTTGGCATGAGTTGGAAAGCACAAAGTGGGACAAAGTAGGAGGGAAGCTTCTAGAGGAAGGGAAACCCTAATTCGAAGTAGGGTCCATGGAGGGAGGCTCACTTGTTTAAAAGAGGAGCAAGGCAACCATGGAGATTATCATTGATAATTTTACATTTGAGTCTTAGAGACTTGTTGCTGCCTATTGCTGTTCAATAGAGCTGTAGTGCCTTAGGGCATGAGGGAGTCATGTTTAGGATTTTCTCTCCTTCTTGAGGAGATCTTGAATAATTGCACTCCATTCCCCATATTTAGGCATTCAGGCCATAGCTTTAGCCATCTACATCAACGCAGTTTCTGTAGCAGACATTGTGCAGTGTTGTTGGGTGTTGCTGAGGAGGTTTCCACACACCATCCGGAGCTAGTTTTCCAGAGGAGGGAGGTTCCATCACTTGGGAGATCAGCAAAGGAGGTTTATGAGGAGATCCCACCATCTTTGGCATCAGGCCAGCCACATTCCATCATTGGCAGTGCAGTCCCTTTCTTAGATAACGTTCTTCTTGGTGAATATTTGCTGTGAGGGATTATCCAGCATTTTGGAGGATGAAATATTGGTGAAAGGATCAGCCTTTCATTTCAGATTTCCATTGGAGGAGGCTTATTCATTTGTTGCAACCATTTTGACCTTCTCCATGTATTTCTAGCTCTTGATTTGTAGCTGCTACTGCAATTTTGGCATTTTTGTATTATAACATTTTTGCATAGATTGTAGTCAATCCTTTTAGAGGATTGATGTTATGTATTTTCAGGGGTTGAGATCTTGCTCCCCCTTATTTATTTGAGCCCACATAGTTATATATTTTTATTTTCATCATTTATGCAGAAGTTCCTCTCTAAACTGCGCAGTAATGGCTTAGGGCTTTCTTATGCAGCAGTGTATTCTCATATTTGCATGTACAGGTTTCTTGAGGCTTCTAGTGCCTTGCTTGAGTGATCATTCCCTCAAGGATTTGTATTCTTATTTGTTGCTATGTCTTAATATGATGGCCATTGGATTCTCTGAAATTTCATGTGTATATGAATCACTATTATTTCCATTTGATGTATTTGTTATTGTTGTAGCTGCAATGTTGGGGTTATCTTAAGAGATTCCCAATCTTGTTGTCTTTCGCTCTTGGGATTATTATCCCTTGACAACACTCTATAGACAGAGTCTGCTAGTGGTCCGGGCAACCTCTGGAGCTCATCCTTCTTTATGAAGGTGACAAACATAGTAAATTCCCCTACAGTCTATCTCTGGAATAGATTTTCTTTGTCGATTGATAATGTTTCTAAAAAGGAACATTACATTGGTATTAGAGCATCGAACTTGGCATAGCTTGTGAGTTTGATTTCAGAGGAGTATAATGAAGAATATGAGCCTGACCTCATCTATTTTTGGAATAAAGAAGAGCCTCCCTGAGGAGGAGGAGAAGAAAAGAGGAGAAGAGGAAGGTCCATGCACTTCTATTCTCTTGAAGACCAGCATGGGAGATGATTGGATTTTTAGATCTTAAGCAAGTACTTGAGTGACTATAAATCCATTTCTGCAGCATTTAGGGGAGCTACAGTGTTCCCACAGTATATTCAGTAGATGGAGGAGAGAAGGCCCTGTGGAAAAGGAGAAATCGAAGGCAATAGGCTTCTATTGTCTACATTTGATGGGGTTACTTCAGCTAGATCTTGGGTGAAGAAGCTAGAGGCATTTGTATTGCTGCATCCAGTGTTAGAAAGGGAAGCAATGGATATTACAGCGTTGCACTTGGAGGAGTAGCCTTCAACATCCATGGATGGGGCAACCATTGCATGGGAGGGAGAAGCCTTTTCAGCCACACAAAGTCATCCCAAGACCCACCAAGGTATGAGAGACGTTCCATATTTTACTTCAGCAATTAATCTTAAGGATGGTGGAATTTCATATGAAGAGGTCCAAGGATCAAATCACATGGCCACTTTAGGACCTCATGATTGCAGTGCGCTATGCAAAGGGTTCAAGGAGGAGATGAACCCTCATCCTCATACATATTTGATGAGTTGCATTCAGCCTTTGAGGTGGGAGTGTGAACTTTTGGAGGATGAAGTGAACCATGACACCTCCATGGAAAATCATGAAACAAATTGTGAACTGGAGGAGGAGACAACTTCTACACCATGGGAGGACTTAGCAGCGCTGTTGAACATGGGTGGAGTGGAGACATCACCTCCATCACATTTGGATCCTCATAGGTCCAACATAGTCATGGGAGAGAGGCCTTAAGGGGTCTCCAAGGAGCTGCATTTCAAACTCTCATGAAATGCAAGAAGCAAGAATTGGTTTGGGAGGATGGTAGCCCTCATGGGAGGAGTACCAAAGAAGAGGATAAGTGGCTGGGTGTTTACATCATTGGGCAGCAAGGAGAAGGGATACATATTGGTGATATGACATATATATCAGTCATGATATCTTCATCACATGAGTCATATGATGTGAGCATGAGGAGGCAGCAAGCACTTGAGTTTCTTGGGATTGATGGGAGAGAGCACAAGCAAATTTTCTCTCATCTAATTGATGGTTTTGTAGGAGTAGAGGAGGCAACTCTTATAGTGCAAGGGGATCACTTAGCTGGGATTGATTGGGAGGCATTTCCCCCTTGGGAGAAGCTTCATATTTGCAGCAGCATCACCATAGTTGTTCTTGACAAGGAGCATGTCAGGGAACAAATATTGGCTTGGGCAAGAGCCCTTTTGTATGAGCTCATAGTGCTGGCATTTGGGAGTAGATTTGCATGCAAGGATCCATATATTATCTTACTTCCAGCCTATGGTAAGAGTATTTTTGTACCTTTTCTGATTTACATACTCTTATCATTATGATGCAGTGCGGGGATTCTCAAAGGGGCAGATTTTTCATGTTGCTTCATGAACAAAATTGGGCCATACCATGTGATGGAGACAACTATCTTTTATATGGCCTTGGGAAAGTGTTACATTCCATGTATGTTCAGCATTTATATTCAGCCACTTACCATGCATTATCATATGTAAGAACATACATTATTATTCATGAGCTGAAAAACAACTTGCCATATCACTTCTCAAAGCAGTAGTTTGGGAAACTGCACTGTGACCACTTGGGAGACTGTTGGTACATATTTGTACAACATGAAAACTTCAGTACTTCCCTCATTTTATTTTTGGGTATAGTCTCCTTGTCTGATATTGCTATTATCTCAATGGAGGACATGATTAGAGGAAAGACACATTAGATGAATGTGTCCTTGATGAGGGAGGACTCCCATATTTTCTACAATACATGTTCTAAGAGGAACATGAGAGGAGGCATGGCTATAGCCACATATTTTCTTACTTGTGGGGTGGGCCATGGGCTTGGTAATGTTATCCATCCATTTTATGTATATGGGCAGGTATTTGACCTTATGTTGCTTATTCACTCATCTATTTACTATGTATTGATAATTGTTGTGCAATACTTGCCATGTTGTTTTCTGCAGCTACGGTGGGTGAGATTGCAGTGTAACCCTATGATACATTGTTGTACCTTGCTGCACATGGTATAACCTATAGCAAAAATTTCATGGGGTATCCTATGATGACCATGTCCTATTCATCATGGGTGTAATGTCTTGGAGAAGCTCATTCTTCATTGATGGAGGAGAAATCCTTGAAGGATTTCCCTTCATTTTTCCACTTGAGGGAAATAATTATGCAGCCCAGGATCAGAAGACACTCTAAACTTGTCATAAGTGGATAAGAGGACAGCATGGGGCAAGTTATAGTTCTTTCCATGATCATATTTTCAACCCACCTTCATTTCCGGAGCTCAAGGTGGAGGGAGATTTTCCATGAGTTGCCTTGTTGGGAGGCAGCCTATTTTTTTATGGTTGATGGCTTGGGGATGAGATATTCATATGGGGATGATAATTCCCATTATATATATCATATATCATGCCTCAAGGAGGCCCTTATACTGCTCCTTGTTCCTTCATGGATACTTGTTTCTACATGAACGCTATTTGGGGATGTTCACCCAAAGGCTAGATTGCATATGTTGGAGGGACAATTTGAAGGCTTGATTGCTGGTATGGCATCCTTTCCTTGAAGATATCATCACATAAGGATGCTACAGGAGGAATTTCAGAAAGGAAATCAGTCTATCCTTGCAATTGCTTGAGGGTAAGCAATATTTTGAGAGGGGAGGACTGTAATGTTCCAAATTTTTGTGGAACATTAAATTTTGTAAATTGTATGAAGGAGGTGAATAAAATGGGTAGGAAACCCATTGTTTGCATGATTATAGAATAAAAATCCTATAAGTATGAAAGAGGATAATGTTTGGAGTTGGATTTCACACCTCCATGTGTGAAAGGAGGTTTTTGCATAAAGGCTAGGCCAAGTTGGACCAAGTCAAACTGCGTTGGCATGAGTTGGAAAGTACAAAGTGGGACAATGTAGGAGGGAAGCATATAGAGGAAGGGAAACCCTAATTCAAAGTAGGGTCCATGGAGGGAGGCTCACTTGTTTAAAAGAGGAGCAAGGCAGCCATGGAGATTATCATTGATCATTTTACATTTGAGTCTTAGAGACTTGTTGCTGCCTCTTGCTGTTCAGCAGAGCTGCAGTGCCTTAGGGCACGAGGGAGTCCTATTTAGGATTTCCTCTCCTTCTTGAGGAGCTCTTGAAGGATTTCACTCCATTACCCATATTCAGGCATTCAGGTCATAGCTTCAGCCATCTACATCAGCGCAATTTCTGTAGCAGACATTGTGCAGTGTCGCTGGGTGTTGTTGGGGAGGTTTCCACAAACCATCCAGAGCTAGTTTTCTAGAGGAGGGAGGTTCCATCCCTTGGGAGATCAGAAAAGGAGGTTTAGGAGTAGATCCCACCATCTTGGGCATTAGGCCAACCACATTCCATCATTGGCAGCGCAATCCCTCTCTTAGACATCGTTCTTCTTGGTGAATATTTGCTGTGAGGGATTATCCGGCATTTTGGAGGACGAAATCTTGGTGAAAGGATCAAACTTTCACTTCAGATTTCCATTGGAGGAGGGTTATTCATTTGTTGCAGCCATTTCAACCTTATCCATGTATTTCTAGCTCTTGAGTTGCAGCTGCTACTGCAACTCCGACATTTTTGTATTTTAGCATTTTTGCATAGATTGCAGTCAGTCCTTTTAGAGGATTGATGTTATGTATTTTCAGGGGTTGAGATTTTGCTCCCCCTTATTTATTTGAGCCCACATTGTTATATCTTTGTATTTTCATCATTTATGCAGTAGTTCCTCTCTAACCTGTGCAGTCATGGCCTAGGGATTTCTTATGCAGCAGTGTATTCTCACATTTGCATGTACAGGTTTCTTGAGGCTTCTAGTGCCTTGCTTGAGTGATCATTCCCTCAAGGATTTGTATTCTTATTTGCTGCTATGTATTAATATGATGGCCATTGGATTCTCCAACATTTCATGTGTATATGAATCACTGTTATTTCCATTTGATGTATTTGTTATTGTTGTAGCTGCAATGTTGGGGTCATCTTAAGAGATTCCCAATCTTGTTGTCTTTCCATCTTGGGAATATTATCCCTTGACAACATTCTATAGATAGAGTTTGCTAGTGGGCCAGGTAGCCTCTGGAGCTCATCCTTCTTTATGAAGGTGACAAATCGAGTAAATGCCCCTACAATCTATCTTTGGAATATATTTGCTTTGTTGATTGATAATGTTTCTAAAAATGAACATTACATTTATGATGTAAAAAGAAGCAATATATCGTGTTATTACTGATGGCTTTGGTCTTCCCATTGTCATTCTATATCATGTGTATTCTAGCGGAAGGTAAGCAGTAGGAATTGTAGGAAAGGTAAGTAGTAAGAAGGTAGTAGGCATAGTTCGTAAGCTAAGTGGTAAGAAGGTAGTGTAGTGTGGTTATATTTACAAAAAATATACAATCATGAGCTTCTAATAGGCAGTATTCCACCTAGGATACTAACAAGTTCTCCACATAGACCGATGGATTTGTCACAGTTTCCAAGCACATATTTAGAGTGGCTATTTGTGACAACAAGCAACTAAAACTAATGCTAACCCCCTCCATTTTGATTACTATAGTCCAGTCGTGCCTATGATAGGGAATAATAATAAAATTGATATAAACCATCATTTACCAAAAATTGCAAGCCATCTAGCGAAAATAGGGAAAAATTTATTCATATAGATATATCTTAAAGCTATTGGCATAGAAAATAATTTTTTTTTGGAGGCAAGTGAATTTCGACATTAATAAAGAAAGTGTTAAAATATTTTATGGTATTTTTTTTAAAGTAAAATGAGTAAAAATATATTTCGTCATCATGTTTGTGTTAAAAATAATATTTTCAATGGTCCATACATTTTCTAAGGATCTTCCTTTTCTACTTCGAGGTTTAATGTTGTATCATTTGTTAGCATCATGCTTGCACCTTTCCGCAAAATGTCCAAATGATTTGATCATTAGTTTATAAATTCATTCAAGAAACAGTGAAAGGTTATGGATTAGCCTACGAATAATTTTTTATGGAAGGGTGAAATAGGGCTTAAAAACATTTCAATACGGTTTATCCACGTTATACTGAAGTTTTCCCTAAGTTTTGTAGCAATTGGGCTCCAATTGACTGTAAATAGGTTGAATTATGAAAATATTTCATAGCACCTATAAAAATTGTTACAATATGAGTTTTAAAACCATATTTCAAGTTCCCAAACCGTTTTTCAATATTTTTTACCTTTATTAAACCTTAATGTGATATATTGTAAATTTTTCAAGCCTAAGAGAGGGATTTTAAATTAAACCCTAAAATGAAAGTTTTCCCTAAAATGACAGCTTCCAACATTTCCAGAAATGCAAGTTGGGAGTCAATTTTATAATGATTTAATGGGTACAACTTGAGTTGGTGCTATTATTTCATCCACTCCTTTGATGGAAACACAACACGGGTTAGAAGTTTGGAGTTCTCAGTCACTGTAAAGTCAATCGCAGAAGTAACAAGTTTACCAACACTTTGTTTGTCTTGTTTTTGTTGCCATGTTAGAAAAAGCATTCCAAGCAGGTTGTAATGAATTTTAAAAAACAAAAAGAGGTTTTTTTGTGAAGAATATTATTTACAAAAAAAATATTTCATATTTTAACCACACATCATGATTTATAAAACTACAGAGCAATTTTTGAGGCCTATTTTTCAATATTTTGTAATCGTGTTTTTTCATGTTTTAATCATTATTTTCATACGAAGTTTCTAAAAATATAAATATGGATTTTGGAAAACCACAGGAGGTTTTTTGAGGTAATAAATAATTAAAAAAAATCCCTGAGCTTTCTAACAGGTGTCATGGTTTGGAAGATATGAATGCATATTTCGACCTTATTTTTCAGAAATTCTCTTAATTTATTTTTCTAAAAATAAAATTAGAGATGAATATTGATGAGCCACCTCATAAATTATAATTTGGGATCATATCTAACCACATCCTTTATTATTTAAAACATATTACTAAATTTGGGTAAAAAGGTTTTCAGATCCATTTCTTTTGGATCTTGAGGATTATTGTATTTAATACTTTCCAAAAATTGTGGATATGGAACCTATTGTCTTTTTATTATATATTACATGAGAAATGATGACAAAGGGTTGGTTTTTTATGGAAGGATATATATTTTCTATGTGTTTAAATATTTATCAATTTAAAGTTTTCAAATATCAAGAAGAGTTTAATCAGTGAAATAAATATTCATGTGATGGTATCTCTTAGTCTATTTTCTACATGTTTCAGTGTTTCCTTATTTGTTATATCATTTGAATGTAATGTATTCAGATATTTGAATGTGAATAAATGTTACCAAATTCATCCTTGATTTTTATTCTCTGTCTCATGGATTCTAATATTTTCACTCCTATATTCTAAATCTACTTTATGATTCATTTCATATTCCCTATTATAGTGGATTGTTCTTCTATTTTCCTCGTTCAACTTCAATGATGACAAATGTTTAGGATGTGTTATATACCTTGACTTTGTCAATCCTGATCAGACAACCAATATTTTGGTAAGTTTACATAAACCCTAGCATATTGACTCCATTGCCTCATACACTATCTCCCCCATGCCCAACCAACCCCTACATCAACCCAACACAAATATAGATCAAGCCACTATGTAGAAGTATAGTTAATTACTAAATCTAGTGATTAGGCTATTAGAGAGATTTGTCTTTGGATTGAAGGGGATATCCTTCAATCATGAGTTGGATTGCAAAGGTTACCTAAGAAACTTCTCTCCTACAACCAAGAGAAATTTTTTGTGTGATAACACCATTAATATTACACAGTCTCACTTTTGTTTTTGTTTGGAAGTAATGGTAATTATAGTTGAAACTAAATTTAATGATATATAAAATAAATTTATGTAAGCATTAATAAATTAATAAATTAATAAATTAATAAATTAAAATAAAATAAGTTAATTAATTAAAAAAAATTGAGGTAAAGCATTCAATTTATTGTTCTTGGTTTTGGGCTTTATGTTTTGACAATCCATGATTTTGGTAATGGTATGCCTATGTAAAAAGAAACATTACACACACAAACACACACACACTTCACTTCCCTAAGCCTTGTACAAAAAGCCTTATTTTTCCTATCTTTAAAAGCGGGGAATGCCAAGGAATGCCACAATAATAAAACCGATCTACTTTTTTTGTTGATTTTATAAAATCTTTCAACGCAAGTCCCCGAGATAAGCTATGGAAAATACTTGAATAAATAATGGTTTCTCTCGATTTGCGAGTTGTTGTGACTAGGTTATACGAGAATGTTATTACCAATCTTAAGACCACCAAAGGTTGGTATGAGGAAATTAAATGTAAGGATGTCACCTATGCCATACACTTTTTGGAATTTAAATTGATAAGATAGAAGAGTGTTTGGAAGTTGTAGGATGTGATGGCCCCAAGCTCGCTGGTATGGTAATTATGATTTTCCTTTAAGCTGATGATAGTGTTCTTCTAACCATATGCCATGATGATCTTGACAAGTAGTTTAAAATATTTCATGATAATTTCTCCAAGGTGGGTATGAATGTTAACACTGGTAAGACTGAATTCTTAATAATTAAATCCAAAAAACACTAACTATGATAATTTTAGTTATAATAAAAATTACTTGGAGAAATGTCTTGATAAAAATATTTAGGTATTGACATTCATCATCAACTCAACTAGAATTATAAAATCGAGAAAAGGATGATAGAAGGTTAGAAAGCTTATTATGATCTTGAAAATAATTGTAAGTTGATTAATCTTTGGGTATAGAGTAAACATAATTTCCTCTTTCATAATATCATCACCCATGCTATATTATATGGATGCGAGGTTTGGAATTTTAGTATATCTAAATAATCTTGGAGAAATATTGAGTTGATCCAAAAGTTATTTATAACCTACAACCTCAATATTAAACAAAAGTTTCCCTACCCCATCCTCTTGATTGAAGCAAACCTTTCCGTCATTGAAGGCATGGATATGTTTAGGTATATGATTTATACGAATAATATATACAACATGAAAGCTAAGAGGTTCCCCAAAATTTCTTATAACTCTAGTAGAAATGCTGACCTCCAACTCAAGCAAGGCTAGCATAAATATGCCTAAGCTTGGCTCGACCATTTTGGGATAATCGAGGAGATCATCTTGGAAAATAAGGATAATATGAAACATACTATTTTTCAGAATTTAAGTATAAGTTGTGGGGTGATAATGATTTAGAATGAAAAATGAAGCTAAGGTATTATAAGGAGGTGATCAACCCCAATCTTGTTAACTAGAATTATCTTTATGTCTTGACTAGTGCTAATAAGAAAATGAAAATTGTGAAGATAAGAAATAATTCTCATAAGCTTCAAAGTGAAACCGAGCATTGGTCTATTCTCAAACACCTTGGGATGAAATAGTATGTCACCTTTGTAATACTAAGAGGGTTGGAGATGAAAAACACTTATCTTGGATTGTCCAGTTTTTTTCTCACATACGAGCTTATTTCC
Source organism: Pinus albicaulis (assembly GCA_034641835.2). NCBI lineage: Eukaryota > Viridiplantae > Streptophyta > Pinopsida > Pinales > Pinaceae > Pinus > Pinus albicaulis. The sequence goes on along the minus strand of CM076580.1, from coordinate 1,242,407,716 downwards.
AAATCCTTTTCCATACTACCAACCTTATTGACTTGTTAAGCCAGAAAAACTGTTGCGATATAGGAATGCTTCTCTCCATGATTTTTTATCATAGAAATAAAAGCTTAAAGAGTCTCAATTAATCTCCTACTTTATTTAGGTCTGATGGACTAGATTTGTGTTAGTGGATAATAATAATAATAATAATAATAATAATAATAAACTGACCTAGATCCAACTTAATTCATGATTTACCAATCGTGGAGAGGGATTAAATCAATTGAGGTGAAAACCTATTTTAAAATGAAAAGAGATTTGTTCCGTCTCATTTCTTGGTAGATACAAAATTATGATGGATCTAGATTGATATTGACATTTATAGTGTTTCAAATTGCATGGTGAATAAAAATATCATTTCAGCTTTAACATTTTTATCTAAATTGTGATTATATTAGAAATAAACACAAGTATAAGAAAGTACCAAAATCTTATTTATTATAACTAATAAACGTGATAAATATATTTATTCCTTATTTTATTTTCATTATTTTTTTGGGTTATCATTCTAAATCTTAAAATTTTTTATAATGACTACGACTCTACTTTTCACTTTAACAACCTCACATCAAGGAACCTCACATCTTTCCAACATGAAAAATGTTATACAACTAGTTATGTTTTTTCCATTATCCACCTCATAAATATCATCATATTCTTCTTAATATTATTCAACTTGAATATTTTGAATCACAAGAATATATACTAGCTTGAATACTTTGAATCATAAATATATATACTTATACTCTGATTTTATATATACATTGTGGTTGAATGGAAAGGTATATCTGCATTATTTTCTTAAGTCCATCTTCACCCTTAATTACAATATATATTAAATTGGATGAAGTGAAGAGAATTGGTTCTTAACAAGGGATACATAGTACGTAATACTTACTGCTTAGCTTAAATATAGCTTAATTAAATTAAAAAACAATAAACACAAAAATAAAATAACTAATAAAATATTGTATTGCTGAATGTCATTATGCAAAATTGAGAAATATGATTAACTAATATTGTTTATATTAACATATATAAACTTATATATATATATATATATATATATATATATATATAAATATATATATATATATATATATATATATTAAAGTGTATATATGTTAATATAAACAATATTAGTTAATCAAATTTCTTAATTTCTGGTGATGACTTTCAATAATACAATATTTTATTAGTTATTTTATTTTTGTGATGAAATTTTTGTTTTTATTATTTTTTTAGTTTAATTAAGCTATATTTAAGCTACAAAGAAGTACACGCATTATGTATCCCTTGTTAAGAACCAATTCTCTTCACTTCATCCAATTTAATATATATTGTAATTAAGGGTGAAGATAAACTTAACATATATAAACTTTTATATATATATATATATATATATATATATATATATATATTGTGTGTGTGTGTGTGTGTGTGTGTGTGTGTGTGTGTGTGTGTGTGTGTGTGTTATTTTTTATTAATATATATAATTAAATTTATTAAAATATGTTTTTAATATACTACCAAGTCTCATTAAATTGAAAATATGGAGAAAAAACTAGAAGACATGTAAATGGAAGCAATAGAAAATAAAATAAAAATAAAAACGAAAATTAGTAACTAATAGAAATGGAATTTACTAAAGAGCCCAATGTTAAACTATGGATAAGTAGCAAAACATTTTGGTCAAAGACAAACTAATACATAGTCAAAGGCAAAAATAATGATGCGTAATACCATGCCTACGACATGTATAATAATAATTCATTAAAAAGGGTTTATATGTAATTTGTTCCTAAATCTATCTCCATTCTCAAATATGGCGTAAATCCAACGAAAGGACCTTGATCATTCTATTTTTTTAAAAAGTAATTAATAAGGCATTGTATAATAACTTCCATGTTAATATACGAGTACCTATTAAATATCTTGATTGCATATATTTTCTATTTCTTATACCCTTAAATATAACAGTTCGATTATAAATATTAAAATATTTCATTACCAACTCTATTTCATGAATTTTTATATTTAAGTATTTATGGTTATGCTTGAAATTTTTTATTAAAAATATTTAATTAACTCAATTAATATGAACTTTGTGTCTTAAAAATGAGATGAAACCAATAATTACAATATACTTCAAGGGAAATATAATTTTACTATGAATACAGTAAATAAGACAAGATGTGACATGATGGATTTAGGATGATATCAATAAAGTTCCATAAATGGGGACAATTTTCATGAAGTATGGAAGGATGTGTTATACCACCATTCTGCTAAGGAAAACCACTCCACCTATTGTGTTTATTTATCATATGCACATAAATGTAAACAATTTATTCACACTCTTATTTTTCCCACCTCATTGAGGCGGTCAGATGAATCGTGGGCCATTTGGCTACCCAAACAAGAAAATAATTCAATCAAAAAATTTCGAATCAAAATTAGATCTTTGTTAGTCACAATAATATTAGATATTCCATGTAGCATTTTTATTGTTCCATGAATTCATTTTCCACTATACTTGATTTAAAAGGATGAGAAAGAGAGCCAAAATGGGCATACTTATTCATTTGATCTACCACTACCATAATGACATGATTTTCTTTATATTTTTGTAAACCTATATAAAATCCATTGAAAATTCTTCCCGACATTGGATTGGTATGGCTAATGATTATAGGAGTTATTGGGCCTTGGTTGTCTCTCCCTTATTATTTTGTGATATTGCACGTTCAACCACAATAAATTGAACATCTACTTTAAGGCCTTCCAGAAAAACAATTTCCTTAATTATTTGTATATTTTCAAGAATAATTAATGTCATCCTATAGGAAAAGTGTGTAATTCTAAAATGACCTTATATTTGAGTTGATAATTACTATATAAGTATAATCAATCTTGATGCCACAACAAATAATTGTTCCACATAATATTTTCCACCATGTTGGGAGTTTTTGAATGATCTCGCATACCTTCTCATCTTTCTTTCATTCCATCCATGGTTCTTCCACCTAGTCATATCGTTGAATGAAAGAGTGCAACTACTAAAATAAAATTTTCCATTTTGTAGATAACTTAAAAGTCATAATTTAGTATCATTATGTAAATTTTGTCTCCTTTGGGGATAATAATATTTTGAAAAATTACTTCAAACTATCATGATCTATTTTTACTTTGAATTTTCTTCTTATTAGGTATAATGTCCATTTCTTAAATATGTGTAGTATGGCCAACATTTATTTCTCATAGAGGGGTCTAAGTAAGTTATTTCCTTTTAGTGTGTTACTTTCAAAGGAAAGGGACCTTCCAACACTCATAAAAATTGCACTAATTCCATGTAATGAGGTATCACACTTCGCAATGAAGATTTTGCCATGTCAATTATGCCCAGGATGGGAGTTGTACACATAGTCTCTTAAAGTTTTTCAAAATATTTTATTTCTTATTTAGTCTAAGAACATGGTTCCTTCTTCAATAATTTTTTTAGAGGTGTTTCTATTTGGATATAACTCTTGATGTTATCACAAAAAAATGATCACTTAGCCACATCTAACTAAGTGGTTCGAAATACACCATGCAAGACCATTTTTACCATAATAAAATTGCTTTCATTACAAGAAATTACTTGATAAACCATATTTTATTAAGTTGTTTCTAATTAAAAAAAAAAAACCTCATGAGGAATAACTAAATAAATCATTATTTATTTGATTTTCCTCTAGGAATAATTAATTAAATTGTTATTTAGTTAATATTCCTTGTCACATTTGACCCAATCATGAGAAATAGTTGAATAAATCACTATTTATTTGATTTTTCTCTAGGAATAATTAATTAAATAATTATTTAGTTAATATTCCTTCTCAAATTTGACTAAATCACTTGGAAATGATTAAACAAATCATTATTTTTTTATTATTCCTTAACCACTTCCTTGAAGTAATAAATAAATCATTTGTTAGTGTATTATTTATAAATAAAGGTATTTAACCAATTTTAATATCTTTTCCCTCCATAACATATAATAAAATATTCCAAGCCGTTAGATCTAAATTATGGTTAATAATATTTATTATTTTCCATTTTCTAGAATAACCTAATATTTTGTTATAAATAAGAGGGTTTTTCATCCATTCCTCACCATGATCACTATCATCAACGTTATTATCTTGTTTTTGCATTCAAGCTCCCATATGAGTTATCACTAAAAAATGATCACTTAGCCATATCTAACTAAGTGGATCGAAGTAAACAATTCAAGACCAATTTTACCATAGTAAAATTGCTTTCACTATAGGAAATAACCTTATAAACCATATTTTATTAAGTTGCTTCTAATTAAAACAATAAACCCCATGAGAATAATTAAATAAATCATTATTTATTTGATTTTCCTCTAGGAATAATTAATCAAATCATTCTTTAGTTAATATTCCTTGTAAGATTTGACCGAATCATGAGAAATAGTTAAATAAATCATTGTTTATTTGATTTTTCTCTAGGAATAATTAATTAACTCACTATTTAGTTAATATTCCTTGTCAAATTTGACTAAATCACTCAAGAATGATTAAACAAATCATTGTTTGTTTATTATTGCTTAACCACTTCCTTGAAATAATAAATAAATCATTTGTTTGTTTATTATTTCTAAATAAAGGTATTTAACCAATTTAAATACATTTTCCCTCCAAAACATATATAATAAAATATTCCAAGCAACTAGATCTAGATTATGGTTAATAATATTTTATTGTTTTCCATTTTAAAGAATAACCCAATATTTTGTTATATAGTAAGAGGGTTTTCATCCATTCCTCACCATGATCATTGTCATCATCGTTATTATATTCTTTTTTCATTCGAGCTCCCATCTGAGTTCAACATACGTTTTGGGTTTCACACATCAAAGAGAGAGAAAGATCCAGAATTTTGAAGCATAGAGGACAACCAAAGGACCCATCACATTTGAGGGGGACCTATAGCCATCATATGAGTCTCCTTCAACAAGTGTCACAAAATCATAATATATCATTCATCATTTTATATCGCTTTGTCAATGCTATGGGGTTTTACACTAGTTAAATATTTTGTTGTTTAAAGTCTTTTGCTGCTACAAATATATTATTTTACAAGTTTCTTCTAAATTTCTGTTGCAGATATGAAAAATTACATGGTCATATATATTTTTAGGGCCTATTAGTGTCAGTCTAGTCATACTGCCATCAGTGATCAAAGTTTCTCTTTTGCATTTGCATATTAGGTGTCTCATACCGAATAAATTTCACCATTCCGCTAGGTCATGGATTCATTGATGGTAGTAATTTGTTATCAGTTTTCCCTCATGAAGTACTTGCTGATTTTCCTCCCTATGGTCTTCAGTCATTCATTCTCAAAATCATATCAGTAGGTCATAGGATGGGTCTCATTAGTTTATAGGGTCCCACCATGGTCAAAATAATGAGTCAAATGTCAATAAAGATCATCAAGGTCATGAGGAATTCAATAAATTCAAAATTATAGCACCAGGAGGATCAGAAATATCATTCATCCAGTTTGATGTAATTTTCACCTCAAAACCATGTTTTGAGGTGAAAATATAATACTTTGCCTCTCAGTCACAATTCAGAAGCTGTATCTCCACAAAGTGATGTCCCTGCCTTCAAAGAATTTTTCCGTAGAATGTTTAGCACCAGGGGATCTTCCAAGAAGATCCAGCAAAAAGAGCCCGGAAAGAGTTTTCCAACGGTATACTACACTCTCAAAACTGACTTCTGGATTGAAATTTATGCTTAAGTGAAGTAAAATTCCCTTTACCCCCTATTTCCCATTTTTCCCTTCAACTTTTCTTTATTAAAGTTTCATATCCCTAAGCCTCCCCTTTTTCCCGCTTTTCGATTATAAAATCGCATTATAAATACAAATGAGATCATCCCAAACCACTTCCCCACCATTACCCCTAAAATTTAATATAAATTTTATTACATATATATTCCCCACCGTAATAACCACTTCCCCTTTTCCATGACCCTTAAAATTTATAATAAAGTTTAAGTTATAAACTTCACTTCCCATCACAAATCGAAAATTGCAAAGTTCATTTGTATACCCCACTGAGCCCATCGCAAATATTTGCGATGCGACCAATCGCAAATCCTCCGATCGCATCGCAGATCCCTCCGATCATATCGCAAATCCTCCAATCGCAAGTCCTGCCCCCCCCCCCCTCTGAAATCCTCTGATCGCATCGTAAACCCTCTGATTGCATCGAAAATCCTCCAATCACATCACAAACCCTCCGATCGCAATTCCTTCACCCTCCTCCGATTGCATCACAAATTTTGCGATTGCGATCACTCTCCGCCCTGCTCCAATTGCGATTTATATGCGGGTCCTGCCTCCATATCCCTTCCTTTTTCCCATTTAAAATTCATTTTACCCTTCACAAAGCATATAATTTCATTCAGTTCTATTTCTATGACATTTTATTAAAGGTCAAAGAATATAAAAATAATGGAAAGCGAACAATCAAAGGCCGAGAGCTTAAATTAAAACGAAGATATCTACAACAGCAAAGAAATAGGATTGGATTGCCTATTTTGTCTTTAGTTATGATTCAAAAGGATCCACACTACAGGTTTCACCTCTTCATTGGATATCCCAAAATTTCGAATGAAATAACATAACGTAGCTCTCCCTTTACTGAGAGACTGTTAGCTTTCGGCCTTCCAACTTCAGTTGTGATTCCTCCTCTTCCCATCAATTTGTATTCCTGCAAATCTGTCTATTTATTGTAAATTCTAATTATTTGTAAACTCCGAAAAGTCTAAGGTCTGAAAACTAAGAAGTAGGGGAATAGTGTGGCAGTGAGCTTTGCGCTCCATTGTAAAGTTCGGCAGGGAATTAATAAAGTGATGCAGCTCTGATTTGTGGGATTCATGTGGTACGAGTTTTAGCATATGTCTCTCTTTTGTGTTTCATATGTACACTGTTATGTTTCATCAGTCATTCATAGACATTTCCAGTTGAATGTTTTCAAGTTAGAAAGGTAGAATCCATTTTATATTCTCTTCCTTGGGGAATCATTCATGCTCTGTGTGTTTTCTTCTGTTTGAAAAGGATTCATTTATTATGCCCTTTTCAGCTTCTTAACAGTCTTTCCACTTCATCTTATTTCAACTTGATTTCTAAACCTCCTACCTATCTTTCCCCATGAAATATTCTGTGTCCTTGACTTAATTCCTCAGTTCATGCTGTCCTTTTGTCCCATACATCCCTGAAAATTTAGTCATTTATTAAATCCCTTTTCCCATTTATATATCTAGCCTAAAATCAGTTCATTATTGTGTTATTGAATATCTATTCTACGGAGAGAGCCCTATCTTGTCCTTGTAGGGCTAGCTACAAGGCTGAGCATGGTTTAGTTGTTACCCTGATTTTCCTTTTTCAGCCTGGGGTCCAATTCAGGTGCTAACATCTCTGGCGACTCTGCTGGGGATGATGTAATTTCAAGATTGTTTGTTTGTTAGTGTTATTTGTATTATAAACTATAGATGGAGCCTAAAGTTATGCCCGGTAGCCTTCGAAATGCACATTTATTTTCAAGAGCATAAGTAGATAAATGTTGCTTCAGTCAATCTCTGGTTTAGTTTATGCAATGAACACCTGGTTTCCTCAGTAAAATGTAATCAAGTTTAGATCTGATTGTTGATGGTGGACAACGATCAGACATAGGAAGGCTGAAATCATTCACCTGGTGACTCCAAAATCAATGTAAAGACTCCACTGGAGGACCGAATCTTAAATGGAAGGATCTTACACAAACTTCAGGTATCCAAAATGGAATGGTATTTAGGATCTAATCTGCTTTCTTGTAAATTAATTCTTTGCTTTTCTTGAAGTTGTCCTGAAAGTTTTTCAGAATTTGTTGTATGATAAAGGTGATCAAAATCTTCACTCAACCTATTCAAAAAGTGTAAATACTGAGTTTTCCTTTGATCTTGGCCTTCATCTTTTTCCCAAATCATATGATGACTCTCTTCAGATTGATCAGCCTAATGAAACCAAAACTGATCCCGTAGCCCTTGTATATACTCCTACACCTTTTATAGTCCCGGATAGGTATAAACCTCTTGTTTTACCTTATTTTCTCCATGCTTTCCCTGAAAATTATTACCTATATTTGCCTAGATTTTATGGTGAGTGTAACAATGTCAACGCTGAGCAACATGTGCATAATGTTGAGACTTTCCTAGACCTTTTTGAAGTTGATGAAGAAGATGTTAGTATTAGGCTTTTTGCTCTTTCTTTGCAAGGCAAAGTCAAGAGTTGGGTCAAAACCCCGCCTGATGCCAGCATCTCAGAATTCCAGCAGTTCGTCAAAGTTTTCCTCGACAGATGGGTGGTTAGACAGAACCCGTTCCTAATTTTAGACGAGTATGCCGAACTGAAAAGACAGTTAGGGGAAACAGTACAACAGTTTTCCACCAGATTTAATCGAGTCTATTATTCGATACCTGTCAATATAAGACCCCCTCCTGGCTCGGCTCTCTTACATTACCCGGGCGCTTTTGATCCAGAAATGGAGTTTCAGCTGAGAGAAAGGAATTTAGCAACACTTGAAGAGATACAAAATAGTGCAGTAGATGTAGAAGCTAATATGTTGATCAGAAGAGAAAAGCTAAAGGAAGAAGAAAAGAAGAATGCTGCAGAGCACCTGACACCTTCAGAGGTAAAGCTTGACCTTTTGGTAAATGCAGTGGAAAATATGGTGCGGAAAATCACTACCAGGAATGAAATGGATGTTCAAGAAAAAGTGGTTGATCCAAAACATTTTCCCAGTTATCATCCATCTAACAATGACTGTGTTATAGAACATCTTGGAGATGAGAAATATCTTGATATGACTTGTATGCTTGATGATATTTTTTATGTTAATGATTTTCCAAAATTCGATCAATACGATGATGATGATTTTTTCCAAACACAAGCTAGTCTTGCAGCACAATCAACTGCTGATTTGTGGGAGGAAGTTCCGTTTCAACAGCTTGAAAATAGTAATCATCCGATGCATATCATCCAGGACAATGATGAGGAAAGTCTGGAAAATTGGGAAGTAAGTGAAAGATCTTTGCCTCTTTTTTTCGCTTCAATTCAGTTCATCAAAGATAAATTTCATAGAAATCAACAACCTCTCAGTTTTAATGTTGAGGTTGAGACAGATAGTGAAATTATTGAGCAAGTTGTTTATGAGAAATCTTCCCCTGAAACGACTAATGAAATCATCTGCGATATAAAATCCTCCCTAGCTCCAGATTTGCAGCCACCAAGCGCAATTGAAGGTTAGATTATAGATAAATGTTTGAAAGCCGAAAAATATGATTTAATGATGCAAGAAGATTCAGTACCTTGATGTTTCGAAACATTTCAGTTCATAAAGCAGAATCTACGTGATATCTCTAAAGAAAAAGATGAACATCCTGTAGAATGTCATACAGTTTCAATAGATACGTCGCAGCAGTCTTCTCAAGTTTTCTATGATCCTATTGCTCGTGTGTTGAATGATATTCGCTGTAAAAGTCCTTCTCCATTGGCTAACCATGTGCTAGAAAATAATGTTAACAATAATCTTATTCGACAGCTGACTTCATTGTCTTGTTCAACAAATGTTTCATTACAAAGCCCGTATCAAGGTTTGCAGTCATATGAGGAGACTAATGAAGAATACTTTTGTTTTGTTTGGGATCATCAGCAGAGATTGGTTATTCACGAATTTCAGGATCCTTTTGACAGCCTACTGCAGTCATCAGAGAAAGACAGCTCAGAGGTGAGGAAAATTTTAAGATCAAGGTGTGGAGATTACCTGGACCAAAGCAGTGATGTGTTAATGAAAATCAATATCTATTTTTATGAAGATCCTTTCGCAGTATTCTTGAAGTTATCCAGTGAATTCATGCTTTCCAAGTTTATCATCATTCAACTTGATTCCAAGTTTCCTTGGGAGTTGCCTTTCAGTTCTTCCCTTTTTCTGTGTATCATAAAGCACTTGGGGAGAAATCAAATAGTAGCCATGATGCTTACATGGTTGCATTGGTTGTTCCATTTCACTTGATTAAGTGGTGGATGCAACAATTAGAGTAGGTTTCATGAATAAGCTCAATTATGAGCATTTTTCCAGTTTTCCAGTTGTGTTTTAGTCATGTCTTAAGTCAGTTTGGTTTTATTATGGTTTTTCAGTCTTAGCCTTCAGTCAGAGTCAGTATGCATTGTATCTTGTTTCAGTATTTTCGACTCCATGCCCAATGGATAAGGCTACTTGGTCTACGGTGTTCTTGGCACCTCCAAGGAGCTACCATCCCCATTGGAGACAATGTTAGTGTCAGTCTATTCATATTGCCATCAGTGATCAAAGTTGCTCTTTTTCATTTGCATATTAGGTGTCTCATACCGAATAAATTTCACCATTCCGCTAGGTCATGGATTCATTGATGGTAGTAATTTATTATCAGTTTTCCCTCATGAAGTACTTGCTGATTTTCCTCCCTATGGGCTTCAGTCATTCATTCTCAAAATCATATTAGTAGGTCATAAGATAGGTCTCATTAGTTTATAGGGTCCCACCATGGTCAAAATAATGAGTCAAATGTCAATAAAGATCATCAAGGTCATGAGGAAGTCAATAAATTCAAAATTATAGCACCAGGAGGATCAAAAATATCATTCATCCAGTTTGATGTAATTTTCACCTCAAAACCATGTTTTGACGTGAAAATATAATACTTTGCCTCTCAGTCACAATTCAGAAGCTGTATCTCCACAAAGTGATGTCCCTGCCTTCAAAGAAGTTTTCCGCAGCATTTTCAGCACCAGAGCATATTCCAAGTAGATCCAACAACAAGAGCCCGGAAAGAGCTTTCCAATGGTATACTACACTCTCAAAACTGACTTCTGGATTGAAATTTATACTTAAGTGAAGTAAAATTCCCTTTACCCCCTATTTCCCATTTTTCCCTTCAACTTTTCTTTATTAAAGTTTCATATCCCTAAGCCTCCCCTTTTCCCCCCTTTCCGATTATAAAATTGCATTATAAATACAAATGCGATCATCCCAAACCACTTCCCCACCATTACCCCTAAACTTTAATATAAATTTTATTACATATATATTCCCCACCGTAATAACCAATTCCCCTTTTCCATGACCCTTAAACTTTATAATAAAGTTTAAGTTATAAACCCTGCTTCCCATCACAAATCGCAAATCGCAAAGTCATTTGTATACCCCGATGAGCCCATCGCCAATATTTGCGATGCGACCAATCGCAAATCATCCGATCGCATCGTAGATCCCTTCGATCGCATCGCAAATCCTCCGATCGCAAGTCCTACCCCCCCTCTGATCGCATCGCAAATCCTCTGATCGCATCGCAAATCCTCCGATCGCATCGCAAACCCTCCGATCGCAAGTCCTTCCCCCTCCTCTGATTACATCGAAAATTTGCAATTGCAATCACTCTCCGCCCCGCTCCAATTGCGATTTATATGCGGGTCCCGCCTCCATCTCCCTTCCTTTTTCCCATTTAAAATTCATTTTACCCTTCAAAAAGCATATTATTTCATTCAGTTCTATTTCTACGGAATTTTATTAAAGGTCAAAGAATAAAGAAATAATGGAAAGCGAACAGTCAAAGGCCGAGAGCTTAAATTGAAACGAAGATATCTACAACAGCAAAGAAATAGGATTGGATTGCCTATTTTGTCTTCAGTTATGATTCGAAAGGATCCACGCTGCAGGTTTCACCTCTTCATTGGATATCCCAAAATTTCAAATGAAATAACGTAACACAGCTCTCCCTTTACTGAGAGACTATTAGCTTTCGGCCTTCCATCTTCAGTTGTGATTCCTCCTCTTCCCATCAATTTGTATTCCTGCAAATCTGTCTATTTATTGTAAATTCTAAGTATTTGTAAACGTCGGAAAGTATGAGGTCTGAAAACTCAGAAGTAGGGGAATAGTGTGGCAGTGAGATCTGCGCTCCATTGTACAGTTCGGCAGGGAATTAATAAAGTGATGCAGCTCTGATTTGTGGGATTCATGTGGTACGAGTTTTAGCATATGTCTCTCTTTTGTGTTTCATATGTACACTGTTATGTTTCATCAGTCATTCATAAACATTTCTAGTTGAATGTTTTCAAGTTAGAAAGGTAGAATCCATTTTATATGCTCTGCCTTGGGGAATCATTCATGCTCTGTGTGTTTTCTTCTGTTTGAAAATGATTCATTTATTATGCCATTTTCAGCTTCTTAACAGTCTTTCCACTTCATCTTATTTCAACTTGATTGGTAAACCTCCTGCCCATCTTGCCCCATGAAATATTCTGTGTCCTTGACTTAATTCCTCAGCTCATGCTGTCCTTTTGTCCCATACATCCTTGAAAATTCAGTCATTTATTAAATCCCTTTTCCCATTTATATATCTAGCCTAAAATCAGTTCATTATTGTGTTATTGAACATATATTCTATGGAGAGAGCCCTCTCCTGTCCTTGTAGGGATAGCTACAAGGCTGAGCATGGTTTAGTTGTTACCCTGATTTTCCTTTTTCAACCTGGGGTCCAATTCAGGTGCTAACAGGGCCATCAATAACTTGTGGCTTAAGTAAGGTCTTTCGGGATTTTTTTCTAAAATTTTCAAGGTTTCTCGAGAGCATTATTTTGGGTTGTTTAACCTTGGTTTTAACCCATGTTAGGCATAGATATGCTTAGTTTGTCTCTTTGAAGTAGAAACAACCCCCCTAGGGTTTCAATACACTTCCACATTTTTAGGAAGAGTTCGGTTGAGTAGGTAGCCTAAGATTTTTAGTATTTTCAGCCATTTTTTGAGGGTCTGATCCATTCATTTTTTAGACCTTTAAGATGGGTTTTTTTAACATCTAAGACTCCCTCTTGAATTTTTTTTTCCTTCCCCCTTAGGGTCCCATTGTTTTCCCTAGGTCTTAAAGCATTTTCCTTATCTTTTGAAATATTTTTCCCTTCTGGTTTCGTGCTATTTTCTATACGATTTTCAGCAGTGTAGAGTCATTTGATTCCAGTCGCATCGAAATTTACATAATGTGGCCCTTTTAGTGTGTTTTGAGTTTTTTGTTTTCCTCTCTTAGTTTCGTTGTTAGAGAGCCTTGTTTGCATGGGGTTTATGCATGATTTACTTTTTATTTTACTGTAATTATTTCAGTTTCATTAACTATTTTCAGGAATTTATTTCAGTGGCACCTTGACATCATCATAAAGCATGATCAATTAAATCATCCACAATACACACTTATTTTCACAGACTCAAACCTAAATCAAACAAGATCTTGGTTCAAACCACCAAGCCAAGACTTAAACACACCACTTAATTGACATAATTCCACTACCTTAGGGATAATATAAGTTAAAATTTCCCTATGGTCAATTAAAATTGATACAACATGATTTTAGATTTTACCTTCAAACTCAATCATTGTGGACTGGTGCTCGACTTATCATTCCTCCAGGGTAGCATTGATCTTGGGAAAAATTCTCTCCAACTCTTCTGTAGTAGATGCTTGTTGAAAATTTGTTACTTGTTCCGTCTTTTGTTGGTAATGGAAGTCCCTAAGGTAGTGTAATTACCCACATCCCAAGCATTGTATTGACAATATAAAGTATGTCCTTTGTTAAAATCAACTTTATTCGACAATTCCAATTGCTTGGATCCAATTTGAGATTGATATTTCTGTTAGATTTTTCTAACAAATTTACCGAGTTTCCCTCTGTTTAAATTCTTAGACCCAACAGCCTTTGCATTCTTACTATTAAGAGGTTACTTTTATCCCTTCTTACCTAACCATGGCTTGTCATTTTTTGCTTTCGGTTTCAATTTTTGATAGAAAACTCATTCTTTACAGATAGCTTCGTCTGTGGTCTTGGGGTTATCAAACTCCAAGCATTCATTAATGGATATTGACGGGCTACTTATGAAACAATTTTCTTTGGAATTTTCTATCAATATATAGGGAATATACCTTAACAATGAAGTGAATTTTGCAACATATTCGTTCGTAGAAAGCTAACCCAATCTAAGGTCATGAAATTCCTTCGATTTCTCGTCAAAATTTCACTCTTTAAGGTATTTATTCTTGAACTATTGTTGGAAATTTTGCCACATTATCCCTTGTTCATCAATTCCATGAACTACCTTGATTTATTCCCACCATAAAGTTCCTTTCCTTAGAGCTGATAGATTTCCAGGTGCGACTTCAAGAAAAAACTTGTTAATATTTACTAACCTTGCTTCTGCTACTTCCTCAAATTGACCATCAAATATTCAGGGTTTAATTTTCCTAAATTAAACTTAGAGCTTCATTCTTTGTCTTTTAATTGGTTTAAGTGTGTTTCCCAGAGAAATATTTTTAGATTCCTATTGCTCTGTTTCGTGTCCACCTTAATATTCATGTGTAAGAATTTTCTTAGCAACAATATCCTCTCCTTACCTATATGATTCCACTTTATTTCCATTATCATGTGTTTGGGCTGAGGAACTTTGGTTTTCTCTATCAATTAAAAGTTTGATTATTCTTTCTTGATTCCTCATCAGTCATTCATTATCTACCCTTATACTAACTACTTTTTCCTTTAATTGTTGCATTGTTTCAAATAGTATTGCATATGTGAATAGAGGTTCATCCCCTAACTGCACCCACATTTATGGATTGGATCCTTAGAAGGCTACATAAATGGATCTTGTAGGTGGTGTGGGAATGTTACAAGCTCCTCTTCCTTTTTGTGAAACATCAAATATGGTTTTTTTTTGTTTTTTTGGGATTCCCTTAATTAGGCCACAATGTTGTAACCATGGTTCTAATACCACCTGTAACATACCTATCTCAATATCCAAACATGAAATTTATTTATTTATGGTAATTATTGTAACACTTTAATACTCAACTACTTACATGAATGGTCTTCAAATTGTTTATCAAACCATTACTAATAAAGTAACATACAAAAATGAAATCATTTTTTTCTCTATACATTACTATATACATATATCATGACCATCATTTACAAACACTACACTCACAACTTAGGTATATAGGATATTTCATTAAAACTGTAGTGATCCATTGTGGGAAAGATTATGGTTTCCATTAGTCGTTGATGCACTCATGAATAACTCTTATCCTTAACATAATTGTTATATTGTTTAACTTGAGAATTTATTAAGGCCCATTGGGGTCATCGACTTAGAGAATCATTGATTTTGATATGTATATATGTATATATGTATATATGTATGTCTTTACACCACTAAATATTCTGTAATGGCTAGATGTAACCCAATGGAGTTATTGGAATATGTGTGGATGATTTGTCACATGATCAATGATTCTCTTGATTTGGTAATTGAATCAACGGTGAAGAGGTCTCTTATACCACTATGGGGTAACTACCCACTCTCCCACTGCACCTCACTACTCTTAGTTGTGATCCCCAACCTTTTAGATAAGCTCTGCAATTCCTTTCTTCTAAGACTAGAGTGTACCTTGTCTATAAATGATGTCATCTTACTGTTGTTAAGCCTTTGACTATGCTCTTCCTCATTGTAATAATATATGAATAATTCCTCTTCCTTTTTTTGTGTTCTTCCAGTTCGTAGGGTAATTTCTTCAGGGTTAAATTTTGGGTATAATATTTCTTGAATTTCGTGCCATATTTTTGTGTCTGTAGGTAATTGTTTTATTCTTTCTCTTCCATTCAAGTTGGATTTATACACAAGTCCAATGGCGTTCCTAGTGTTTTTTAGGAATTACCACCAAAAGCACATCTGTTGATTTTCATTTGTCACACAAGGTTCCACATAGGTAAACACACCCATTCCCAAACCCTAATTTTAATTAGCACCTCTAAAATCTAGCTCACTTTATGGTATTATGCTTTGAGAATATTCATTATTTGTATGGGTTTTTTGTATTGATGGTTGGTTCCAGGTATTTATTAATAGGTGATATTGTCCCCTTTTTTATTCCTTCCTTGATAATTCCCTTCAATATTATCACAACATTAACAGATTCTCTTATTTGATAACTAGTAGGTTATAATATTCCCTTCACTGGAATGAATATCCTATAAAATTCTTATTTATAGAGAATCCCTTGGATCTTGGCGCCATGGCCCAGGTTCATATTAAGTTCCCTACCTTACTAATGTTCTAGGTTTACACCGAGAGGAGGCATGTGGTTACTTTCAACTTCTAAGTTAGAACTAGAAAAATGTCATTGTTAAACCTCATTTTAATGAAAAAAATGTTATATATAGTTTATATTTAAGGCCATGCATCCATGTAGGGTTTTCATCTGCTGTCATCGTACTCCAATAATGAGGGTTCCATTTTTCATAGCTTGTGTAGCATCTTGGTAAATTTTATATTATCTGAAGATTACCTTGGTTATTTTTTGCATGTATTCAAAACCATATTGGTTCATAAACAAGAAAAATGTATTTTCTTTAAAAAATATATGTTTTGGTTATCTGCAACCCTCCAGTGATTGCATGTATGGTTAGTTACTAGTAATACAATTCTTCTTTCTAGTTATGCTCCATTCTCCTTCTGTGGTTGAAGGCTTATAATGTATTTTGTCTTATATAGTTATATTTAAGATTCTTTTAGTATGTGTGCTATGGAGTTCAACTTTATAGAAAAATTTACTCTTTTCCATAGAGACATTGTGCTTCTAAATACATATTTTTATTATACACTACCTTATGATATTTCCCTTAAATCTACAATTTTTTACATGGCTCCACTCAAGAAAACATAAAAACTTATTTTTTTCTTCCTCACGGTTCATGGTCTAATTAAATATTACAACCTTTGGCATTATGAATACTATACATACTATTTTTGGTTTGTTTACACATATTGTAAGTTTTTTAGACAATATTTTGTACACATGTCGAAGACATAGTCTAGGAGACTAGGAAGGGCTTGGTCCAGGGCATGTCCCCCTTTTGAGACCTAATTTTTTTTTTAGTTTAGGACTATTACATGAGTAATTTTTAGGTTAATGTACATACTCTATCGATTAAGGCATAGAACATATAACACCACACCATCAAAAATAAGTAGAACAATTGTAATAAAACTCAACCTATACTACATATATTGGATCATTCCCCTTAACTTTTGAACTCAAATTGTGGCTTGAAGACCATAAACAACCCCTTTTTTCACTTGTATTTGATCCTTATTTAACACACACCCGCGCACACATAGGGATGTTTTCCCTATTCAAATATTTTTCCACCTAGCCCATGTGAATCATCAACCATCAAGATCATTTGAAGGAGCATAATTTTTAACCAACTATTGAGTTCATATATCCTTAAGGGGATTAAACATCAACACTTGGACATGGGTACCAAGTTTAAAATGAAACATATTGGACTACATCAAAATGGTGGCTAGGATGCATACATGGTACCTTGGTTCTTTAACCTTCTTTGGCATTATGGCCCACACTAATTTGTGGAACCCTAGCATATGGTGGTTGTACTTCTTCATAATAAGCATTGACGATAACACTTTTCTAAGGGCGGTCAAATGTAGTTTACCTTGGGGGATAATATGGGATACTTGGGAGGTTTATAAGGGAAATAATAGTAATAAAATTGGAGGACTATTGATTGACTATGGTTAAAAAAAATAGAGGACATTCAATGTAATGTGGACTAGGTCCACTATATTATTTAATAAGGTCCATTATGATATTTAATATTGAATAATATAGTGAGACCCCATTAAAGAAGCTCTACTAAATAGTTACAAGTTTGTTATTATAGAGTTATCTTGATAATTTCAAATAATGATGGATACATGTAAAAGAATATTGTAATTGAGTCTAACTCATTAAAAATCTACCCACTCAAAAAAAAAAAATAATAATGAATTCATCTTGTAAAATAATCAATTATAAAATATTGCTTTCATACTAATAATAATAATAAACAATTATATTATTATTAAATAATACATATGCTTATATTATTTAACATCATGACATACAACTATTAAAAAATATATATTATATTTAATAAATACAATTACAAAAATTATACTATATTTTAATAAATACAAATTATAATATTATAAGAAACTCTTATCTTAAATATCCATTATCACATCGTACATAACTTTGGATATAATACTATTAAAAAATATTACAAAGACTCGTAATAAGAATATTAGGGGAGGTTGCATGGTAGCTAGTCCTTGCCTTGAGCGGGGAGCGACAAGTGGGTTACTCAATAGTAAATCTATATAAGTCATGGATGATCTAGGACTAGTACACGATGCCATAATTAAGGGTATGACGTATATAGTGACTATGTTGCTCAATTACAGGTACATTAGTATACGAGTGTAGCAACTATGCACCTACCAGTAGTAGCACACTCACAATTTAAAGGAAAAGTGAAATTATTTGAGTCGACTCAGAACAATTACAATGCTCACTCTACCTATTGAAAAAATAAGAACTTTCATATGACCACAATCTATATGAATCAATGGTCTATATCTGGTGAATATAAGGGGTATTTAGGTAAATACGTTTCCCTGGGTCTAGAAGTTTGGATTTGTCTGTCGCTACTAGGGTTTTCACCAGGTATAGCAGGTTTACTACATATCCACTAGTAGATACGCAAGTTAGCTTTAAATATATGATTTGTAAGTAGAGTTAAAACAAAAAATATTCCATCAAAGTAGATTTACAAGCAGTTCCACACCTACCAACAATAATCCACTTATAGTTTCAAGGTGAGGTGGTTTAATATGGGTAATGCTTATCATTAGTTTGATTACATAGGTCCCATATCGCTATTAACATATGGTGGCTTTGATTCAATTGAATCATATGAAGTACAACATGGCAATCAGTAGTACTAGCCTAGAAAGTAATTGAGAAGATATGAATTTGCACTCTTGGCCTTGCACAAGCTTCATTTTCTACGTTAGACACATGGTTTTCATGTCTTATAAAAGATACATCGACCTACTGAAATAGTGAGAAAGAAAAAGTAAACGCCATATTATATGAACTTCTCTCCTTTATTCAACATTTATTGTGTTAGGATGAAATCCATAATGCCCTTGATTTAGCCTTGTTCAGCTCTCGATTCCTTACTTTTATCTATCTCGGTGGTTACCAAACTATTTTAGTTCAACTCTAGTTTCTCCTCGCACGGATATTATTATGGAGAAAGTCATGTGGTGGCTCTCTATCTATTAGGTATTTCTCTCCATCCATTAGTTTTGGTGAAAGGGTTGCATCAATATGTGGTAAGAAAGGAATTTGTGAAGTAAATACATTTCCATATATACAATACAAAATCACTCGTAGATAAGTCTAAATTATTGGATTGGGAAGTAATATTGTCTGAGAATGTAAACAATTTCTTCGGTGGCGAGGTAGGTGAATCAATCTTATATGTGTAATAAATAATCATGGTGGATCATGCTATAAACAAGGTCAGGGGTTTTTCTTTCTTTTCTTAGGTAACCGATAGGTGAATTATCAACTTGTAACATAATGCAGGACCCCCCGTGAGGTCCTCTCCCAGAAAATGAGAGAAGGAAAAGCATGGAGCATTGAGGTGGGTGAAGCATGGAACAATAACGATGGGTACTTCATATTGGAACAATAAGTTCTATATTGTGTAATGTTGGTTGTTGTCTTCCTGTTGTAAATCTTCTCTATTGTGTGTATCCCTCTTGGAATTCATGATGTAAAAAGAAGCAATGTTATGCTTGATGGCTTTGGTCTTCCTGCTATCATTCTATATCATGTGTATTCCAGTAGAAGGTAAGAAATAGGCATTGTAGGAAAGGTAAGAAGTAAGAAGGAAGTAGGCATAGTTTGTAAGCTAAGGAGTAAGAAGAGATGAAATCTCAGATACACACTATATTGCACTAATCAAATAAAGTTACATATATACATGAGGTATAGTCTCAAGATATGGAAGCTATCTTGGATGCACAATAAGTTGGTTTAGAGAACATCTCAACCTCACACCAAACTAGGAACTTATATTTAGCTAACGTATGGAATAAGAACAGACTCTATACATAGAAAGTCATAACTGAAGACAAGTAGGAATTACACATTCCAACACACCCCCTTAATGACTACTTGTCTTAATATCCATATACAAAATCTACATCTGGTGTTTGGTAATTACACTTTGTATCTTGTTCATGCTATTGTCGATGTCCATATAAAGGATCAACCATCTACTGAAATGCATGGGTTCCCAACTGCTGCAACCGCCAGTATACTAGGAATTCCTTCACATACATGGTTGATCCAACCTCTCGATGAACTCCCCCTAGATATAAAATTTCACCTCATGGAGTCTAAAACCAATATGGCCCACCCAAGTGTATCCATCCCGCATGACACACTCTTCCAGGGTGTTAAAATATTTGATAGAGTGAACATATAACAAAGGGTATGGATGCCTCTATGGGTCTTACAACACATATAAACAATAAATGACATGTAGATTTTATCTAATTAAAAATTGTGACTCATACTCTACCATGGTCATGAGTCTATTCCACAAACTCACACAAACTTGATTTCCACTTTCGTTTTCCATCATCCTTTAAATGTTGTCACTGCTCCTTTACATCATATTTTGAAATGTTCACATCTTGGGCATCTTTTTCTTTGTAAATTAGAACTTGGAACTCCATCCTTAACCTGTAATTTGTTAGAGTAGTCAATTCTAACAAAAATAACTTCATATTGAGGTGACTAATCTCAATATGTATATTAATTTTTTTGTTCCAAAATACTTTCATCATTAAAAAAAAAATCCCAATTACCCAAGCATGCATTAACAAATATCTTGAAATATTCTTCCTTTAGATTGGCTGGAAATCCCCCTACAAATATTTTCTTGGCCCTAACAGATCCTCCTCCATAACTTTGACTATGATTGTAATTGCTATTGTAGTTGTTGTTTCTGATTGTGCTGCTCACTTTTGTTCATGCTCCACATAGAGCTCCTCTCCATGCAGAAGGCAGAAATCAATGACTCAGTGCTTCAGCAGCGCTCAGGTAGGTAGCATAGATTTCTCCTCTAGGTAAGTAGGCAAGCAGTTCAAGGTAGCACTCCTCCTCACACACCAGCAATAGTAGCAGTGTAGATAAGTAGGCAGGCAGCGCAAAGCAGCGCTCCTCCTCACACGCCAGCAATAGTGGCAGTGCAGGTAAGTAGGAAGGCAGCACAAAGTAGAGCTCCTCCTCACACGCCAGCAACAGTGGCAGTGCAGATAAGTAGGCAGGCAACGCAAAGCAGCGCTCCTCCTCACACACCAACAACAGTGGAAATGCAGATAAGTAGGTAGGAAAAAATCCTCCTCACATGCCAGCAATAGTGGAAATGCATATAAGTAGGTAGGCAACGCAAAGTAGCATTCCTACTCACACGCTAGCAATAGTGGCAGTGCAGATAAGTAGGCAGGCAGTGCAAGGCTCCTGCTCGAAGTAAGCAGTAGGCAACGTAGATTGCTCCTCTAGGTAGGCAGGTAGCGCTAGGCTCCTCCTCACATAACTCTACTCTTGTGTGAAATGTGTACTCCAGATTGTATGTAATGGTTATATGAATTCCCTTCTCTGACACGGTAGCATTGCCATCAAATTCTTCACTAGGTTCGAGCATAATTGACTCCTTTCCTAGAAATATTTTTGAATCCAACACTATAACACCTATGGTGACATCATATTGAAACCAGAATTTGAGGACTCGGCCCGTCTCAGTGGCCTCGTCCACCCTCTCGCCAAAGAACAAACGAGACTCTAACAAAGCAAATTTACCTTTGAGGGGTGCACTAATAAAGAAATGGATAGAGGAATTTTCAACTAGTCTCAATGCAGTGCATTCCAGCACAGATGATCCAGATGTAGGCACTCACAGCGACATGAAGAGAAACGATAACAAATTCTCCCTCTCAAAGCGAGAATCCAGGACTCCATGGTCCGATCCTCCGTCGTCCACAAATTCACTGTTAACATGCATAAAATTCAACGATTTTACACGCAAAAGTTCTTATTTCAGTATCCATTTCCCCTGGCATCGCAGCGTAATGCCACTTCCCCTGTTAACAATATCAAGGCTAGTGACTGCTTCCAAGCATGCCTCCTCATGTTTGCTACCAGGCTGCAACAATGAAGACCCACTGTTGAGCTAATATCCTCGCAATTGAACATGCATATCTGCAATCGCTTAAAATTTGTTTTCATCACAATCTACTCCCTTGATCACACTGGGAACACACAAACTTGATCATCCTCCAATCTGTGATGTAGCTCCAAGCACTATCCCTTGATGCCATTTTCACTATCATGTCTTCATCATTTCATTCCTACAAATAAATTTGTCTATTACTGGAATGGCCAATTCCAAAATAGATTCTCACTAGTGAAAATAGTTGGCCAAACAAAATGTCACAACAATACAAGGTCCAAATTGACATTAATGACATGACAATTTTTTAAAACATAAAATAAGAAGCAAATTACTACGTCGCTTCATGCAGCACTATGAGTAGCCTCAACATAACTTGTGTATGATCAACTTGAAATCTACCTTTCCAAACCGTGTTTGCATAGGCTAAACCAGAAACTATATTGTGCCGAACAACAGATGTAACCTTTACACAGTAGTTGAAACCCTCCTTCAATGTAAAGCATACATCATTTGATTTTTATTCAAAAAACAACTGTGAAGTTATTTCTGGACGGCCTTTAGAGATGAGTTCCATGTTATCTTCATTTAACTCAACGCACGCCAGCAGTTTCACCTTCCACCTTTGAAGACTTTCATCTTCCTTGTCTCACTCCAGTTGATCCCTCAAAGGGAAAAGAGGGCCGGGGACAAACTCTTCGTCCTCACTAGGTTTGGAATCCTCGTGCTCTTCCTCTACATCAGTATCGTTCAATGATACCATCGAAATTTTTCCTTCAAGCTCTCCTTCTAAAACATCGGAAGCTAGATCAAATCCCTGGCCATGGAAAAAATAAATCAAACCATTGACAAATCACTCGACGTGATCAGAGTTCAAAACACATTGCAAAAAATATATATGAGAATTTGGCCTCCTCCATATCAAATCTGAATCTGCAGAGATGCGGTCTGTTGCACACCACACCGATGGCATCGTTAATTCGAACTCCAGACATGAAACAGGTTTCTGGGAGGAGATTGATTCTAATAATCAACTAGATTTGACAACACAGCGTTAGCTCCAGCAAAGATATCTGGTTTTGTTCACTAAGAATTGGCTCATTCACCCGGTCAAAATCTCAAACAACTTATCCACTTTATTATAAGATGATCCTCCTTTTTCCACTCTCTTTTATATTTTCCTTAGCCTAGAAGGGGCTAAGGTTCAGGCCCTATGGGCTCTGATACCAAGATGAAATCTCAGATACACACTATATTGCATTAATCAAATAAAGTTACATATATACATGAGGTATAGTCTCAAGATAGGGAAGCTATCTTGGACGCACAATAAGTTGGTTGAGAGAATATCTCAACCTCACACCAAACTAGGAACTTAGATTTAGCTAACCTATGAAATAGGAACAGACTCTATACATAAAAAGTCACAACTGAAGACAAGTAGGAATTACACATTCGAACAAGAAGGTAGTGTAGCGCAATTATCTTTATAAAAAATATACAATCACGAGCTGCTAATAGGAAGTGTTCCACCTAGGATATTAATAAGTGCTCCACATAGACCTGTGGATTTGTCATGGTTTCCAAGAACATATTCAAAGTGGCTATTCATGACAACAAGCAACTAAAACTAATTCTAATCCCCTCCATTTTGATTACTATACTCCTAGCCATGTCTATAACAGGGAATAATAATAACATTGATATAAACCATCATTTACCAAAAATTTTAAGCCATCTATCGAAAAGAGAAAAAAATTATTCATATAGATATATCTTAAAGTTATTGGGCATAGAAAATATTTTTTTGTTAGAGGTAGGTGAATTTCGACATTAATAAAGAGAGTCTTAAAGTATTTTATGGGATTTTTTTTAAAATAAAATGAATAAAAATATGTTTTGTCATCATGTTTGTGTTAAACATAATATTTTCAATGGGATCTTCCTTTTCTCCTTCACAATTGAATGTTGTACCATTTGTTAGCATTAGGTTTGCACCTTTCCCAAAACGGTCCAAATGATTTTATGATCAGTTTATAACTTCATTCAAGAAATAGTGAAAGGCTATGCATTGGCCTATGAATATTTTTTACGGAAGGGTGATATAGGGCTTAAAAAAATTGCAAACATTTTATTCATGTTATACCTAAGCTTTCCCTAAGTTTTGTAGCAATTGGGCTCTAATCGAATGTAAACACGTTGCGCTATAAAAATATTTCATAGTGCCTATAAAAAAAATTAAAATATGAGATTTCAAACCATATTTCAAGTGCCCAAACCGTTTTTCAATATTTTTTACCCTTATTAAACCTTAATGTGACATATGGAAAAATTTTCAACCATAAGAGAGGGATTTAAATGACACTTTACAACATTTCCGGAAATGTAGGTTGAGAGTCAATTTTGTAATTCTTTAATGTTTAAAACTTGAGTTGGTGACGTCATTTCATCCACTCCTTTGATGGCAGCACAACACGAGTTGGAAATTTGGAGTTTCCCGTCATTTAAAAGTCAATTGCAGAAGTAACAAGTTTACCAACACTCCGTTTTTCTGGTTTTAGTACCCATGTAAAAACAAATATTCCAAGGAGGTTGTAATGAATTTAAAAAAACAAAAATAGGTTTTTTTTGTGAACATAATGATTTACAAAAACATATTTCATATTTTACCCACACATCATGATTTATAAAACTACATTGCAATTTTTTAGGCCTATTTTTCGATATTTTGTAATTTTTTCATGTTTTAATCACTCTTTTCAAAAGAAGTTTCTAAACATATAAAGATGGATTTCAGAAAACCACAAGAGGCTTTTTGAGAAAAAATCAATTAAAAAAAATCACTCGAAAGATATGAATGCATATTTGGACGTTATTTTTCAGGAATTCGCCTAATTTATTTTTCTAAAAATAAAATTATAGAGAACTATTGATGAGCCACCTCATCAATTAGAATTTGGGATCAGATATAACTATCTCCTTCATTATTTAAAATATATTACTAAATTTGGGTTAAGAGGTTTTATCCGTTTCTTTTAGATCATGAGGATTATTGTAATTAAAACTTTCCACAAATTGTGGATATGGAGCCTATTGTATTTTTCCTATATATTACATGATAAATGAGGACCAAGGGTTGGCTTTTGATGAAAGGATATATATTGTCTATGTGTTAGAAAGCTTTATCAATTTACAATTTTCAAATATCAAGAATATTTTGCTCAGTGAAATAAATATTCATGTGATGGTATCTGCTAGTCTATTTTCTACATGTTTTAGTGTTTCCTTCTCTGTTATATCATTTGAATGTAATGTCTTCAGATATTTGAATGAGAATAAATGTTACCGAATTCATCCTTAATTTTGATTCTTTGTCTCATAGATTCGAATATTTTCACTCCTATATTCTAAAGCTACTTTAGGATTCATTTTGATATTCCCTACTATAGTGGATTGTTCTTTTATTTTCCTCGTTCAGCTGTAATGATGACAAATTTCTAAGATGTGCTATCTACCTTGACTTTGTTAATATTGATAAAACAACCAATATTTTGGTAAGTTTTCATAAACCCTAGCCTATTGACTCCATTTCCCAATAGACTATCTCCCTCATGCCCAACCAAACCCTACACCAACACAACACAACTAAAGATATAGCCACTATGTAGAAGTATAGTCAATTACTAAATCTTGTGATTAGGCTATCAAAGAGATTTATCTCTAGATTGAAGGGGATATCCTTAAATATATAATTTGGATTGCAAAGGTTACCTTAAAAACTTCTCTCCTACAGGCAAGAGAAATTTTCTATGTGATAACGCCATTAATATTACACATTCTCACTTTTGTTTTTGTTTGGAAGTAATGGTAATTATAGTTGAAACTAAATTTAATGAGATATAAAATAAATTTATGTAAGCATTAATAAAGCAATAAATTAAAATAAAATAAGTTAATTAATTAAAATAAATTTGAGTTCAAATAGTCAATTTATTGTTCGTGGTTTTTGGGCTCCATGTTTTGACAATCCATGATTTTGGTAATGGAATTCGTATGCAAAAAGAAATATTACATGCACAAACACACACGCACTTCACTTTGCTAATCCTTGGACACAAATCCTTACTGTGCCTATATTTTAAAGTGGGGAGAAAATTGTTCCCTCTAACTACAAGACCATTATGATTAACGACATTTTAGCCAAGTTGTATGACATCTTTTTGGGAAAGAAGATTAGCCTCTGGATTGAAAGACAAGGTAAAAGAGCTAAAAGGTAAGCTGATTTTAGGAGACATCATTGAAGTATTGATAATATTATGACTCTTAGGATCATTTCCAAGGAATTCCACAATAATAAAACCGATCTACTTTTTTTGTTGATTTTATAAAATATTTCAACACAAGTCCTAGAGATAACATATGGAAAATACTTGAAGAAATAATGGTTTCTCTCGAGTTGACATTTGTTGTGACTAGGTTATATGAGAATGTTATTACCAAGCTTAAGACCAGCAAAGTTTCGTATGAATAAATTAAATGTAAGGGTGTCCCCCATGTCCTACCCTTTTTGGAATTTATATTGATAAGCTAAAAGAGTGTTTGGAAGTTGTAGGATGCGATGGCCCCAAGCTCCCTGGTATGGTAATTATGCTTTCCCTTTATGCTGATGATAGTGTTCTTCTAGCCATATGCCATGATGATCTTGACAAGTAGTTTAAAATATTTATGATTATGTCTCCAAGGTGGGTATAGATGTTAACACTATCAATACCAAAGTCTTAATAATTAAATCCAAAAACATGAACTATGATAATTTCAGTTATATCAAAAATTACCTGGAGAAAATGTCTTCATACAAATATTTAGGTATTGACTTTCATTATTAGCTCAACTATAATTATAATATCGAGAAGAGGATGATAGGAGGTTGGAAAACTTATTATGATCTTGAAAATAATTGTAAGTTGATAGATATTTGGGTATGGAGTAAACATAATTTCCTCTTTGAGAATATTGTCAACCATGTTATAATATATGGATGTGAGGTTTGGGATTGTAGTATATCTAAATAATCTTGAAGAAATATCGAGTTGATTCAAAATTTATTAATAACATACAACCTCAAGATTAAACAAAAGGTTCCCTACCCTATCCTCTTGAATCCAACCTTTTCCCCATTAAAGGCATGACTATGTTTAGGTATTTGATGTATATGAAGAATCTCTACAACATGGAAGCCAAGAGGTTCCCCAAAATTGCTTCTAACTCTAGAAAAAACACCCACTTCTAGCTCAAGCAAGGCTAGAATAAATATGCCTAAACTTGGCTCAACCATTGGGGGATAATGGAGGAGATCATCTTGGAAAATAAGGATAATATGAAAAATACTATTTTTCAAAATTTAAGGATAAGTTATGGGATGATAAGGATTTAGAAGGAAAAATGAGGCTAAGGTATTATAAGGAGGTGATCAACCCCAATCTTGTTAACCATAATTATCTTTATTTCTTGACCAGTGCTAAGAAGAAAATGAAAATTGTCAAGATAAGGGCTAATTCGCATAAGATTCAAAGTGAAACTGGGCATTGGTCTATCCTCAAACGCCTTGGGATGAAATAGTATGTCACCTTTGTGATACTAAGAGGGTTGAAGATGAAAAACACTTTATCTTGTATTTTCCACTTTGTACTCACATACAATCTTATTTCCAAATAGTTTTCCACACTACCAACCTTCTTGAATTTTTAATCCAACAAAACTACAATGATATAGGAATGCTTCTCTCCCTTATTTTTTATCCTAGAAATAAAATCTTAAAGGGACTCAATTAATCTCTTACTTTCTTCAGGTCTGATGGACCATATTCGTTTTAGTGGATATTAATCATCGTCATCAATATATATATATATATATATATATATATATATATATATATATATATATATATATATATTAAATTGATCTAGATCCAATTTAAATCCATATTTACCAATCATAAATAGGGATTAAATCAATTGAGGTGAAAACCTCTTTTAAAATGAAAAGAGATTTGTTCCACCTCATTGCTTGGTAGATCAAACATTAGGATGGATCTAGGTTGATATTAAAATTTATAGTGTTTCAAATGGCATGGTGAATAAAAATATTATTTTAGCTTTAACATTTTTATCTAAATTGTGATTAAATTAAAAATACACAAAAAGTAGAAGAAAGTACCAAAGTGTTATTTATTATAACTAATAAACGTGATAAATATATTTATTTCTTATTTTTATTGTTATTATTTTTTTGCATTATCATTCTAAATTTTATAATTTTTTATAGTGACAATGAATCTACTTTTCACTTTA
Source organism: Pinus albicaulis (assembly GCA_034641835.2). Lineage (NCBI taxonomy): Eukaryota > Viridiplantae > Streptophyta > Pinopsida > Pinales > Pinaceae > Pinus > Pinus albicaulis. The sequence continues at coordinate 1,242,379,044 of CM076580.1, read as the reverse complement.
ACAACCTCCATCAAGGAACCTCACATCTTATCGACATGAAAAACATTAGATAACTAGTTATGTTTTTTCCATTACCCACCTCATTGATATCATCATCTTCTTCTTAATATGATTCAAATTGAATACTTTGAATCATAAAAATATATACTAGCTTGAATACTTTGAATCATAAACATATATACTTATAGTCTGATTTTGTAATATCCCTAATTTTACTACTTTTATTAGACAATTGAACAATCCTAATTGTTCACTGGACCTAAAGGAAAACAATTATTGTGGACATATTTTATTCTTTTAAATTTAATAAATGTGGAATTTGAATTATTTTGCAAAGACTAGAGTATAAATGGAGACCATAATTTCAAATTCATGAGGATGGATAAGATTCCAAAGACTTTCCCAGATTCTCCAAAAATACTTGGAGAAAATAAATTAAATTTAAAATACTAGATTGGAGATAAAAATCTAAAAATACACCTCATTAAAGTGGAAATTTACTGAGAAGAGGTGAAATAAAACTACAAAGAGGAAAAATCTAGTTTTAAAGTAGTTTTGTCGAAAAAACAAAAGGAAAGCCTAAGCAAAAAGGAAAACAACATCCTGATTAAATCGACTCAGCTATGAAATCATGCTGAACGGTAAGCAAGATTAAACAAGCCATTCCTAGCCATTCCTGGGTAGACAAGAGTTTGTCTACACCTTGGAGGAATTGGTCTTTGCTCGGGGGGGGGGGGGGGGGGGTGGCGGTGGTGGTCTATTGAGAGAAAGCTCAAGGTTGGGTGGAAAATAGTCTTACCAAAAATGGTATGCACAAGTAATTCAATTCTATATTATGAATTTTAGTATTGTAGAAAGTTTGACATTATATATTGGTACGGAATTATGATTTAATTATAGTAAATGGAAGTGTGTAAGAGAGTAAATGTTATGTATGATTAAATTCTATATAAAAAATTATTTAGACAGTCTGATGTATTTAACAGACAACAACTATAGAAATTATAGTTAATCTATAGGGTTACATAGACAATTAGAAACTTATAAACGAACTCTCAGAATGTCTAAACCCTGGTAGCAGGTTTAAATCTGAGGTTAGGTTGAAAAACTTATTAATTTAAATACAGAAAACATAGATAAATACATGAGAAAGAACTTAAACTTAGTGTATTTATCAGTCGTGCAATAATAAAATTAAATAGAAAATTTATACATAAAGAGGAAAATTCCTTTCTCTTGTTAAACATGAATATGTTAATTCCAAATAAGATCTACTACTGTAGTATAATTAGAAGATTTTGGATATACATATAAATCATGGAAATAGCTCAGAAAGGTCACAAAGGGAAAAACAGAATAAAGTACATGTAGAAAGGTAAACATAATTCAAATTTCTGAGAATAAGTATTTTGTATTATACTACAATAAATTAAGTCATGATAATGTTCTGTACATAAATTACAATTAAATTCTGTCATAAATTATAGAGAGAATCCATGGCCCAAACTAAAAATTTACAACGGAATTATGAATTTGAAATTAGTTCAAGATTCAGTAGGATGAATTCTTCAAAGTGATACAGACCAACCTGTATAGAAGAAACTATAATCTATTGTCAATGAATGACATATTGAAGTGCCAAAAAACTTAGAGAAGTATAAATTAAATGGTTAGAATGTGCATGGAATAAAATGGAGTACATGCACATACAAGTATACATATAAATTTCTATGTACAATTGTCTTTAAATGTATGTAAAAAAATGAATACATAAATAAAGGAAAATAGAAATTAATTATAGAAACCTTGCCTTATTTATATGTAATAGCCAGTAGTAGTAAACCTGTATATAAATTTGATGAAAATGATTAATTGTGAGAATTATGCAAAATAGAAGAGAAACTAGAAATTAAACTGCCGAGTTAGATAGTGGAATACCTCTAATTTCGTTGACATAGTATATATGAAGAACTCTGAGAAATTAGGAATAATTGATTTATTGTTCAAGTACAATTTAGAATTTTATTAATTTGAGGGAATTAATAAAATTCTAAAAAAATAAACTCTTAAAATTTTCAATTAGATATATAAGATTAAATATGCGAATTACATACAAAACAAAAATATATGACACAGTAGTGTTAAATTTCATATAAAAATCACTAATTAAAAATGTGGGTCAACATCATGAACAGAAATATTGTTATGAGGAATATCACAAAGAAAAAGAAATTCAAAATTTTATTGAAGGAATGAGGATCTCTAAGTAAATCCAAACATCTAATTTAATTTAGATAGAGATATAATGGCATTACGAAAATAAAATTATAGGGATAGAGAAGACTAAAATAAACTGTCTCTAATTCTATTATGAAAATTATTACAACTCTCGGTAATAGTTACCCTGAAGAGAAATTGAAATCGATTTGAAAAATAACGAAAAGTACTAATAAAAGTACAAGAAGGTCGTAAGGACGGAGAACGCAAATCAATTATGTATACTTTGAATTATTAAAGCAACCAAGCTCAATGCTGGTTCTTTGAATCAAATTTGGGAAAAAATTAAATGAGATTCTGATTCAACAAAAAACCCAGAAAGAAATTCAAATAAAACTTGTAAAAAAATCTTAATGGGGAGTTAAGATAGTTTTACAAATACATGGGTAAAAACCTAGAGAATTCATACTCATGAGAAGCATGCTGATGTCACAAAGAGCAAAGGAAAAATAAATTCGGTAGAAATTAACTAATTCACTTATTAGAAAAAATTGAGAGTAACAACCATTGTGATCTTGCAAAACCTTGTGAAAAAAAATGAAGAATGGGCCGGATTAAACCCTCGGTTACTTCCTTAACCAAACTAATGACATCGTATGGTAATACCTAATTAAAAAAAGAACTCATAAATAAATTATAGATTACATACAAAATCTGATTTCTTACTAAGTCTACAAGAAAACGAGAGGTAATAGATAAATATGAATAACGTCGTTCAGTGATTACCACAAAATAAATTTGACTGCAGTATCCCAACGAGGACTGCATTAAAGAATTTCGATTCTTACCTATTCTTGGCCACAGAGGAGATTACCTCATAACCTCAAGATTCGTGGAAGGAATACAAGTAAATCTTCAAATGGAATAGAACTCTAAAAAACCACAAAACTGAAGACTAGTTACGAGTTAACACATAACGTAAAAAAAGAAAAAAAAAAGAAGCTATATAGGCACGACAAATCTTACAATGAAAATTCGCTAATAGAACATACACATTTTACCTGAAGGGAAAAGTGCCTCTGAATGTTATGCATAGTTGTCAACAGTGGAAGTTGAATACAGGACAAGATCCCACACCATCGTGGACAGAGAGGGAACATTACCAGAGTCATGGGCTACATGGTAAATCAAACGAGGGTTTGAAAAATAGAGCCGAAAAGCTGAGAGGGCCAAATTAAAAAAGTGAAAAGTCTAGATAGTTTTAGGTCTTCATAACATTCCACAACAGAGATACGAAATAATATGGACCATACGCATGGTTCTGATCTATGACAACAGTCGATAAAAAAATCTACGAGGTATAAACATAATTGTTAAAATCTCGAAATTTCAACCACATTAAAACCTCTGATATGTAAAAGATACAGATATTAAATCCGAATCACCAAATCGATTAACGCCTATTTTCAAATTTAATAAGGATGGGTGTATTAATATATTTTATGGTTAATGTAATACACATATCTCGTCGTAAGTCAAAACTGGTGGAGAAATACATTATTATGTGTTAATAAGGTATACCATTAAATCATATCAATTAAATTCCAAATGATTGATATAACGTAAAAATATTTCGAAGGGCCAATTAGTATTAACGATGGAATGGTAAAATTTATAAAAACTATAAATTATGATTTCCTTCCAATGTCATAGTTATTAAGAATTGAATAACATGCCAGATATTCCAATAATATGAAGAGTAAATGATAGAAAGGGACTTTATATAAATGTTATATGGTACATTATATAAATTATTCAGTCCTTTGGAATGGGTTCTATATACCCTTTGACTTTAATAAAATAAGACACATGTATCAAATGAGGAACTATGATAGTATATTAATATTAACTCTTATGAATAGTAAAATTCACATAGGGTACCATAACATATGGAACTTTAAAAATTAATGAAAGTGGTTCTAGAAGACCATAAGAATGTAAAGTGTAACTTTACTATGGTATACTAGATTCAATATAAACATTATAACGACAGTTATAGTGAAGCATGGTGATGGTGAACTATCGTCAAGTGCAATCACAAAAGAAAATGAATTATGAATTTGATAGGAAATACAAGGATAGTAAATCTCATAAAAATGCTATACCTGAATTCATAATTTATGAAGGAAAGAATAACAATAGAAAATATAATGAAATAATTTTGTTGAATAGTGACAAACTAATTAAACGTCATTGATGACAAAATTAGTAGTTACGCTATAACTAGAAAAAAAAATTTGGTAAGTGGATTTGTTACAAATGGTATCAGAGCCCATGTTAAAACACTGGGAAGATATGTTTCCTCACACAGGAAATTAAAAATCCAAAATTTTTTAGTTGTAAATTTAGTTAAATTGAAAACATTTTGCACTAGTTTAATTTCTATGTACAAAGATTCAGTGCGAAAAATTAATTTTTTCATCATGAGCGATGGAGGAGGTATATACATAAATCTAGTGGTAAAGGAAATCCACCGGATCTAAATGCTCAGTTGTTGGATATGTTTAGGGAGATGCAACAAGAATTGATTCATCTGAGAACTAGCAATGAACGGTTGTTGCAAGCCAGCGAAGAGAAAGAGAGGTTGATTAAGGAATTAACCTCAAGGTATAGTCATGAAAGTGAATACCCTGGTAGAAAGAGAAAGGAAGCTAAAACCAAATCAGAAGGATCCGAGGATGGTGAAGAAGCTAGACAATAGTCTAGAAAGAAAAATGAATTTGCAAGGAGAATTCCGAAAAATTAAACCTCCCACTTATGACGGTGAAAAGGAGGAAGATGCAAAAGATTTTCTTCTAAATACGGTAAAATACTTTCAATTTTATGAATATGGAAGTAACCTGAAAGCTAGATTGTCTAACTAACAATTACAGGGTAAGGCTACCTTGTGGTGGGAAGAAACCAAAATGGTACATGTACTAGATGAGAGAACTGTTACTTGGGAAGACTTCAAAACTAAATTTAAATATAGATATCTGAATGAGAGATACTATGATGACAAAGCCAAAGAGTTTCATGAGCTGATATTGGGACAACTCACTATAGACGAGTTTGTTACCAAATTCACTAACCGGCTTCGCTATATGCCTCATATTAGAGAATAAAAGGCCAAGGTACAATGATTTTTAAACTTCCTACCTACTATCTGCAAGGAGAGAATATAATTTGAGAATGAAGTGGTGCACAAAGCAAGACTGTGTTATAAGAAATTCAAAGGTAAAAACTATTAGCTAAAAAATTGGCAAAACAAAGAAAAAGGGAAATGTGACTCTAGTGGAAAAAGAGTAAAACCAACATACTTGAAAAACTTTGGGAAAAATCATCAAAGGAAGAATATTAACAAAACTGGAGAAAATCAACCAGCCCAATCAAAATCTGGATCTAAACAGATGGATGTAAACAACAAGAAAGAAGGGACTGCAAAAATGAAGGAACCATTAAAGTTTTTGGGTTGTGGAGAACCTCATCTGTTACGTGATTGTCCTCATCGAAAAATTCAAAATATCCAAGTGTTGAGAGAGGCAACTATTATGAATGACATTGCTAGAAACATTCCAAGAATAAGTGTTGCACTAGAGGATCGCCAAGATGAACACCAATCAACCATGATCGAAATCGAAGGTATGATTTCTGAACAACTTGATTATGTTTTGATAGATCTAGGAGAAAATTTAAGCTATATAAGTCCACAGATGGTGGAAAAGTGCAAATTAAAATCAGAAAAATTTCAACAAGCCTAGTTAGTTCAGTTAGCCACTGGAACAAAAAGAAAAGTGACCCATAAATTACCAAAGATTGTTGTGAATTAAAATGGGTATGAAACTGACCTGAATTTAAATATTTTGCCTCTAGTCTCCTATGATGTGTTAGTGGGAATGGATTGGTTAGAAAAACAGAAAGAAATAGTTAATTTCTTAGATAAAATAGTTCTTTGTGTAGATGGTGAGGGAAAACCAGTGATAGTAAAAGGAAAACCCAAACCAATATCAATAAGACAGATTTTAGCATTACAGTTAAAAAGGACAGCAAGGAAAGGTTGTCAAGTGTATGTTATGCAAGTGGAGGAATTAGGACAAAAAATTGAACAAGAAGATGTAGAAAATTTACTAGTAGTTGGAGAATTCAAAGATGTGTTTCCAGATGAAATTCCTCATTTACCCCCTAAAAGAGAAATTTACTTTTCAATTGAGTTGGTACCCGGAGTTACACTTGTCTCTAGAGCACCCTACCGAATGAGTACTCCTGAGTTGTTAGAATTAAAATTGCAACTACAAGACTAGTTGGACAGAGGTTATATCAGGTCAAGTGTGTCTTCATGGGGAGCACCTATACTGTTTGTGAAAAATAAAGATGGCACATTCAGGATGTGTATAGACTACATAAAACTTAATAAATTGACTATAAAGAATATATTTCCTCTACCCAGAACAGATGACTTATTTGATCATGTGAGAGGAGATACTATCTTTTCAAAGATTGATTTAAGAACAGGCTATCATCCACTAAGAATTAAATATGAATATACCAACAAGACAACATTCATGACTAATTATGGGCACTATGAATTTTTAGTACTGCCTTTTGGGTTGAATAATGAACCTGCTACATTCATGTGTCTAATGAACAATGTGTTACATAATTATCTAGACAAATTTTTTTTGGTGTTTAATAATGACATTATGGTATATTCTAAGAATGAAACAGAACATAAAAAACATCTTAGAATTGTCTTAAAAACACTTAGAGAACATAAGTTTTATGCCAAACTTAGCAAATGTGAGTTTTACAAAGATAAAATTAAGTATTTCGGTCATGTAATTTTAGAGGAAAGATTAGCAAAATACCCAAAGAAGATACAAGCTATCATGGAGTGGCATGTACCTATTGATGTTCGATCCATAAGCTCATTCATGGATTTCGTTGGATACTACAAAATATTTGTAGATGGATTTTCAGCTTTAGCATATCCTATTACATCTCTACATAAAAAGGGAATGATGTTTGAGTGGATAGAAAAATGTCAACATAGTTTTGAACATTTAAAAATTAAATTAACAAGTGCTCCTATTTTGAATATTGCTGCAAAGAATTTGTAGTATGTACAGATGCTTGTGTAGAAGGATTAGGATGGGTGTTATTACAAGAAAACTCAATCATAACTTATGAACCTAGAAAATTAAAGAAGCATGAACAAAATTACAAGGTATATGACCTAGAGTTAGCTGTTGTAATACATGCTTTGAAGATGTGGAGACATTATCTGTTAGGAACGAAGATTGTACTAATGACAGATCACATAAGCTTGAAATATTTTTTCACACAACCTAATTTAAATGCTAGACAAGCTAGATGGTTGTCTTTCCTTACTTAGTTTGACATGGAAATCAAACATATTAAAAGAAAGGAAAACAATATTGCAAATTATTCCAGTAGGAATGCTCATAAAATTTTGAATAGTGCTGGAAGTAGTGTGAAATTTGACACAAAAGGATTGATGCAAGAAGTGATGAGTCAAGATTCAAACTCTGAAAAAATCCAAGAAAAATTGCAGAATACTGAAATATTGGGATATACTCAAAACCAGAAAGGGCTGATTTATTATAAAAATATATGGTATATTCCAAATGTGAGTTCATTAAAACTAGAAATTTTAGATGAATACCATAAACGACCCTATGCAGGGCACTTTAGTTATCAAAAATTGATTTTATTATTAAGAAATAATATGTTTTTGCTTGGTATGAAGAAATATGTGGCTGATTACTTAGCTACATGTTAGGAGTGTCAACAGGGAAAATTAAAGCATCAGCATCTAGTAGGATTGCTGAATCCTTTACCTGTTCCAGAATGGAAGTGGGAAATAGTTTCCATAGATTTTATTACTGGTTTTCCTAGAAATAGATATCAACAATATTATATAATCGTGGTTATAGACACATTGACTAAAGTTGCACCGTTTTTACTAATACAATCTACTTTTGGTATAACTTAAGTAGCTAATGTATTTATGAAAGAGATTGTAAAGCTACATGGTATTTCTAAAATGAGTATATCAAACAAAGATGCAAAATTTACTCAACTTTTTGGAAGACTATGTTTGGAGAAATGGGTACCAAATTGAACTTTAGTACCACTTTACATCCCCAAACTAAAAGGACAAACCAGATTCTAGAAGACATGTCACAAATCTATGTTATGGACAGACCTATAAGATGGAAATATTTTTTGCATCTGGCATAATTTTCATATAATAATATTTATCAAGCCTCAATAAATATGAGTCCTTTTGAAGCATTGTATGGCAGAAAGTGCCACACACTACTTAGTTGGAGTCAACCAGAGGATAAGTTAGTTCTTGGACTGGATGCATTGCAACATATGGAAATAACTGTGAAGAGAATTCAGAAAAACATTAAGACAACTCAAGACAGAAAAAAGAGTTATGAGGATAAAAAGATAATGCATAGAGAATTCAAAGTGGGAGACCATGTTTACTTGAGGATTAAGCCCAAAAAGAGTACCTTATATACTGGTATTTGTGCTAAATTAGCACCACGCTACTGTGGACAATTTGAAGTTCTAGAAAGAGTGGGGCCAGTAGCTTATAAGTTGGATATACCTAGTCGCATTAATGTTCACAATGTTTTTCATGTTTTCTTATTGAAAAAGTATGTGCATGATGTTACTCATGTAATTGATTGGAATGTGATACAGGTGGAACCATAAAGGGAATTTCTTCTAGAGCCCCTTCATATACTGGCATGGGAAGAAGTTGACATTATAAATAGGATGGTAGCTAGGGTGAAAGTGCATTGGAGGCACTTTTCACCTGAATAAGCCACTTGGAAGCGAGAAGAAGAAATGAAGGAAAAATATCCATCACTATTTGGAAAGTGAATTAATATTTTCCAACACTGAGGATGGAGTTTTGTTTTAGAGGGGGAATATGTAATATCCCTAATTTTACTACTTTTATTAGACATTTGAATAATGCTAAAGGTTGAGTGGACCTAAAGGAAAACAATTATTGTTGACATATTTTATTCTTTTAAATTTAATAAATGTGGAATTTGAATTACTCTGCAAAGACTAGAGTATAAATGGAGACCAAGATTTCAAATCCATGAGGATGGATAAGATCCAAAGACTTTCCAATATTCTCCAAAAATACTTGGATAACATAAATTAAATTTAAAATATTATATTGGAGATAAAAATCTAAAAAGATACCTCAGTAAAGTGGAAAGTTACTGAGAAGAGGTGAAATAAAACTAGAAAGAGGAAAATCTAGTTTAAAGGTACTTTTATGGAAAAAACAAAAAGAAAGCCTAGGCAAAAAGGAAAAAATTATCTTGATTAACTGAACGCAATTATGAAAACATTCTGAAGGGAAAACACGCTTAAATAAGCAATTCTTGGGTAGACAAGAGGTTGTCTACACCTTGGAGGAATTGGTCTGTGCTCAGGGGGGGAGCTATGGAGAGAAAGCTCAAGGTTGGGTGGAAAATAGTCTGACCAAAATAGGCATGTACAAGTACTTCAATTATGTATTATGTATTTTAGTATTACAGAAAGTTTGAAATTATATATTGGCATGGAATTATGATTTAATTATTGTAGATGGAAGTGTGTAAGAGAGTAAAGTTTATGTATGATTAAATTCTGTATATAAAATTATTTAGACAGTCTGATGTATTTAACAGACAACAACTATAGACATTATAGTTGATCTGTAGGGTTATATAAACAATTAGAAACTTATAAACCAACTCTCAGAATGTTTAAACCCCACTAACAGGTTTAAATATGAGGTTAGGTTGAAAACCTTATTACTGTAAATACAAAAAACATAGATAAATACATGAGAAAGAAGTTAAACTTAGTGCATTTATCAGTGGTGCAATAATAACATTAAATAGAAAATTTATACATAAAGAGGAAAATTCCTTTCTCTTGTTAAACATGAATATGTGAATTCCAAATAAGATCTACTACTATAATATAATTAGAAGATTTTGGATATACATATAGATCATGGCATCAGCTCAGAAATGTCACAAAGGGAAAAACAGAATAAAGTACACGCAAAAAAGTAATCACAACTCAAATTTTTTAGAATAAGTATAATGTATTACACTACAATAAATTAAGTCATGATATTGTTCTGTACATAAATTACAATTAAATTCTATCGTAAATTATAGACAGAGTCCATGCTCCAAACTAAACATTTACAACGGAATTATCAAGTTGAAAATAGTTCACAATTCAATAGGATGAATTCTTCAAAGTGGTATGGACCAACCTGATTAGAAGAAACCATAATCTATTGTCAATGAATCACATATTGAAGTGCCCAAAAACTTACAGAAATATAAATTAAATGATAATAATGTGCATGGAATAAAATGGAGTACATGCACATACAAGTATACATATAAATTAATATGTGTACAATTGTATTTAAATATATGTAAAGAAACGAATACATAAATAAAGGAAAATAGAAATTAATTATAGAAATCTTACCTTACTATTCTGTAATAGCCAGTGGTAGTAGACTTGCATAGAAAATTGAGGAAAATTATTAATTGCGGGAATTAGGCGAAATAGAAGAGAAATTAGAAATTAAACTCACGAGTTAGAAAGTGGAATACCTATAATTTCATTGACAGAGTATATATGAAGAACTTTGATAAATTGGGAATAATTTATTTATTGTTCTTGTACAATTTCGAAATTTATTAATTTGAGGGAATTAATAAAATTATAAAAAAATAAACTCTGAAAATTTTCAATTAGATATATAAGGGTAAATATGAGAATTACATACAGATCAAAAATATATGACAAAATAGTGTTTAATTTCATATAAAAATCACTAAGTAAAAATGTGGGTCAACCTCATGAACATAAATATTGTTATGAGGAATATCACAGGGACAAAGAAATTCAAAATCCTACTGAAGGAACGAGGATCTCTAAGTAAATCCAAACATCTAGTTTACTTTATATAGATATATAATTACATTACGAAAATACAATTATAGGGACAAAGAAGACCAAAATAAATTGTTTCTAATACTATTATAAAAATTATTACAACTCTCAGTAATAGTTGCCCTAAAGAGAAATTGAAATCGATTTGAAAACTAAAGAAAAGTATTAATAAAAGTACAAGAAGGTCTCCAAGAAGGCAAACACAAATCGATTATGTATACTGTAAATTATTAAAGAAACCGAGCTCAACGGTGGTTCTTTGAATCAAATTGGGGAAAATTTAAATGAAATTCTCATTCAATGAAAAACCTAGAAATCAATTCAAATAAAACTTGTAAACAAATCTTAATGGGGAGTTAAGATAGTTTTACAAATACATGGGTAAAAACCCAGAGAATTCGTACTCATGAGAAGCATGCTGATGTCGCAAAGAGAAAACAAAAATGAAATTCAGTAGAAATTACCCAATTTACTTATTAGGGAAAATTGAGGGTAACTACCATCGTGATCTTGCATAACCTTGTGAAAAAAAATGAAGAAAATGCCAAATTAAACCCTCGGTTACTTCCCTACCCAAATTGATGATGTCGTATGGTGATAACTAATTAAACAAAGAACTTAGAAAGAAATTATATATTACATACAAAATCTGATTTCTTACTAAGTCTGCAAGAAAACGAGAGGCAATAGATAAATATGAATAACGTGGTTCAGTGGTTACCATAAAATAACTTTGACTGCAGTATCCCAACGAGGACTGCATTAAGGAAATTTGATTCTTACCTATTCTTGGCCATAGAGGAGATTACCTCATAACCTCAGGATTTGTGGAAGGATTACCTCTATAATACCACAAACTGAAGATTAGCTACGAATTAACACATAAGGTAAAAAAAAAACAAAAACTACAGAGGCATGACAAATCTTACAATGACAATCTACTAATATAAAATACACGTTTTACCTGAAGGGCAGAGTGCCTCTAAATGTTACACAATGTTGTCAATGCTAGAAGTTGAATGTGGGACAATATTCCACACCAGCGTGGACGGAGAGGAAACATTACCAAAGTCATGGGTTGTGTGGTAAATCGAACGAGGGTTTGAAAACTAGAGGTGAAGAGTCGAGAGGCCGAAATGAAAAAAATGAAAAGTAAGGATAGGGTTAGGTCTTCGTAACATTCCACAACAGAGATACGAAATAATCCGGACCATACACGTGGTTGTGATCTATGACAATAGTCGATAAAAAAATCTACGAGGCCATGTGATTTCATTTAATCACCAGAGTACAATCATAATTTTTAAAATCTCGAAATTTGAACCACATTAAAACCTATGATCTGTAAAAGCTATGGATATTAAATCTGAATCACCAAATCGATTAACGCCTATTTTCATATTTAAGAAGGATGGGTGTATTAATATATTTTATGGTTAATGTAATACACATATCCCGTCGTAAGTCAAAACTAGTGGAGAAATACATTATTATGTGTTAATAAGGTATACCATTAAATCATATCAATTAAATTCCAAATGATTGATATAACGTAAAGATATTTCGAAGGGTCAATTCATATTAATGGTGGAATGGTAAAGTTTATAAAAACTATATATTATGGTTTCCTTCCAATGTCATAGTCATTAAGAATTGAAAAACATGGCAGGTATTCCAATAATACGATGAGTAAAGGATAGAAAGGGACTTTATATAATTGTTATATGGTACATTATATAAATTATTCAATCCTTTGGAATGGATTCTATATACCCTTTGACTTTAATAAAAGAATACACACGTATCAAATGAGGAATTATGATAGTATATTAATATTAACTCTTATGAATAGTAAAATTTACATAGGGTACCATAACATATGGAAGTTTAGAAATTAATGAAAGTAGGTTTAGAAGACCATAAGAATGTTAAGGTAGAATGTAAAGTGTAACTTTACTATGTTATACTAGATTCAGTATAAACATTATAATGATAGTTATAGTGAAATAAGGTGATGACAAACTATCGTCAAGTGTAATCACAAAAGAAAGTGAATTATGAATCCGATAGGAAAGACAAGGATAGTAATATCAGAAAAATGCTATACCTGAATTCATAAGTTATGAAGGAAAGAATAAAAACAGAATATATAATGAAAGAGTTTCATCGAATAGTGATGAACGAATTAAACGTCATTGATGGAAAATTTAGTAGTTATGCTATAATTAGAAAAAAAAATTGTGGTAAGTGGAGTTCTACAGATTTTATATATATATTGTGGCTCAATGGAAAGGTATATATGCATTATTTTCTTAAGTCCATCCTCACCCTCAATTACAATATATATTAAATTGGATGAAGTGAAGAGAATTGATTCTTAAAAAGGGATACATAGTACCTAATACTTGTTGCTTAGCTTAAATGTAGCTTAATTAAATTAAAAAACAGTAAACACACCAAAAAAAAAACTAATAAAATATTGTAATGTTGAATGTCATCATAAAAATTTCAGAAATGTGAATAACTAATATTGTTTATATATATATATATATATATATATATATATATATATATATATATATATATATTGATTGTGTGTGTTGTGTGCCTTTTATTTTTTATTAATATATATAATTAAATTTATTGAAATATATTTTTAATACACTGCTAAGTCACATTAAATTGAAAATATGGAGAAAAAACTATAAGACATGTAAATGGAAGTAATAAAAAAAAACAAAAATTGAATAAAACTAAAAACAAAAATTAGTAACTAATAGAAATGGAAGTTACTAAAGATCCCACAATAATACCTCAACTAATCTCTTTACAAATAAATAAACTTAAATAATTAAAAAATTAAAAAAATTTGAATTCCCAATGTTAAACTATGGATAAGTGGTGAAACATTTTGGTCAAAGACCAACTAATACGCAGTTAAATACAATAATGATGATGTGTAATACCATGCCTGCGACATGTATACTAATAGTTCATTAAAAATAATTTATATGTCATTTGTTCCTAAATCTATCTGCATTCTCAAATATGACATAAATCCAACGAAAGGACCTTGATTATTCCTAGTTGTTGTTTTTTTAAGTAATTAATAAGGCTTTGTATAATAACTTCCATGTTAATATACATGTACCCATTAAATATCTTGATTGTATATATTAATTCTTTCTTTTCAATTTTGGACAAATCTTTATAAAATTCCTTGTGGTAAATTTTCTATTACTTATACCCTTTCTATTACTTGAGGGTGTAAGATGAATTGTGAGCCATTTGGGTACCCAAAGAATAAAATACTTCAATCCAAAAATTTCTAATCAAAATTGGATCTTTGTTAGTCACTATAATATTGAATATTCCATGTATCTTTTTTATTTTTCCAAGAATTCATTTTCCACTATACTTGATTTAAAAGGATGAGAAAGAGAGAAACAATGGGCATACTTCTTCATTTCATCTACCGCTACCATAATGACATGATTTTCTTTATATTTTTGTAAACCTATATAAAATCCATTGAAACTTCTTCCCAACATTGGATTGGTATGGATAATGATTATAGGAGTTCTTGGGTCTTAGTTGTCTCTCCCTTGTTATTTTTTCATACTACACATTCAACCACAAAAAAATTAACATCTACTTTAATGTAATATTCCCAAATGGAAAAAGCAGGAATATAGTGCAAAATACTTGAATAGTAGTGTTAAACATCACATAAAAACATGAGAATAATTTTGATTCTTTCCATTCATCATAACAACAGCATATACATAGAAACTAATGGGCCACAAACCATACAACAAGAGTTAACAAGCCCCCAGTAGATAAATCCCTCAAGAATTAGGTGCTGCTACTATATCAAAATGTCAGAAGACTGCTACAACGCAGTTATAGAAGCACTACTACAGAAAATGGATATACAAAAGATAAATGTCAAAGAATATAGCCTCCTCCAATAGACTCTCTAGATGAAAGGCTGACCCCTTCTCTAGAAAACCTCCTCCCCAGATGGTGCACTGAAATCACCCTGCAACGCCTCCTTCAAAATAACGTAGTCCAAGATAGAAACTGCGCTATAGGGGGAAATGATCAAGTGGATTGATGCCAAATGCTGCAAATAAGCTCAAGGGCCTTCCTCACTAGCATCCCAAAGGAAGGAAACCTTCCTCCACTGAAAAACAGATCAAAAATCACCCGGATCTATTCTCCACTGCTGCCACCTCCAACTCATCACATCTCTCAACAGAAATTGCATTATACCACAAGAATGAAGCTTTGGTCTGATGCCTGATTCTGGAATGGTAGTGAAATAATATTTCTTTGATGCTTCTCAATGATAGAGGTGGGATTCCCGATTAGGAACAACCTGTGCTAAACAACACAATAATCTTACAGCTGAAGAAAGCTATATGTCTAAATAGACCATATATCAGAAAATTAAATACATAACATAACATGAATTAATATGGCTGCCATCCTCTTCCTTATATAAGTTATGAGCTTCCTAAACCTAGGCCCCACTCATTTTAGACACTACTTCCATGCAAAGAGTCTCCAAATAAAACTTCGTTGTCCCATAATGAATGCCACCCCTCCATGACATCGTTGTTGATTTGGTCAAAGTTGACCTAGTCTAGGTGTTCCAGGCCCTTTTCACACACAAGGGTTCTCAATTAAGCTTCTAAGATGTCCTCCTTTCACATTAGCATTGATTTTATTCATGTTGAAGAGATTTATGGATCTCCATATCCTCTTATTCATCAAATTAAGTAGCAAAAACAAAATTTAATATTTCAACTAGTTGTGTGCTAATTTAGAAATATTACAATCCTCCCCTCCCAAATGTTGCTTGTCCCCAAGAAATTGTAAGGACTGTAAGGAAATAACTGAAAAATGTGGGAAACCTTCATTCCCATATGGAGCTCCAATTTCCAAGCCATCATCCATACAAAATGAATCACCCTCCAGAGTGGTAATTCATAGAAAAACTCCTCCAATATTCTCATGAGAGGCACCTCCCAAGTGCTCAAGTTACCCAAATGGATCATCCCATATGGAAACAAGAGACCCAATGTAGCAATGATGGATGGTACAATTCTCTCCCAAAAATATGAAACATAAGAACCATGGAGAGTCTCTCTCCCAAAGGGCACATCCAATCCCTCCATCCTCCCTCCAATCACTCCCATAAAAATAATAAGGACATCATGAATATATGGGATCAAAACCAATGATACGTAAACAATCAAATGCAATAATTGGGGTGGATCATAGTCCCAAATGTGGAACCAACGTAGTATATCTCTTGACTACCTCAGATCATGATATGGTAAGTGGTTTCCCCACCACTTACTTACTGCCATATTATTCTCACATGCTTTGAGAAGGCGAGTTATGTTCGGTGCCTTTGGTGCACACCTGGAATGATATATCATCTCCTTATATCCTCCTATGGAGTGGCCTTTCTCAACATATTTTACGGCCCAAATTTGACCATGAATTTTATAAGGAAGAGTGCTCCCCCTTGGAAAAATGGCGTGCACATGTATGGTAAAGGAATACAAATACTCATCATATAAATAATTATTCATAAAAACAAGATCTTTACCATATACTCTTCTCACATAAATGGAGTGGCCCATAGATAGATGCCCTCTCATTCCCCAATAGGAAAGAGGTGGATGTGATAACTCCATCGTAGAGTTGTGTATCTCTTCCATCTCCACATGGTCTATGCATCTCTTCAAATGCTGATATATCTCCTCTTCAAGGCCTTCCCAAGTATATCCCTCCATGATAGTGTGGTAGGACCTCATGAAATAAGTGTGGTTGAAGAGAAAAAAACTCATGTGCTCTTTGTAGTAACTTCTCCTTGAGCTTGGAAGCACTACATAAGAAGATCCTACCATGATAGTATATGACCTCATGTTCGACTGAATATCACTCCTCTTGAAGCTGGTCATCATGTATCATGCATGTAAGAAGATCCTTGGAATAATCCACCAAAAACTGGGATTTCCAATAGGGATCTATTATCCATAGCGACAGCGTTGATGATCTATCATATAAAGAATCTTTCATATGGTTGTCCTTCTCTTTGACATCTCCCATGCCAAAGTCACATGTTGGAAGGTTTCTATCCTCCCTCTACTACTCCTTTCATAGCGCAAAATTTGGAATGAGAGTGGGCAATGATGATGTTGGGAGGATGTCTCCCTCCGCCTTGAGTCTACCCAAGACTCTCAGTGTTGTACAATTACCTCCCACTGTTCCCACTCCTCTTAGATCTATGAGTGGTGCAACATGTTGAAATAACTCTTTGATCCTCTTCCAATTAGGGGGTCTCCCTGGTGGAATGCCTCCATGTAATGAAACATCAAGGCCTAGAGTAGGCTGTATATGTGAGTGGATTGATTTGTACCTGCCCTCACTGTGCAAATTATCCTCCTGCTTTTGTGCATAAATCTCCTGAAAATGATGGGTGTGTATGCTCCCAATCACTTGATGCTGGACCTCCTTCTCATATTCTCCTACCCTCTACAAGATCTCACAGAATAAGGTGTCTTCTTAAAATTCAATCAACCCATATACACCCAACATATAATTGGTGTCAAAAGTCTTGATCACAAGGTGATAATCTATCATAGTGTGTGTCCCTAAGACTATATTCAATGTTGGAGCACACTTCATTGTTTTGTCTTATTTCCTAGAAACATAGACACATGTTGCTCTTAATCTTCATATGTAAGATCCTTTGGAAATTCTTGAAAATATACAATAGCTCCTCTAGTTGGAGAAATTGCTTCATATCTATCTCCAAATAGAAGTGGATCTCCTCCTATTGTCACAGTGCTAGAGGATCTTTCTAGCTCTTCCTCTTCCTTCTCCTCATCAATGGAGAATACCTCATCATTAAGAGATCCTTTGTCTTGATCTCATTTTGAAAGAGGAATTCTCATGTCTTCTTATTGAGAAGAAAGTTCTTGCTGAAGTGGGGATTTTACCCTTGTAAAAATATGTTGCAGATCTTTAACCCCCTCAACAATGTTCTGAAATGGAATTGGTATCATGGATCCTTCCAACTCATGCAAAGGTTCAGATTTCTTGGGTTTGGCTAGCTCACCCAAAGAAGTTATAGAATGTCTTTGATCAAATAATTTCACTAATCTCCTACTGAAATTTTCATAAGTAGATATATTTTCATTATTCAATGAAGAAGATTCATAAAACCACCAGGCATAAGCCTTACCTTCAAGATGCAGCGCTGCTGCTCTAATGGCTTCTTCTTCTTAAACTTGATGCAGCTGGAAATATGTGTCTAGCTTCTTTACCCAAGCCTTTCCTATGCTCTTGGGTGACCCATCAAAAGTAGGTAGAAAGAATCTACCCAAAGTGTCTTGCATGCACCCTCTTATTCTATTATGGTTACTGGGTCTCCTATCTTCTTTGATTTGAAAAAAACCTTGGAATTTTAGATGCTCTTTGAATCTACTAGACTGAGATTCATATTCTTGGAGATAGTCACAAAAGGTCTCCTCCTTTGGTGTTTCTCCTTCCTCTTCTTCTCTTGCCAAGAATGTAGGTATGGTATCACGTTGTAGATCTGATGGTGTAGTTGAATGCTCACACCCACAATGTGAAAATCTAGAGCTTCTTTTATGTACAAGTTCTCTTGGAGAATCTCTATATCTCTCCATCCTCATCTCTATGATGTATTTTTTAATTGCCTACATAGTTTGGAAAAGAAGTCTCGAGAACTCCTCCCCTTTCATTCCTCATGATAAAGGGGTTTTACCCTTGTCTTCGTTATCATCTATATAATCATGCTTCCAGTTTCTTTTGAGATACCTATTCTCTCTATTTTTGAGAGGATCTCCTTCTTCTGATGACATATTGGCTTAACATGCATACGCCGAGCCAAGATTATGCTCTAATACCACTGTAATATTCCCAAATGGGAAAAGCAGGAATATAGTGAAAAATACTTGAAAAACAGTGTTAAAAATCACATAAAAACATGAGACCAATATGGATTCTTTCCATTCATCATAACAACAACATATATGTAGAAAATAATGGGCCACAAACCATACAACAAGATTTAACAAGCCTCCAGTAGATAAACCCCTCAAGAATGTGGTGTTGCTACTATATAAAAATGCCAGAAGACTACTATAGTGCAATTATAGAAGCATTACTACAAAAAATGGATATAAAAAAGATAAATGGCTGATATATGCCTCAAAAGATACATCAAAGAATATCTAGGCTCTATACAACCTCCAACAAAGAACCCAAGAGGTTTTTCAGAAATACACCAATATACAAGTTATGAATTAAAGCCCTAGGGTTGAAGATTCATTGAAACAATACAACTGCAAAGATATGGCTGATCTGATATGGCAAAGAATATAGCCTCCTCCAATAGAATCTCTAGATGAAGGGTTGACCCTTTCTCTAGAAAACCTCCTCCCTAGATGGTGCACTGAAATCACCCTGCAACTCCTTGAAAATAATGTAGACCAAGACAGAAACTGTGCTGTAGTGGCAAATGATCAAGTGGCCTGATGCCAAATGCTGAAAATAAGCTCATGGGCCTTCCTAACCAACCTCCCAATGGAAGGAAACCTTCCTCCACTAAAAAATAGATCATAAATCACTTGGATCTATTCTCCACTGCTACAACCTCCAACTCAGCACATCTCTCAACAAAAACTGTGATGTACCACAAGACTAAAGCTTTGGCCCAATGCCTCATTGTGGAATGGTAGTGCAATACTCGTCCTTTGAGGCTTCTCAAGGATAGAGGTGGGATTGCTAATCAAGAGCACCCTGTGCTAAACAACACTGCATTTTTATCTAAACATTTGAAGAAAGTGATATGTCTAAAAAGACCATATATCAGAAAATTAAATACGTAACATAACATGAATCAATATGGTTTCCATCCTCTTCCTTATATAAGTGATGAGATTCCTAACCATAGGCCCCACTCATTTAAGACACTACTTCCATGCAAAGATTCTCCAACTAAAACTGCATTGTCCCATAATGAAAGTCACTCCTCCATGACGACATTGTTGATTTAGTCAAATTTGACTCAGTCTAGGTGTTACAACCCATTTTCACACACAAGGGTGCTCAATTAAGCTGCTAAGATGTCCTCCTTTCACATTATCATTGATTTTATTCATATTAAGGAGATTAATGTATCTCCATATCCTCTTATTCATAAAATTAATTAGAAAAAAAAAATTTGATATTCCAACTAGCTGTGTGCTAATTTAGGAATATTACATTTAAGGCCTTCCAAAAAAACAATTTCCTTAATTATTTGTATATTTTCAAGAATACTTAATGTCCTCCTATAGGAAAAGTGTGTCATTCCAAAATGAACTTATATTTCAATTGATAATTAGTATATAATTAGAATCAATCTTGATGCCACAACAAATAATTCTTCCACATAATATTTTCTACCATGTTGGGAGTTTTTGAATGATATCGCATACCTTCTCATCTTGCTTTCATGCTATCATTGGTTCTCCCGCCTAGTCAGATCATTGAATGAAAGAGTGCATTTACAAAAATATATTTTTCCCTTTTGTAGATAATTTAAAAGTCATAATTTAGCATCTTTAACTAAATTTTGTCTCTTTTTGGGATAATCATTTTTTGAAAAAGTACTTCAAACTATGATGATCTAGTTTTACTTTGAATTTTCTTCTTATTAGGTATGATGGCCATTTATTAAATACATGTACTATGGCCAACATTTATTTCTCATAGATGGGTCTAAGTAAGCTATTTCCTTTCAATGTGTTATTTTCAAAGGAAAGGGTCACTCCATCACTCATAAAAATTGTACTAATTCCATGTAATGAGGTATCACACTTCACAATGAAGATTTTGTCATGTCAATTGCACTCGGGATGGGAGTTGTACACATAGTCTCTTTATTTTTTAAAAAATATTTGATTTCTTATTTAGTCCAAGAACGTGGTTCATTCTTCACTAATTTTGTTAGAGGCGTTTCTATTTAGATATAATTTTGGATGTTATGACCAAAAAATGATCACTTAGCCATATCTAACTAAGTGGATCGAAATACACCATGCAAGACCAATTTTACCATAGTAAAATTGCTTTGACTATAGGAAATAACTTGATAAACCATATATATTATGTTGTTTCTAATTAAAACAAGAAACCTCATGATGAATAATTAAATAAATCATTATTTATTTGATTTTCCTCTAGGAATAATTAATTAAATTGTTATTTAGTTAATATAATTTTTCACATTTGACCCCATCATGAGATATAGTTAAATAAATCAATGTTTATTTTATTTTTCTCTAGGAATAATTAATTAAATCATTATTTAGTTAATATTCTTTGTCAAATTTGATTAAAACACTCGGGAATGATTAAACAAATTATTATTTGTGTATTATTCCTTAACCACTTCCTTGAAATAATATATAAATCATTTGTTTGTTTATTATTTCTAAACAAAGGTATTTAACCAACGTAAATATCTTTTCCCTCCAAAAAATATAATATAATATTCCAAGTCATTAGATCTAGATTGCGGTTAATAATATTTTATTGTTTTCCATTTTTGAGAATAACCCAATATTTTGTTATAAATAAGAGGGTTTTTCATCCATTCCTCACCATGATCATTATCATTGTCGTTATTATCTTCTTTTAGCATTCGAGATCCCATCTCAGTTATCACCAAAAAATGATCATTTAGCCATATCTAACTAAGTGGATCGAAATAAACCATGCAAGGCCAATTTTACCATAGTAAATTTTTTTCACTACGGGAAATAACTTGATAAACCATATTGTATTAAGTTATTTCTAATTAAAACAAGAAACCCAATGAGGAATAATTAAATAAATCATTATTTATTTTATTTTTCTCTAGGAATAATTAATTAAATCATTATTTAGTTAATATTCTTTGTCACATTTGACCGAATCATGAGAAATAGTTAAATAAATAATTATTTATTTGATTTTTCTCTAGGAATTATTAATTAAATCATTATTTAGTTAATATTCCTTGTCCAATTTGACTAATTCACTTAGGAATGATTAAGCAAATCATTATTTGTTTATTATTCCTTAACCACTTCCTTGAAATAATAAATAAATAATTTGTTTGTTTATTATTTCTAAATAAAGTTATTTAACCAATTTAAATATCTTTTCCCTCCAAAATATATAATAAAATATTCCAAGCAGTTAGATCTAAATTATGGTTAATAATATTTTATTGTTTTCCATTTTCAAGAATAACCAAATATTTTGTTATAAATAAGAGGATTTTTCATCTATTCCTCACCATCATCACTATAATCATCATTATTATATTATTTTTGTATTCGATCTCCCATCTGAGTTGAACACACGTTTTTGGTTTCACACATCAAATAGAGAGAAAGATCTATAATACTGGAGCATAGAGGACAGCTAAAGGACCCATCCCATTTGAGGGGGACCTATAGCCATCATATGAGTCTCCTTCACCAGGTGTACCAAAATCATAATATATCATTCATTCTTTTATATTGCTTTGTCTATGTTATAGGGTTTTACATTAGTTAAATCTTTTATTGTTTAATGTATTTTGTTGCCGTAGACCTATTATTTTCCAGGTTTCTTCTAACTTTCTGTTGCATATCTGAAGAATTAGACAGCCATATATATTGTTAGGGCCATGAATCACTTATGGCTTAAGTAAGGTCTTTTTACTACACTTGCCAAAAGATTTTATGCTAACAAATGACAACTCTTCTGGTGTAATTCAGATTCTTGGGTGATCAACAGCTTCAATAATCAAGGTTTTTCTTCAGCTCATTTTTCAGTCTCTCGGTGTTTATTTTCAGATTTTATGCCCTTATTTAGTTAAAATTCCAAATTATGAGACTTTTCTAGTCCTTTCCACATGTGAGAGGTAGTAGACGCACAAGAGACGAAAAATCTGATGGAACCTATCGCCCAAGATTCAAGGAGGGTAGATCCCACTTTTTAGCCCCAAACCTATGTTTTCTCCTCCATATCACACTTTTTGGCCAAAAAACTACAATATCCTCCTCTTTTAGGTCTACATGTGCAATTCAGAATTTTTTTAAGGATATATATATATATTTTTTTTTTAATTTTTCACGGTTTGTCGAGAGCATTGTTTTGGGTTGTTTGACCTCATTCTCAATCCGTCTTAGGCCTATAGATGCTCAGTTTGTCTCTTTGAAGTAAAAACAATCCCCCTAGGGCTTAAGTGCACTTCCACCTTTTTAGAAGGATTTTAGCTGAGTAGGTAGTCTGTTATTTTTAGTACTTTCAGCCATTGTTTAAGGGTCTGATCCATTATTTTTGTAGACATTTCAGATAGGTTTTTTAACATCCAAGACTCTATCTTGAGATTTTTTTGGCATTCCCCCTCAGGGTCCCATTGTTTTCCTGATGTTTTAAAGCTTCTACCTTATCTTTTGCAGCATTTTTCGCCTCTAGTTTCTTGCTATTTTCTACACGATTTTCAACAATATAAAGTTATTTGATCCGAGTCCCATCGACATTTAGATATTATGGCCATTAGTGTGTTTTGAGTATTTTGTTTTCCTCTCCTATTTTCGTTGTTAGAGAGCCTTCTTTCGGTGGGGTTTATGCGTGATTTACTGTTTATTTTACTGTCATTATTTCAGTTTCATTTACAGCTTTCAACATTTTATTTCAACAACACGTTGGCATCATCATAAAACATTATCAATTAACTCATACAGAATACACACTTATTTTCACATAGTCACACCTAAAGCAAACAAGACCTTGGTTCAAACCTCTAAGCCAAGACTTAAAAACACCACTTAATAAATCTAACTCACATAGATTAAGCCCACTTGGGCATCAGAGCCAAACAATGTTTGTAGTTAGTTCTAGGATAGATGGGATAGGCTTATAATAACACCCATCAATAACATACATTGAGACATAGAAATTTGAGTTAATAGGGAGCTTAAAATCCTTCACCATCCCGTAGTCAAAGATGAAGTGCATCAAAAACCAGTTTTGGAGGGGTTTAGGCTAGGATATCGTGCGAGCGGTTCTCCTATGAGCTACCCAACATGTGGTAGGAAATTCCATGCATTTTCTGATTTACCAAGAAGCTCAAGATTCGACTACCCCCGTGGGACGAAGGTAACCTTAGTGGCCAATTTTAGGAAAACTCATTATAGGACATGCTGTGGGAAGCAGTTAGTTCTCTCCCCTACTTTTCTGCATGAAAAGTCAGCCATATAAAACAATAGAATCTAGGAAAGTTTAAGAATTTAGTCCACCTTTAGGCTAGAGGTCATTTTTATTTTGATAGGATGTGCTTGCTTGCACTAGAGTAGCGCATAGAATAGTAATTTTACACTAGCCACCACTGCACTAGGTGTTTTCTTGTTGTTTTTTACTCTTCTATTTATAGCACTCTCTAGTCTTTAGTGTCATATGTGTCTTGACATCATTGTGCCCCCGAGGCATTTTCCACGGAAAATCCGAAGTCTCCATCCTCATTTTTTGTTAGGAAATAATTCTCGAGCCCATAGAGTTAGAAATAATCCTCCCGTTCCTCCATCGAGTCCCTCTTATGACTCAAATTATTCTAATTGATCGAGTTCTTCCTCTGATTCTACATCCTCTCATCCTCATATCACCACCATGTCTAGAACCAATGCAGGTCCAGGACCCCAAGGTGGTACCTTGGGTCCCAATCCGGACACTACCACTTGCAGAACAGTTATAGCTACTATCACTGCCACTCCATTGCTCCCCTTTATGGCTGGTTTAAGTCTCCCATATTGTAACCAGCTTATCAATGATCCCCTTTCTTATGTTGCTTGTTGGCCAACTATGCCAACTAAGATTCCTTTTGACATCCCTAAATTTAAAGGAAACAATGGAGAGGACCCCATCAATCACATTCACTCCTTCCACATGTGATGTTCATCAAACTTGATCACCGATGACTTCATCCATCTTCGGTTATTCCAACCCACGCTCATTGGAGATGTAGAAAAGTGATATATTGACCAGCCCTCTACCTCTCATTCCACTTTTGTGACTCTTCCTAAAGAATTTATGTCATATTTGCAGTTACCCCTCCGTTATGATATAGGTACCGAGTTGTTGACCGCATTCCATCAAATTTCTACCACTCGCCTTTCTGATCATACACAAGAATGGCGTAGATGGAGAAGCATGTGTAGAGATCTTATATTCGATGACCATGTATATATGGACTGGTTTCTTAGAACCCTCTTAGCCCCCATAGGTAAAGATTTTTCATCCCACTTTCCTCAGACCAAGGAGGATTCTCTCCAGATTGCTTTAAAATATGACTTGATTTTCCCAGTCAGGTTATGTTTATACCATTTTACCAGATCTTCCTAGACCTGGTGGTGTCACTGCACTAGGGGAATCTCACGCCATCGACTATATCATTGGATCCCTCTCACACCCATCACCATATTCTCCTCCTCATATGAGTTATGGTCACCCTAAAGGGGGTACCAGTTCCTCCAATTCTTATCCCCCTCCTCCAGGCAACTTGTATCCCGCTCAAAGCACGTGATATGCATTTTCCCAACCACATCACTAGATGTTAGGGTCAGTTATTGCTCAACCTATTTACCAGAATTTTTCCCCAGCTCCATTTTATCCTTATTCACCACCCAACGATCCAGCCCCTCAGGCATCAGTGCCCTGCCTCCCATGTCTTCTCAACCTCTACCACAACATCCACCTCCTCCTCAAGGTTAAGTGTATGCTTAGTAGAGCATGACTAATCCCCCAAATTCCAAGAAAATAAATATGGGGAAAGGAAACCAAAACCAAAAAACACAAGGTAACCAAGGTCACCAAGGTACTCAATCAAATGCAACCCAGGGGAACCAACAAAATACCATAACCCAGCAAGAGGGCGATCAACCCAAGCAGAACTAGGTGATTCATATGAATAATCCTTGTTTATGTTGTGGTGTATATGGCCATTACACACATGATTGTCCCATTTTATGCTAGATACATCAAATTTGGGATGCCTAAGTAGCGTCTGGAGGATAGCAACCCATGGGGTTGCTTCCTCCAAACACTGTTCAAGCTCAACCGATTGTGATCACTAATCCTTTCCTTCAACAAGGATATATCATTTCCTTACCTCCAGAATATAAGGTCGCCCCTCCACCTTAGCAATCTGGTCACTTCGATTACCAGATTCTCATGATGAACTCTAATGAGGTGAATATCGTTGATGTCAACTTTCAGACCCGGATGCACTAGTATGAAAATCAACCCGCTAGTCTGCAACTGAGTGCCAAACCAAAGTGTCTACTGATTATATTCTGACACCAAATTGTCCCTTTCAAATCCCTCAACCTAAGGCATAGTTCATATAAAATATCCCTAAAGAGCCATTACACCATAATGCTGCTTCAGCCAAAGCTGCCCACACATAGAGTATAGTAGATGACTTGGCATAGTCTCTTGCCGCCATGTCAATGATGGAGGTTATTTAGATGTTCCTATCCCAATGGAAAGATCTATTATCTGCTATCGACATTGTGGACCCTTCAGATGATCTCTTGATCGACTTTGATGTTGACAAGTCATAACATCCCCCTCTACCCTCATTCGCATTTTTTAAAATACCAGTTTCCTTTTGAAACACCACTCTTCAGTGGTGTATCATAGACGAAGGTGCATCCACATGCATGATGTCCACCACTATTTGGAAACAACTCGGGTAATCTTATCTATCCCCATCCACTATCTATTTACGTTCTTTGGATGATCATCCTTCACATCCCCTTGGCATGTATCGCAATGATCCTGTCACTGTTGTTGGCAAGACTGTTTGTATTTTTATAGAAGTCATTGATGCCCCATTAGATTACAATATTTTTTTGGGTCGTAGCTATACTTATGCGATGTTAGTTTTTGGATCTTTGATTCACCGTAATTTCACCATAATGTAAATATCGTCACCTTTGATCAGTTGACATATTACGATTTGAAGTGTCAAACATCAACCCACTTCATCATCTCATCAACAACCGAAAATCAACCTCTCTCGCCTCTCACCAATTTCTCTCTAGGAGTGTATAAAGATTCCACATTGCTTGGTGCATATTATGGTCCAACAGCTACCCCTTATGAGCCTAGCTCGTCTAGTGTTTGAATGTTGCAAGCGTCATGGGCTAGCTAGAAGTGGTTTGGTATGACTATCCAATAGCCAACACCTTCGCAGCCTGCTGTTGTTCACTTGACCCAGTAATCAAGACAAAATCCTCAAGGACCTTCTCCTTCTCTTGGTGTCTCTCCTCATATTTTTCAACTAGGAACAATTCCCCCATGTCTTAACTATCCGGAAATCATTTTTCCAGGCCATTATCCTTCAGGTCAGATACTGTTTGTAGCTCCCCCATCTGAATAATTTTCTATGCTTATCATGGCTAGGTTGAGTTTAGCAAATTTGACCCTGGGGATCCCAATCTGGTACATTTATCCCCCATGCAACACTCCACTAGATCACCTCAAGCCATATACTACTTTGGCACTGGTTCAACTAGTCGCGATAACTGCTTCCTTTGCTTCAGTTTCATTGCAACATCAACATGAACCCACTCTTGTTGTGACAACATATGGTGAGGGGGGTAAAGCCCAAAAGAAGGAACCGAAGGATAAGGCTCCCCAAACAACTCCAACTCCACCTAAGCCTCCAAAGCCTACTCCACCATGTGATTTGTGTGATGTTTTATGGCATGCCACTAATAACTGTCCTGAGCTCCCACGTCTGAAAATTTTGGTCAATGATACATTTCCTGACTCTAACATCCCGGAGGTCCATGTTTCCTCGCCTGAGTATTCCAAACAAAACAATTCATTATGCACAAACCACCCTTGCACTTTGTGTGACAATTATGACCAGTATTGTCATCATTGTCTCCATCTTGAAGACTTTCGCGATACCCACTAGCCACTTCATGAAATAGAGGCCGCTCATAGTGCATCATCTACTCCACTATTTGCAAATTCTGGCTCCACCATTACACTATAATCGGAGGAATCTAATCCACCTATTGTGATACCTCCCCCGTATGTCGATATGATAGACCAGTCGGTCGCTATTCTCTATCTATCATCATCCATGAGATCCTCGAAGGAAGACTCCTTTGGGGCTTCCCATAGTGCTTTTATCGAACCTCCCTCATCAAATAGCCTGTTCTAAACATCGGTATATGTTTCATCTACTATCTCTTCATCCACTCCTAGTGGCGATGCATATGTGAACCATATTTCTCATGCTGATGCATCAGGTAGCTCCACCACATCAAGTGGTCTCCCTTCCTCCATTTCTCCCATCTTCCAATTCAGATGAAGACATTATAGAAGCCATGACCAACCCCGATTTTCCCTAGGATGATATGCACCATCATGTGTAATTTATTCCATAACAAACCCATGACCAATATGTTATGGAGTCTAAAGAATTAATTCATGGTGATGTCGATTTTATTAGAAATCCCATTCCTACGGTAGATTCTTTCAAAGAAGGAAACATGGCTAGTATCTCTCCTACCATTAAGATAAAAATTTCTAATAAACCAAGGGTTGAAGAAAACATTACCTATGGGGGACATTGTACCCTGGAAGAAATTGATGCTTACACCAAGATATTCGCTTGGTCTTATTGTAAAATGCCCAGACTTGATCCCTCCATTGTTGAACACTATATCGACACATGGACTGATGCCATTCCTGTCCATCAAAATTTGAGACCGATCAATCCTTCCAGACATGAGACTATCAAATCTGAAATTGATAATCTCAAGTAGGTTGTTTTTATCTATCCCGTTGAATTATACCACATGGTTATCTAGTCCGGATCCCATTCTGAAGAAACAAGGCACCATTCGTATCTACACTGACTTTCGCGAACTGAATAAAGCTTGTACCAAAGAAAACTTCCCCACACCATTTATTTACCAAATCATTGATGACTGTGTGGGGAATGAGGTTTTATCCTTCATGGATGGGTTCTCCGGATACAACCAGATAAGTATTTTTCATGTTGATCAACTTAAAACCATGTTCGTTAGTCTGTGGGTAACTTTCGCCTATAGGGTCATGCCTTTTGGTTTGTCAAATCCACTTTTCAACTGGCCATGCCTTACTTCTTCATGACTTGGCTCATATTTTCTTTGCATACCTTGACAATCTCACTTCTCGTTCTATGGTTTAGGTGCAACACATTCATGATTTGCGTACAATTTTCCTCTGATGTCGCAAGTATAATATCCACCTTAAACCACTAAAGTGTTTCTTTTGCATTCCTTCTGGCTGGCTCTTTGGCTTCATTGTGTCCATAGATGATATAAAGATTTATCTTCTCAAATTTCAAGACATTCTTGAACAGCCCCCTCCTTGCACCTTGCGCCAATTACAAAGCCTTCAAGGTAGAGCTAACTTCCTTCATCAGTTCATACCTGATTATGCCACCACTGCACATGGGTTTCTAAGACTCCTTCTATCTAGCATTCCATTTGTTTGGGATGATTATTCTCAATAGTATTTATATTCCCTTAAACATGTTGTCACTTCTTCTCCCTTGATTAGTCCACCTAAATTTGATAGGGACTTCATCCTATATATCTTATCTTCCGCCCATTTAGCTGTTGGGGTCCTCATCCAGGAAGATGCTTCCAGAATATAGCATGCTATCTATTATGTGAGTAAGAACCTTGTTGGTCCCTCTGTGTCCTATTCACAAGAAGGGATTTTGGCATTGGTCGTTGTGTTCTCGGTCCAAAAATTTCGTGATTATATCCTTATGCGTACAACCAAGGTCGTAAGAAATTCCAACACAATGGCTTTGCTCTTAAGTTGATGGATCGTTAATAAGAAATATGACAGTTGGATAACTATACTCCAGGAATTCAATGTTGAATTCATCACACTAAAATGTAAGAAAGATTTGGCCCTTGTCAAACTTATTTTTGAATTTCATACTGGTGCGTTGGTCCTCCGATTAATGATGATTCACTTGATGATCATTTTTTTTTCCATCACTTCGGATGATCCTTGGGATGGCAACATCCTTACATATCTACAAACCTAGAAATTCACCCCCCATCTCAATCATGATGATTTAAAACAAATACGAAACCAAGCCCCTTGCTACCTTCTCATCGGTGATGATCTCTATCATCTCTAGGTTGCATAAGAATTTGTATCGAGGGTGGCTATTTATAGGATAACAGTATGGTGTACAACATGAATTTTTAGTTGGTCATAGCTAAGGCATTATCTTCCTTGCTCCAGAGGCACCAGTTGAAGTTCGGGCATTTTTGGGGAATCTCGTTTGTCTAGGAATTTCTTGTTGGGGAATTTCGCTTGTCTGAGGATTTTTCTTATTTGGGAATTTCTCCTGACTCAGTGGTTGTGTGGTTTATTCTTCTATGAAGGGAGTGCGTAGTGTTTTTGATGTCGACTAGGTAGTGGAGAATTATTCCTGGGAATTTTGGTAGTGGTATGCTTATTTGGTAATGCATTGTGTGTGAGGTTCTCAGGCCCCTGGAACAGTATGGCTTGGGTTGCTCAGGATCTGTCAGAATGAGTGGGCAAGGAAGTTTGGTGGCTAAAATTTCTGGGTCGGGCTCCTAGGGTGTCCATAGACCCAGGTCTATCGGATTTATGGCAAGATGGGAAAGGGTTGGTGAGAATGGAAAAACCATATGTGGAATTTTTGCTCATGAACACAGGGAATTCAGATATGGAATTTCAATTTTGCAGATGTGTATACATCAACACCACAAATATGTTATAAAAATGGAAGAAAGGTATATCGAAAAGACAAAATTCATTCATAGGCTCGAGGATGAAGTGGACACTCTGAGGCAGTAGATTGAGATGTTGAAAATCAAGCTGGCAGGAAGTAGCTTGGAGGTGGAAGAGGAGTGCAAGAACCTAGACCTCAAAAACTCGGCCCCGATGGAAGAGTACATGTCACCTCTATGAATACAAACTTTATTTTATGTGTAATATTCCAAATAGGAAAAGACATTAATACAAAACACAATAAACTAGAAACTACAACAATATGGAAAGAAACTAAAAAAAACATAAAAATAGTTGAGTCATTTTATTAATATGCAGGTGAAAAAAATACAACAGTGCTTCAAAATAGATAGCACTTAAGCCAGTAAAAGCGGGTTGGAATGGCCTCAAGCTCTCCCACTGAAAACACTACTCTTTGTTGCGCTGCTGGAGATCTGCCTCTGCGCTGGCCTACTGGAAATGTTACTGTTAGGTGAATAGGACTGTGTATATGAGGATGCTCAGATGCTCAGAAAAATATGGGATTTAGAATTCGAGCTCTATGGAAAAAACCCAGAATAACCCCGAACGGATTTCTGGATTGGCTGACCTCGAAAAATCACCCTCCTAGGGTTTACAATGAATAACTACTGGGTATGCAGCACTATGGATTGAACTAAAAGTTAGAATAACTACAAGTAATCCCAATCCCAAATATTGAAGGGTTTATCCCTTCAATGGATTCCAAGCAGAAATGCTATGGAATTTCACCCTATTCTGATGAAATCTGCTACTTGACTGCGTAAGTCACTGAGTGACTCCACAAAACTAGAGGGTCTGCAACTTTCCTGAATGGTAGATGATGAGATTAGCTCACATGGAAAACAATAATCCTCTCCTGAGTAGGCACTCTAAGTCCCTCGAGGATGAGGTTGGGATGTATGCTCAGAGACACCCTCGTGTTAAACAACATTGCAAACTCAACTAAACAGCTCAAGCTTGCTTAAGTCGTGAACGACAATAAAATAATAATAATGCAAAATGATCTCCATAGATGCCCTCACCCTTTTCTTATACTTTTGGAACCCTCACACCCTTGGCCCCACACAATAATTATGCTACTCTCATGGCCACTAAACTCCATTATAACTAGGTTGTCCTCCATTGTCTCCACTACCTCCATGACTGCACTGTTGATCTGGTCAAATTGACCCCATCCACATGCACTGACCCACATTCACACCAAGGAGTGGTTTATTCATCTTGACCCTATCTAGATGCATTGAACCACATTCACATTAAGAAGTTATTTTATTCATACTAAAGGGATTTATGTGTCCCCCTACCCTCTTATTCATCTATTAATTAAGCAAAACAAAATTTAATATTATAATTAGCTAAAAGATAAATTAGGAATATTGCAGTCCTCCCTACCAAAACGTTGCTTGTCCTCAAGCAACTAAAAATATATGGGCCACCCTGTTGACCCAATGCAATTGATACCAATGCCTGAATCCCATACAAACCCCTCAGTGCGGCTATACCCATGTGTTAGGCTACCTGGAATAGACCCCTTAATGTCGGGATTCCAAATGGATCTCTCACCATACCTATCATAAATAAATCCTCCCGAATCCCAATGCCACCATGGCCAATCATCACCCAGGTCCCCTAGCTCAGACTACGTACTATATCTGGCTATAGCTACTGCCTCATGAGGTGAAGACTACCAAAATGCATCAATGCTCCATGGTTCATGTTGTGCCGTATATCTGACTGTATAAGATGCCTCACCAATTGCGTACCAACTCATCACCTCTCTCCCTTGACTCAATCCAATGTTGATCCTGCTCTCCCGAAGTTGGGATGGAATGCTAAAGAGTTGAAAATTTCCCCACTTCCAACTATAAACCATAGTACCTGTCATGTCTATGGGTCCCTACTCTGCTATGCACCTGATTAAGAAGATCATACCATCCATAGGATACCAACTCATGATCTCCTGCCAGTCTATCCTAGTCTAAGAATCCAATTTGGTGATATATGCATATAGAACATGTCTGGAGTGTGGTCACCAACTCACACTCAAATCATGCTGCTTTGTCTCGCCTGTCAACGAGAACTACCTCAAAGGGAAGGCCCCTCTCTCTATAATAGGCTCAAGTGGGAAAGGTGTACTGCAAGCACCCTCGATGTACTTCTAGAGAGTGTTGCTCCATGAAAGTACTACAACCCTGTTAACTATATATGCATCTATCAACACCTCATCAACGGTTCGACCCAAAGATGGATGCACCACCATCTCCAACAACTCCTCCTCCATGGCTAACCCCAAGGTTAGTCGCATATTTAGCACTGGCTCACTCTGAGCCTCCATATGACTCTCCCCCAAAGGACTATCATGCATGATGTGCACAACATCCTCCTCAACTGCCCCGTGCTCCACCATATGCTACTCAGGCAGAATCATCACAAGATACTCATCATCGTCAATATATCTCATTGAGTCCTCTAAATTCTCACGATACACACTGGAATACAAATCCGACCTACTGTCGTCAACTCCACATGATGGATCATGCTCCCTAGAAGCATGCTCATATGACCCCATGGACTCATCTGAAGAAGATTCCCCATCCTAGCATACAGAAGGAACTCCCCTCTACTCTACCTCTGCCACATCATGTGCATCACTCAAGCATGAGTGATCAGGCCTCCAAGATTTTTTGCAGATGAAGCAAAGTCCCTTCCTCCTATACTCCTTCTTGATGCCTGAATGCTCAAGAGTAATCCTTCAGATGACACTCCCTCTACCTCGGATCTGTCGATAACACCCTCGTAGCCTTTTCCCTGCTAAACATGGTGTCTCCATATGCTCAAAAATATCCTCATCAATCTTAGGTGAGTTTTATCCCAGGGTACACCTAACACCCCTACCCATAAGCCCCCTTGGAGGAAATGCTCCAAGTGCCTATTGCACCGTATCATGGGTCATTGCATACCACCAGGTGTTTCCATACTCCCCATCATAGCACTGTATGCTGCAACCTGCCCCTATACACCACCGGATACCACCGGTCGCGACTATACCATCATGTATGTAATGTCCCAAATTGGGAAAAACTACACTATTGGGAATAATTTGAGTTATTACCAATGTGGAGCTTCAGTAAGAACATCAGCAACAAGATGATCTATATTCTCCTTCTCGAGTGGGGAAATGCAGCAATATAGATCATAAAACAGCTATCTTCAGAAAATAATTCTATACAAGTGAGAAATGGGACTTGAATCCATTATAATACTTGATATAAAACTCACATGTAGAGTTATAGGTGAAACAAATCACTTTAGCTCATATAAACATATCTCCCCAAGTCAATATGCCTCAAATAATCCCAAACCCATAGCCTAGCTTATGCAGAAAGTACTAAAGCAAGGAATGCATTATTATAATGATTTTTTATGAAAAAAATAATGAAATAAGACTGATATAGAGCTCATATTGATTAAATAGCATAGAAATGGATGTTTTACCTCTCTTACACAAGGAAAAAGACACCCGGCAAGGGTTTCCAGCAATATACATGTACAAAAAGCAAGACTGCATAAAATAACGTAGTTTAATACAGCACTATATTAAAAATGACTAAATATGACATGCAATAGCTGAATAATATAGGAAATGGCCAAGGACATTCTTATTATAACTCCCAGAGGGAAATGAGCACCTCCTCCTCAAAGACTAGTACAAAATCAAAGGGTGCAACCCTTCTACTGTTGCCCCTACATGAAAGACACAGTTTTATGAAGGGAACTACACGATGGTTGAATATGGATGAATGGACCCAAGCCAAATGCTGAAATTAATCTCAAATCCTTCCCTCTTGATCCCTTAAGCAAGCTGATCCAAAGAGAGGATGGAATTCCCGAAGGGGAATTCTTTGCACTAAGCAGTGTAGCAACTCCGGCTAAAAAGCTGAAGCATGCAAATAGTTAGAAGACCAAAGATATCTGAATACTAAATGATATCTTTGATGCTATTCCCTCCTTTTTATCTTTGGTGAGCCTCCTCTCCCCAGACCCCACACATTGTTGAGGTGACTTCCTAGTGAAGATTCATCTTCTAAAACTGCACTACCCTAGCTTACTTCCCTCCTCTTTGTAGTTGCGTTGTTGACTTGGTCAACTGGGACTAATTCACCTGCAATGCCTCTTTTCACACTAAGGGATCTTCAATCAGGTTCTCATATGTGTGCCTAGGCTGATCCTTGTTCACATTGAGATAGTTTATTTGAGTGATTTCTTCCTCCTTAAGACTGCATGTTGACTTAGTCAAACTTGACAATGTCCCCATCTAATTTTCCCTTGTTCATACTTGGAAGTGTAAAACCAACTCCTAAGGTGATCTCCTTCCTCAATAAGGTGGAATTTATTCATACCTTTATTTTTCATGGGCCTCCTTGCCATTTATACCTCTTCTAAGTGAAAGCATCAAAATATGATATTCCAATTTGCTTGTTTGCAAATTTTGGAATATTACAGTCCTCCCCTCCCAAATGTTGCTTGTCCTCAAGAAAATGCAAGGATAGGACTGAAGAGCATCCTCTTATCCCCTGTAGCAACCTCATAAGGTGAAATCCTCCAAGGATCAAGGTGTTGCATCATCAATATATCTCCAAGTTGCCCCTCCCAAGTGTGCAAGCCATCTATTAGGGAATATCCCAAATAGTTGTCATTATATGATAGTGAAACATCCATGGAGGCAACAATGGGCTGTTTGAAGGTCCTCTTAAGGCATGAGGGCTGATATATATTTTGATTCATCATCCCCCTTTGAATCTCTACTCCCCAAGCTATCAACCAAATAAAATGAGTCACCCTCCAAGTTGGCAACTCATGAATGATCTCTTCCACCTTAAGTTCATGCAGAATAGGTGGGTTGAAAATCTGAATATGGTAGGCAAGATAGTCTACCCCATGTTTTCTTCATCTCCACTTAAGATAAGTGTAGAGAATTTTATGTTATTGGGCTGCAATATTGTTGCCCTCAAATGGCAAGAAGGAAGCTTGACCTCTAAAGGTCCCTCTCCCAACACTGTGAATCAAGCTGTCCCAAACCATCTCATACATGATGGAAAAGAAATCACCACCATATGGCATCCCATCCATCTCATGGCCCTCCTCATAAACAAACAAATATTTTTCTGTAGAGGCCATGTCTCTTCCCGTGCTCCCCTTATAACATGTAATTCAGAAAGTGTGGGGATCCTCCTCCCCAAAGAACACATCCA
The DNA here is from genome assembly GCA_034641835.2 of Pinus albicaulis. Lineage (NCBI taxonomy): Eukaryota > Viridiplantae > Streptophyta > Pinopsida > Pinales > Pinaceae > Pinus > Pinus albicaulis. Next base: position 1,242,342,583 of record CM076580.1, on the reverse strand, counting down.
CTCGATGTGTTCCTCCTCCAATCATTCTCCTCATATAAGCAAGAATACTATCAGCAAATAGGATCATGATCAGCATCAAAATGAAAGAAATACCAAAGGTTTCATGTGGTGCTGGAAGGTACCAACAGTCTCGCAAGTGGTCACAGCGCAGTATTCTCCACTGCAGCTTCAAACAATAGCATGGCAAGTTGTTCCTTAATAGATGGCTAGTTGTGTAAGTCACCGCATCTACTAGAAAGTAGTAAATGGATGAGTGTATCAACTGAGCATACAAGAATTAACCAAACACTTGCCCCAAATCATACAATAGATGGTTGTCTCCATCATAATAGCTGGTAAAAAATGGTACATGGAGCCTAAAGAAAAACTTGCCCCTTTGAAGAGAAATGCACTGTAAAGAAATGGTAAGAGCATGCAAATATTGTGTGGAACAATCAATAAATGAAAAAATAGAATTCTTACCATGTAATGAAAGTAAGATGGTGGCAATATCCATAGATGAATCTTCCATAGTGGTATGGCATACCCATATAAAGAGGAATGAACCACATGCTTCATGAAAATCCTCCCCCTCATGCTTGGAAATCCAAGTCAAGGAGAACATACCAAAATGACCAATGAGTCCATCCACTCCTCTACCAATCTCACCTCCTTTATGCCTACCAAGTGCATCAATTATGAAGTGATCCTGAGAACACTCCATCAACAAGTTTCTACTCCATAGTGACAGCATTTTTGGCCTATGCAAATAGGCTCCTGCCAACTAATAAATCCATTCTCTGACATGTCCAATGTCAAAGACTCCTCCCATAATGTTGCCATCTCCTCCCATTGCAACATCATGCCAAATGTGAGAGAAATTTTGCCCTTGCTCTCTCTCAATCCTCCAAAGCAACCAATGTCTTTGCTGCCCCATCATACCTCCATCATACAACCCATGTGGTGAAAACATAATGATCACATCATCATAATGTATCCACACTCCTTCCTAGCCCATGATTCAAGTACCCTCCCAAGTACTCTCCTCCCACATACCCTTGGAAAAAGGATATGTGTCATGATGGCCAAACTCTCTCAAGAGTAGCCAACGAATTTTTTCCTCTTTCTACCTTGTATCATAGATTTGCAGGTAGTTCTCCATCTCCTTGCTCTCTATCCACATCCACTTATCCACTGATGGATGCCTCCTACCATTCTCCACCTTGGTACTCCTCCAAAGAAGATTACCATCCTCCCATATCAAATTTTCCTCCTTGCATTCCATGGGATGCTGAAATGAAACTCCTTGGAGACCTCCTAGAGAAGATCTCTCACTGATGATCATCTTGAACCCATAAGGATCCAAGGGGGCTGAAGGAAAAGCCTCTTTGCTGCTACCTCTTTACAGCGTTGTAACCCTCCTCCAGGGTGTTTTGGCTATCTCATGTATCAACTCCCTGATGAACATTTGACTCTGCGTGAATTTTTTTGGAGCAAAGTTCACTCCATCCTACAAGCATTCACACTCCACCCTCAAGGGTTGTGTGCAACTCAACAAGGGCCCATGAGAATGAGGGTTGATTTGTTCCTTGAACCATTCAAGTTTGCACAGCACAGTGCAATCTTGCTGCTCTACCTTGGCAACAATGTTTGATCCTCAGCCATATAAGGACATATTTCCACCATTTTTAGAAATATTTGCTGCAATAAGGAAAAGTGGAAATCTTCCCATACCTTGGTGAGATGTGGGAACCTCTTGTAGTGCTGCAAAGTCTCCTCCCTCTAATGTAATGGATGCCCTAACTACTAATGTAGAAGGCTGCTCTTCAAAGACTGTGACAGCACTGGTACATGTCTCCTCCCATGGTGGTGTGGAACCTCTCTCCTCTGATCTTTCTCCATCAAAGGTTATGATCAACTCTTGAGTGAACTCAGAAAAAGAAGTCACTCTTGTGTGGCTTAAGTGACTGCACCACCAAGCATTGGCTTCACCCTCCAGGTGCAATGCTGCAACTTTTGCTGCCTCCCTCACTACTACTGGATGAAGTAGGAAGAATGCCTCAAGCTTCCTTTCCCAAGCTCTAGCTCTAGTTGACCCATAAAATGTAGACAATAGGAACCTATTTCCTTTAATATCTCCTTTGCTACAGGGTTTTCCTTCTTCTCTCAGTTGAATAAACTGAGGAAAATCTAGGGTCTCTTTGGAAGCCCTAGGTTGGCACTTGTATTCTACCAAATACCCACTCAAGATTTCATGCTCTAAGTGGTCTCCTTTCTCTCCACTTTCTCTATGAGAACAGGAAGTGCATGCATCTTCTTCAGCCTCCTGAAACCTTCTATAGGTCTCACTACAACTCTCTCCTCCTGTTGGCTCGAAGGGTCTTGACCCAGGTTCGGTGAGCAAGGTTTGCCAACAAACTCCTATACTACTGGCCCTTTCGGCAATGACCTGCTTGCGCAGGTCAAAGTCTCACCTGAAGTAGTATGGGTGGGTGTTGGAACCAGGTTTCCGCACCGTGAGAAAGGATGGGTAAAGCAAGCAGAGCTGCGCTAGGTCCTGTAATCCCCGACTACCTTGTTCTGCGCAGGGTTAATTAAGTCTCTATTTGCATCCACGTGCACTAGATCTATAGTTATATGCATGTTATAACATCAACACAACAGTACATAAACCAAACATAATAGATCTAGATCCAAGAATGCAGTATACAGATCTTTTGCAGCTTAAGGATAAAAAATGCACAACATAGAAATTATTAGTAATTCACATAAAAGTACTCACAAATTGAGTTATCTAACAATATTTTGCATTCATTCATTCATCAATTCTTCCTTACAATTCTCTTCCCAACCTGCGCACACAACAGCAGGGTCTGCACATAGCTGGACTTGGATCTCCGTGCACACAACCAGCAGGAGTCTGTTCCCCAAAACCCAAACAGATAGCTTAAATCAAAATTCACATCAATAGCTCATCATTTCTTATCCTTTTCAATACAAAATGTGTCTCTATTTATAACAATCTAGCCTCGACTTTCCTATGGTCCACAACCCATGGTTTTCGGACCCCTAGTTTTCCCTTTTACCCAATACAATGCTTTCGGGGCTTTTACCCACCCCAAAACCCCTCTGCTAGATTAAATCTAATTAAAAATATAAAAAATGGACCAGTTTCGCAGCTTGTTAGGAGACCCCGTTCCAACAGTCCCCCAACACAATCTTGTGATTCGTCCCGAGTCACTACGGTCGTGCGGCTTCTATCTGCGCCCACAAGGTATCAAGAGATCGTCTGAGCTGAGGGAGTACATCCTGACTTTAGGCAGCAGCATTCTGTGCAAGAGCGACTAGCTTTTGGGAAGGAGGATCTTCAGGGACCGTGGTAACGCTTGCATGAAGCTGATTAAGATGCTTGGTTGCGCTGTCGCTGTCTTGTGTTAACCGGAGGGATGAGGTAGTCCAGGGCTTTAGACATTCGGCCATGACGTGCTATTTATGCCGAAGTTTCTTAATCTCGTCCTAGAGATCGATGCTGGTTTTCAATCATGCCAAGCATTGGGCAGGTATCAAGGTAGGCAGCGTAGCACTGATCTTTTCAATGACTTCTTCTTTTTGTCGTAAGTCCTGATTGATTTGTTGGAGGACTGGATCGTGCTGGACCCGAGTCGAGAGTTGGATGGCTGACTCCAGTAGCATCACACCTTGAGCAATTTTCTTCGTTATTGTCGTTGTTGCATCTGTGATTAGAGCGGCATGCTGGGAACGGACTTCTGGGGGAGCATCGGGCTGTAATCTAGCCTGTAAGTCTGAAATCTGTTGTTCCAGCTCAATCCTGATAGTGTGCATTTTCAATTGAGAGGCTTTAAGGGCAGCAACCAATTTTTCCACCTTATTCCGAGATGTATCCTCAGCCTTGATTTCCTTTGTGACTTTTGTGCAGAGCTGGTGGAGCACAGTCTCAAGCTCCGCTTGTTGTGACACAGCCTGGATTACTTCATCATTATTTTGTGCAATGGTGTGCTAGGCTGCTACAAGCTGTCATGTTGCAGATTGATTGCAGTCACTAATCTCTTGGGAGAGAGTGTGAAACTAGTGCACCAAATGATATGTGATGTTGTAATGGCCAAAGTGGGGCATACGGAGCAGATTCAGGAGTCCAGATCCCGCCAAGACGCATACCCAGCGTTGAAGTACTACCGTGATTCCATCATCATCATAGATTGTATCAAATTATAATGCAGAGGCCAATTCTAGGAAAGCGTCATGGTTCGCTAGATCATGATCCTAGAACTTGACCTCATGGAGGCGTCCGCAGGGGTCACCGAGGATGGCGACCTCTCCTGGGGTTAGTGGAGTCTGTAGGTAGGTGATCAAGCCATCCAAGTTTTTAGGTATGTGTGTAGACAGTCTTCGTGGTCGATCGAAGGGGGGTAACCAGTTGATCGGGTTAGCCAGCAGAGCCTACTCCTGGTCATCTTGTTCTGAGGGCAGAGGCCTGGTACATCTTGGGGAGCTTCAGGGCATTTTTGCTGCCTATGGCGTAGTCCCCAAACTTTGAGATTTATCCTTGCCTTGTGGTCCGTAGAGGGGGGACTTCTTCTAACTTAGGCTCATATTCTATAACTTCTTCAACCTCAGGTTCAGTTGGGGAAGAGGTTTTGGTAGGTGTAGTAGTCGGCATCCTTGCGCGAAAAATGAATCCTGGCTCAGGGTGACTACTACCTGACGGAGGGGGTTGACCAGTCATGAGAGGGATGCTGAAATTGTAACAAAGTTCACTGCTCGATTGCTCCCGCGAGACACTTAAAGTATGCCGCTCGTTTACATGAGACAATTCCGCTAACTGGACTATCCCTCCCCCTTTTAAGCATTGTCCATTGGATGATAGAGATAGATATTTTATGTGGGGTAGGTTTCCCAAAGAACGATAAAAACCTCCAATAACTTGACCTGTCAATGGCTCAGGAGCTGCTTCTCTCAACGGTAACTTCTGCTTTTTACTAGAGGGTACAGTCCCAACGGCTAGTTGTCGCGTCCTTAGTGATTTAGGTGTACTTGTCATGCTAAGGTTACCAATTTGTGACAGCTGCCTGTCTTCCCCCAACACAGGTTTGCTTCCTGAGTAGCTCTTGGCCCAAGACCAAGAGATTTTTATCATTGGTTATACTAAGGCTTTAAGGGAGGCTGACATCGGAACCAACTGCCTGACCCCTAGTTGTGTCGCTGTCGTAAGGGTGGCTTGATGCATGGGATCGCTACCTGCGGAACCTACAGGTGTCATAGGGAACTTATTGCTCACTCGTGGGTTGACTTGTCCTTCTCTCGGGGTGGGTTCGCCACAGTTGCTCAGGCCTAGCCCTACTCCAATCCTTTCCTTTGGGACCATACAGAGGGAGTCCTTTGTGATACGAAGACAACGCAACGTAGAGGCTTCTCCTAGATGGGTCTGCCAAGCTTATAGATCCTTACTAGGATCCTCAATATCCTCTTTGTAGCATGGTATAGTGTCCTGGGTTAGGTTGTCCCTATCACGCGCTATCAATTTATAGATACAATCCCCATCCCCCTCCTTAGGTATAGGTTCTGCATAACATTTGCCTTCTACTAGGTCTAGTGGTACAATGACCTGTGTACCCTTGTTTTCAAATATCATGCTGCGATTTTTTAGATTGATGATGACCCCCATGTCTATAGCCCAGTCCAGCGTGAGGAGTGCAGGATAGGGATCCACATCTTCCACAATTTCTATAACTTCAAAGTCAGCTAGGATCCTTACCCCTGTGATATCAACCATGATGCTGGGGAGTCTACCTAGAGGAATGATTTTTTGTTGATTTGCCATTCGAAGCCGGATGGTGGGTCGCTCTAGCTTGGGTTTCCCCATGCATTTCCAAGTGTCCTTAGGTAGTATATTGGCGTCCGATCTAAGGTTTAATATAACCCGATCCATCTCATAGTCTCTGATCTAGATTGTCGGCCGCATTTCCCTGCCAGTGCGTCTTTGATATTTGTATAATTTATGCACATCCTTGATGTCGAGTGACCTGGTAGCCCATGTTGAACAGATTTCTAGTAAAGTCTACAGATTTCGTACTGCCTGAGGGTTGCGCAGTAGCCTCATGCATTCTTGTAAGAAAGGTTTAACTTCCTCAATTACTTCCACAGCTCCCAGGTGTGTAGATGAAATAATTTTGGTCTCAAGGAAGTCCTTTCAAGCCTCCATAAACGTTTCCCTTGCTTTGCCCAGGTCCATTTCTTCTTGGTTGCTAACTGCCATGTGGATCGGTGTGTTAGTTTCTTCTTTCTCCTTAGCCCCCCCAGTCGCCAATCCACTGCGTGTTACCACATTTACCTTGGTATCCTTTCCCCTTAGCTCGGCCTGGACCCTTCGCACCTTCTGCGCAGATGGGAGCTGCCTTTCTTGTATATTTGATTTTAAGGCTGGGCACTCTTCCAAAATATGGCCCCACTACCTACAATACCTGCAGGACTATCATAAAGGGTTCAGGAAATCCTTCTCCAAATGCCTCGTGCCCCCACAGTTATAGAAAAGTTACTATCCTCGACCCCGACCTGTGCTTCCGCTCTAGCTCCCATCCCTTCCTCCAAGGGGGGGGTCATCCCTACTCGATGGGGTTCTTGGCGAGGTAGGATATTTTCCCTTGTTCATTACTTCATTAGGGCTTCGGAAGTCCTTCTCCTCATTTCCAATCGACCGGAAAACCCGGCACCAACGTCGCTTTGGTTCGGAAACAGGGGTGCCATTACAGGGCTATTGGTTAATATTACATGACCCCGCTGCGCAGCTCTCTCCATGCCATAGCGTAGGTGCCCTTGAGCCCTGCTGTCTTGGACTACATGCTCCTGGTCCTTGGTGGCCTATTTCATGACCTAGTTCTGTGCCATCCCCTCTTTCTTTCTCCTGCTGTAGATTCTGAATTTCCTGGTGCATAACCTCAAGCTACACCTGGATCTATTGTACTTCTACCGCAGCATCCTTTAGAGGCATACCTTCTAATTTCATTGCAGCTCCCAAGGTCTCCTCCTGTGAGTCAAAATTTTGGCGAACCATAGGTACGTGTAAGTGAGGGAGTAACATGGCAATGAACCATTCCGTAAGCTGTTTGTCATCGTACCGAAATCCTCCTTCTCTGATAGCTTTTTTTAGGCATTGATCTGCTTCCCATACAGATTCAGTTGCCCCCTTCTTGAAATCTTTTAGTTCTGCTACAACCTGAGAGTAGGATTTAGGGTTCCAAAACTATTGTTCCAGGGCGTCCTTAATGTTCTAGATAGTTGTGCCTTTATTTTGTGATAAGTATCCCATATACCAGTCCAAAGCTCTTCCTTCAAAGGCTAGTGATAGCTACGCTTTTTTCATAGTGTCACCCATCACACCCTGCACAACCAATACCGAATGTGTTACAAACCAAAACCGCTCCATGTCTTCATCGAATGTTCCTTTGAAGGTAGGTAACTTCAAGTGCACTGCCTTGGTTTCCGAAGGGCCCTTTGTAGGTGCCCTTCTCTGGTATTCACTTTTCAGTACCTGATCCCTTTCTCATGCTCCTTTGGGTCCTAGCAATGGAACCATTTGTTGGCTCGAGGGGTCCTGACCCAGGTTCGGTGAGCAAGGTTTGCCAACAAACCCTTATACTACTGGCCCTTTTGGCAGTGACCTACTTGCTCAGGTCAAAGTCTTATCCGAAGTAGTATGGGTGGGTGCTGGAACCAGGTTTCCGCACCCTGAGAAAGGATGGGTAAAGCAAGCAGAGCTATGCTAGGTCTTGTAATCCCTAATTACCTTGTTCTGCGCAGGGTTAATTAAGTCTCTATTCACATCCACGTGTACTAGATCTATAGTTATATGCTTGTTATAACATCAACACAACAGTACATAAACCGAACATAACAGATCTAGATCCAAGAACGCAATATACAGATATTTCGCAGCTTAAGGACAAAAAACGTGCAACACAACAATTATCAGTAATTCACATAAAAGTACTCACAAATTCAGTTCTCTAACAATCTTTCGCATTCATTCATTCATCAATTCTTCCTTACAATTCCCTTCCCAACCTGCACACACAATAGCAGGGTCCACACACAGCTGGACATGGATCTTCGTGCACACAACCAGCAGGAGTCCATTCCCAAAAACCCAAACAGATAGCTTAAATCACAATTCGCATCAATATCTCATCATTTATTATCCTTTTCAATACAAAATGCATCTCTATTTATAACAATCTAGCCTCGACTTTCCTATTGTCCCGGACCCCTAATTTTCCCTTTTACCCAATACAATGCTTTCGGGGCTTTGACCCACCCCAAAACCCCTCTGATAGATTAAATCTAATTAAGAATATCAAAATGGACCAGTTTTGTAGCTTGTTATGAGACCCCGTTCCAACACCTCCTTGAAACCCTCTTGGAGTTTCAATGCATTTCTCTTATTCTTTCTTCTTAGATCTGAAAATGGATGAGAGTAAGCTCATCCTCTACATAATTTTTTTCTCCTATTCTTCTTATCTTTTGATTGGATCTGAAATCCATAGGCTAAGCCAAGATGGCAGCTTCGATACCACTGTAATATCCCAAATTGGGAACAACTACACTATTGGGAATAATTTGAGTTATTACCAATGTGGAGCTTCAGTAAATCATGAGCATGGAAATTTTGAGTATCTCATTAGATTTAAAATTGCATCATACCATTAGATGAAAGAACCTCAACAACAATATGATCTATATTCTCCTTCCCGGGTGGGGAAATGCAGCAATATAGAGCATAAAACATTTGTCTTCAAAAAATAACGCTATACAAGTGAGAAATGGGACTTGGATTCCTTATAAGACATGATATAAAACTCACATCCATAGTTAGAGGTGAAAAAAATCATTCTATCTCGTATAAACAGATCTCCCCAAGTCAATATGCCTTAAATAAACCCAAACCCCATAGCCTAGCTTATGCAGAAATTACTGAAGCAAGGACTGCGTTATTCTAATGAGGGTTTATGCAGAAAATAATGAAAGAATACTGATATAGAGCTCATATTGATCAAATATCAGAGAAATGGAGGTTTGACCTCTTTTACACAAGGAAAAAGATACCCGGCAAGGGTTTCTGGCAATATACATGTACGAAAAGCAGGGATGTAGAAAATAATGCGGTTTACTGCAACAATGTATTAAACATGACTTAATATGAAATACAATAGCTGAATAATATAGGAAATGGCCAAGGCCATTCTTATTAGAACTCCCAGAGGAAAATGAGCACCTCCTCCTCAAAGACCAGTACAAAATCAAAGGGTGCAACCCTGCTGCTGCTACCTCTACATGAAAGACGCAGTTTTCTGAAGGGAAATGCGTTGTGGCTTAATATGGATGAATGGACCCAAGCCAAATTCTGAAATGAATCTCAAATCCTTCCCTCTTGATCCCTTAAGCAAGTTGATCCAAAAAGAGGATGGAATTCCCGCACGGGAATTCTTTGCACTAAGCAGTGCAGCAACTCCGGCTAAACAATTGAAGCATGAAAATAGTTAGAAGACCAAAGATAGCCAAATATTGAATGATCTCTTTGATGCTATGCCCTCCTTTTTATCTTTGGTGAGCCTCCTCACCCCCGACCCCACACATTGTTGAGGTGACTTCCTATCGAAGATTCCTCTTCTAAAACTACGATGCCCTAGCTTGCTTCCCTCCTCTTTGTAGTTGCGCTGTTAACTTGGTCAACTGAGAATAATCCACTTGAAATGCCTCTTTTCAAACTAAGGTATCTTCAATCTAGTTCTCATATGTGTGTTTAGGCTGATCCTTGTTCACAATGAGCTAGTTTATTTGAGTGATTTATTCCTCCTCAAGACTGCATGTTGACTTAGTCAAACTTGACTATATCCCCATCTAATTTTCCCTTGTTCACACTTGGAAGTGTAAAACCATCTCCTAAGGTGATCTCCTTCCTTACTAAGGTGGAATTTATTCATATTTTTATTGTTCATGGGCCTCCTTCCCATTTATTCCTCTTCTAAGTGAAAGCATCAAAATCTGATATTCCAATTTGCTTGTTTGCAAATTTTGGAATATTACAATGTACCATCATGTATCATGCACGGGCCAAAATATCCACCACTGTCCTAGTAAACCCCCCATGAGGTGGGCTACATCTCCCCATCTGCTCTAAAATATCAGAGAGACCCAACTCCTCATATGCAAATGAAAATTACATCATTTCTCCTATCCTCCATAGCGCAAGTGTACCATACACCCATGAGAGGGCACCATATATATGTACTACCATGTCTGGTGGCCTGCTGATGCCACCTCTTTTGACCAACTCCTTCCAAAGTAGGCTAATCACCCTGTGAATCCATGCATAGTGGATATGCTGAGATAGCCCCTGAAAAGGGTGTACCCTCCTGTTGAACCATCTTGTCACTAGGGATGTTCAAGGCTCTGATAGCAATCTAAAAATGATTGCGTGCCCAAACATCAAACCCATAGCACAATGAATCCATCACCTACCAACTCTATCATGTGATGGGAAATCCCAGTTGGATCCAAACAGTAATCTGACCCTCATGTCCCTCTGGTAATACATGGACTCTACTGTAATGTGGCCATCGATGTATCCAGCTACCTAGTGTGCTCTGTTGGGGTCTTGTGATTTGGCAGATTGGCATACCAAATGACAAGGCAACATCAGAACCACTTTGGAATCCTAGGATCTAGCCCTCCTAGATTTAGAGAGGGATCTCTCTATGTGTTTTCAAAGGATATACCTTTAAGGCTTAGGATGTGATATTAGGCTAGTTATGAAGTACAAGGGATGTGTTTGTTTGTTGGTTAGGGGTCATTAAATGAGAAGGTCATGTGAAGTGAGGGAGGAAATAAGTGGAAGGATATTTCAGCATGGGAAGATAGGTCAAAAAACAGTGCTAAACCACTGGGCTATGGAGTCATAAGAGGATTTACTTGCACAACAACTATTCAAGGGTTTTCAAAGGGCAAGTCATCTATATCAGAAGATATTTTAAGTTGAGTTTGTAGTATGGAACATTAAGAAGTGTGGTGAAAGAAGAAAACATGTAAGAAAAACAAAGGGCAGCCTAAGATCAGCTAAGGACTTTGAACCTATCCTGCTTTTGACATACTCTCAAAGGAAAAAATTTAGGATAAACATAAAAAGTAACCTAATATCAGGTAAGGACTTTGAACCTATCCTGATTTTGGCATACTTTTAAGGGAAATCTTCAAAATAGTTGTTTAAGACTAAAAAAGGGACAGGGCTAACCATAAACTTCCCTGATTAGGACTCTACTTAGCATGCACTGAAAATATCATTCAAGAACAATACCTCAAGTTCTACTCAGCAAGACATGGGCTCACCAACATTCCTGGACTGCTTATACTCTATTGAAATCATTCCCAAACACGCATTTTGAAGAAAACATAAAGATAAAGCTTATCAGTGAGAGATAGAGTACTTTGCAGTATATCCTACTCTATATTTGTTGTTCTTTATCAGAGAAAATGAACACTGTGGAAATATAAGAAAAATAACAATTACAGTGAGAATAACATCACCAATTATTTAGATCAGGATCGAGTGAATCTGCTTGTCTATTGATGTGCAAAACCAGTTACATACTTTGAGTCCAATAGCTTTTACAGTCCAATACTTCTCTTCCCATCGTACTATATTACAACTACTCAGTAACTCTTACTCAATAGCAGTTCAACAATTAACAATTTTCCAACCCTTTACAATAATTTTTTTGTGAATACATATAGGTGCCAAGAGGAAGAGTGCTACAGAGATGGTAATAAATATCAATTAAGACAGAGTGGGAGAGTTATTTGAATACCCATTCTATTTAATAACCATTGCATTAAATAATTATACCATTTTGTTAGTTTTTCCTGTTTTGATGCATATCTGGTAGGCTGGTAATAACTCTCAAGTGTGTTCTTTGAAGATATCTTGGTCTGAAGTACCCTATTTGACCTCTCTGACAAGTAAACTGTCATTTTTGGGTTTTGTGATCTCATGAATGTGCAATAAATGTTCTCACAGTTTCAAAGAGTTTCTGCCATCAGGATGGTTGTCACGATGTCTTTGAAAGGAGAAGTAGACTACAGGTGTCCTTACGGGTCTCTGAGAAGTAATTGGCCTCCCTGATGCATCTTTTCAAAGTGGTATTTTGCTGATCTGTCTGTCTGTGATGCTGTAAACACTAATTTAGGCTTTGATCTGTGATTTTAGGCTTCATTAGAACTTCATGTTGTCTTCGGTATTTATCTGATTGTTGTGTATAGGTGGTTGCGCTAGAGGGTTTGATTAGAAGCCGATATCATGATTTATCGACTAAAACGTGGAAATCACCTCCTTTGTCCCTTTTTTGCATTAGTCAGGCCACAGAGGATCGTCACCCTCGGCCCTGAGCCACTATAATTGGCTGTGGGAAGACTTTATATACTTTCCGCCATGAAATCCTGCAACACACACAAACTATTAAAATAAAACTTGCGATGGGGGATAAAACTGCTTCAGAGGGTTTAGTGGGGGTTATGGAGCAGTGAGGATGCAAGGTGAATGGAGCGGGGAAAAGTTTCATTGTGCAAAACCACGAAAACCAGGGTTCAAAATGAGTTTAGCGCGAAGATTTGGAAAGATGGTATTAGAAAATCGGCAGTGTTTTTCGCGTGAGGTGAAGGCGGTAAGTGGTATTGGACCAAATGAATGCGACACAGGTGAATGGGTGACGCGTGTCCCTTGAAAACCACCCATTTTTCGTTCAAAGTGCACGGAGGGGAATGGGGAGAAAAATGGACGCGAAACAAGATCTGGGGGTGCAGATCTACAGTTGAGAATGAACACGAAGGGATAAGAATAGCATGGTGGGAGGATATGGTGAGGCCGGGCTAATGCGTGCTTCGAGAGAAAAACTACCTTTTTGCATTTAAAATGGGTTTTGGACAACCACAGAGGAACGGACGCGGAGATCACCAGGGACCGTTGGATCTGAGGGGGGGAACCAGATCAACGGTGGAGATTGAACTCGGAGGATCAGGCAATTGGTGGAGGAGATGGTCCGGGAAGGAAGGATTTGGAAGTTGTGATGGCCGATGGTCGATGGGAAAGGTCAGTGTAATGGCTGATGGAGGAGAGCAATTTCGATAGTGCAATGGAGCGAGAGCCGTTGGATCAACAATGAGATCAACGGTGGGTATTAAATCAGGGGATCGCATCAGTGGGGAAAAGGAAAGCGGAAGGGAAAAGGGTGAGGCCTAATGCGATGCGTCGATGCGATGGAGGGGTGCAATGGACGGAGGGTCGTTGGATCTAGAATGAGATCGATGGTTGGGATCTTATCGGCAGAAAGAGTTTCGAAAGGGAGGAAATTGGAATCACCGAAGTGTGATGCCGATGAGTCGGAGCGATGTGATGAGAACCGTCGGATCGAAAATGAGATCAACGGCTAGGATTGAATCGGGAAAGCGCATCGGCAGGGGTAAAAGGTTTTGAAAGAGGAAATGGGACTTTCCGAGGTCTGATGTGCCGATGGAGCGCAGACTGTTCGATCTAAAACGAGATCAACGGCGGAGGTTTACTCAGGGTATCAACCATCGGCGGGAGAAAAAACAAGGGGAAAGAGGAACGGGAAACTTCAATATGCGATATCTGATCGGGTTTAGCGCTTGGTCGTAGCACCAGGCTATATGACAAAAAAGAGGCTCGAGCTTAAGCTGAAAGGTGCTTAAGGCCCAATGTTTGAAAAGGAGCGGAAAAGGCTGAAGATGAGGTTTTTTGAAGGTTTTTAGGGGTTCTGAAAGGTTATAAAAAGTGGTTTTAAACCTTATAAGAAGGATTTTACAAGTTTTAAAGGGATTTTTGAGGAAATGGAGGAATAATAAAGGGAAAAAGGGGATTTTAGGGGGGAAATGATGGAGAAGAGGTTTCTTGAAATAGTCTTTGTCATAACAGTAGGGCTTCTTTGAAGATTATCAATGGAATGGGTTTCTTGAGGATAAAGAACATAGAGAGGCTTCAAGAAGTCACCGATTTGATTCAAAATTTTTCTTCAAGACTAATAGACCTATATTAGCCATCATAGTATATGAAAAATTTATATATCGCTAACGGTGGCTTCAACTTGGGGATGGAAACTCCTTGGAGGTGTCAAGAACCTCAGAAATTTATCTCTGGAATGTAGATCAATGTCCTGCACTTTTACAATCCTCTTTCTTCTTTGATCATGCTGCTTGAAAAATGATCAATCATTAAATCATAACAAATCAATATTCCCCAAACAACTACCTACACAGCCTACTTTTCCTAACATTTTTTCTTCAGTAGGGTGCACTTGGACTTGCAAACCCTTAACATGAACATTTTATTCTTTTATTGAAAGCAAGAAATTAATCTAAATCTACCCTTATAACTTCCATGAGTCCAGATTAAAAAATTGGACTGAAAAATTCTCTACCTAACTACTATCTGCCAGGATTAAGTTGTCTGACAGATCTGCATTCTCTACATTCTAAAACAGAAATTGAAAACAAAGTCAAACAAGGATTACGCTGTTTGATTTGTTGTGATGGCTATGACATCAAAAAGAAACTGCACATAGACCTTTATTTGCAGAAAAGTAAAACAAAAATTGGAAAGCTCAAGATCTAAAAACAATGAGAGTCCTTCCTTCTTTCTTTCAGCTCTGATTTTGATCTCTTTGAGCTCTCTTCTTCTTTGCCTAGTTCAAGTTTTCAGCATGTTAGAACTAGTCTTCTTTGTACCTTTGGCTTAGGTTTTGAGCTTGTTAGAGCCATTCTTTTCTTTGATTCTTTCGCTCATATTTTGAGCATGTTTGAGCCATTCTTTTCTATCCTAATCTAGTCTACTGATAAGCCAATATTAAACAGTTTGGAAAATCTTCTTCACTAACCTATTAGCAGTAAATTGAAATCTATCTAGTCATGATTAGGCTGTATGACTAAATAGTAGTGCTTTCTATTAAGTAGTGGCATTTAGGCTTGCGCACTTTCAGACTCTTCTTTCTTTTTGGTATGGGGTTGTAGCTTTCTTATTTTAATCTGCCCTCTTTTTCTCTTTTCTATTTTTTGTATTTTTTTTTCTTTTTCAAATTCAAAGCAGAAAACAAAAACAAAAAACTAAATGCTCACATGCTGAGCTTTATTGACATTCCTACCTACCCTAATCTATCTTGGAAATATTTTTTGTTTTATATGATACAATAGTGCAAGTGGAGCCAGTTAAGCAGTAACAAGGCCACCACCTGTGATGACCACTCTTGATGTATCTGGCTCTTGCAAAGGATCAATGCTTGGGAACTTGAGCCAATTAGGGCATCCATATACTATATCATAGGATCAATAAAAACATGATGTAAACTTTATTCTTTTAGGCCTTCCATGAATGGTAGGCTATCTTCATCCTTGACAGCTTTGTTCACTGCATCTTCAGTGTGGCTCTTGAAAGTACAATCATCCTTTTCCTGCACATCAAAAGGCAGTGAAACTTCTTCTTCCTTTGGGGGAGAAAGTCTTTCCAAGAATTTCTTGGGACTTTGGAAAGTATGTGACTGAATTTGAGAATCCAAAAGCTCAATGTCAGTTTCCAATTTTTTAACCACTATTTCCAGAAAACTTTTCTTAATTTCAGGATTAAATTTGGGTGACCTCACAATGTGCAAGACAACTCTAAGGAGATCATCTTCAAGCTATATTTCTGATAACATATTTGAAGCTTCATCATAGAAAAGGTCTTCCAGAGACCTTGACATTTTGTTCAATCAGTCTGAGAAATGGTCACTATATCTGCACAACCTGTCTGGAGTCCTTCACCAATGGAGTATTTTTTGAAACCAGGGGTAATCAGCAGGCCTACTGATCACCAGTGGAGTCTTTTGGTCTTTTAGGAGATGTGGAGTCGTCAGGTGGATGATTTCAAATGTTTTAAAATGAGTTGTTGTCCACCATCAGTAATTAACTACCAATGTAAGGATCGATGGGTATTCTGAGTTCTAAAATATGTATAAGATGTAATTCACTCAGAATTTCCTCATTGGAGTCGCCATTATGTTGGGGTCCTGTGATTTGGCAGATTGGCATACCAAATGACAAGGTAAAATCAGAACCTCTTTGGAATCCTAGGATCTAGCCCTCCTGGATTCAGAGAGGGATCTCTCTATATGTGTTTTCAAAGGATATATATTTAAGGCTTAGGATGTGATATTAGGCTAGTTATGAGGTACAAGGGATTTGTTTGTTTTTTGGTTGGGGATCATTAAATGAGAAGGTCATGTGAAGTGAGGGAGGAAATAAGTGAAAGGATATTTCAAAAAATAGTGCTAAACCATTGGGCTATGGAGTCATAAAAAGGTTTACTTGCATGACAACTATTCAAGGGTTTTCAAAGGGAAAGTCATCTAAATTAGAAGATCTTTTAAGTTGAGTTTGTGGTATGGAACATTACGAAGCGTGGTGAAAGAAGCAAACATGTAATAAAAACAAAGGGCCGCCTCAGATCAGGTAGGGACTTTGAACCTATCCTGCTTTTGACATACTCTCAAAGGAAAACATTTAAGATAAACGTGAAAAGTAACCTAAGATCAGGTAAGGACTTTGAACCTATCCTGATTTTGGCATACTCTTAAGGGAAATATTCAAAACAGTTGTTTAAGACTAAACAAGGGATGTGGCTAACCATAAAATTCCCTGATTAGGACTCTACTTAGCATGCAGTGAAAATATCATTCAAGAACAACACCTCAAGTTCTACTCAGCAAGACATGGGATCACCAACATTCCTTGACTGGTTATACTCTATTGAAATCATTCCCAAACACACATTTAGAAGAAAACATAAAGATACAGCTTATCAGTGAGAGATAGGTGAGTGAGAGATAGGGTACTTTGCAGTATATCCTACTCTATATTTGTTGTTCTTTATCAGAGAAAATGAACACAGTGGAAACATAAGGAAAATAACAATTACAATGAGAATAACATCACCAATGATTTAGATCAAGATCCAGTGAATATGCTTGTCTATTGATGTGAAAAACCAATTACATACTTTGAGTCCAATAGCTTTTACAGTCCAATACTTCTCTTCCCAGCGTATTATATTACAACTACTCAGTAACTCTTACTCAATAACAGTTCAATGATTAACAATTTTCCAACCCTTTACAATGAGTTTTTTGTGAATACATATAGGTGCTAAGAGGAAGAGTGTTGCAGAAATGGTAATAAATATCAATTAAGACAGAGTGGGAGAAGTATTCGAATGCCCATTCTGTTTAATAACCATTGCATTAACTAATTATACCACTTTGGTAGTTTTTCCTATTTTGATGCATATTTGGTAGGCTGGTAATAACTCTGAAGTGTGTTCTTTGAAGATATCTTGGTCTGAAGTACCCTATTTGACCTCTCTGACAAGTAAACTGTCATTTTTGGGTTTTGTAGCTTCATGACTATGCAATAATTTTTTTGACAGTTTTAAAGAGTTTCTGCCATCAGGATGGTTGTCACGATGTCTTTGAAAGGAGAAGTAGACTACAGGTGTACTTGCGGGTCTCTGAGAAGTAATTGGCCTCGCTGATGTGTCTTTTGGAAGTGGTATTTTGCTGATCTATCTATCTATGATGCTGTAAACACTGATTTAGGCTTTGATCTGTGCTTTTAGGCTTCATTATACCTTCTTGTTGTCTTCGGTATTTATCTGATTGTTGTGTATAAGTGGTTGTGCTAGAGGGTTTGATTGGAAGCCGATATCATGATTTATTGACTAAAACATGGAAATTACCTCCTTTGTCCCTTTTTTGCATTAGTTAGGCCATAGAGGATCATCACTCTCAGCCCTGAGCCATTGTAATTGGCTGTGGGAAGACTTTATATACTTTCTGCCATGAAATCCTGCAACACACACAAACTGTTAAAATAAAACCTGCGATGGGGGATAAAATTGCTTCAGAGGGTTTAGCGGGGGTTATGGAGCAGTGAGGATGCAAGGTGAATGCAGCAGGGAAAAGTTTCATTGTTCAAAACCACAAAAACTAGGGTTCAAACTGAGTTTGGAGCGAAGATTTGGAAAGATGTTATTAAAACACTGGCGGCGGTTTTCACATGAGGTGAAGGCAGTAAGTGGTATTTGGACCAATGAACGTGACACGGGTGGATGGGTGATGTGTGTCCCTTGAAAACCACCCATTTCACTTTCAAATTGCATGAAGGGGAATGGGTAGAAAAATGGACACGAAACGAGATCTGGGTCGTTAGATCTGGGGGGTCCAGATCTACGATTGAGAATGAACGCGGAGGGTTAAGAGTAGCACGGTGGGAGGAGATGGTGGGGCTAGGTTAATGCATTCTTTGAGAGAAAAACTAACTTTTTGCATTGAAAATGGGTTTTGGACAGCCACAGAGAAATGGGCGTGAAGATCACCGGGGATCGTTGGATCTGTGGGGGCGAACCAGATCAACGGTGGAGATTGAACTCGGAGGATCAGCAATCGATGGATGAGAGGGTACGGGAAGGAAGGATTTGGAAGTTGCGATGGCCAATGGCTGATGGGAAAGGTCAGTGTGAGGCCCGATGTGATGCGCCGATGCAATGGAGGGGCGCGATGAATGGAGGGCCATTGGATCTAGAATGAGATCGATGGCTGGAATTTTATCAACAGAAAGAGTTCCAGAAGTGAGGAAATTGGAATCACCGAAGTGTGATGCTGATGAGTCGGAGCGATGCGATGAGAACCGTCGGATCAGTAATGAGATCAATGGCTAGGATTGAATCGGGAAAGCGCATCGGCCAGGGTAAAAGGTTTTGAAAGCAGAAATGGGACTTGTCGAGGTGCGATGTGCTAATGGAGTGCAGACCGTTCGATCTAAAACGAGATCGATGGCAGAGGTTTACTTGGGGGATCAGCAATCGGCGGGAGAAAAAACAAGGGGAAAGAGGAACGGGAAACTGAGATATGCAATATTTGATGGGGTTTAGTGCTTGGTCACAGGACCAGGCTATATGACGAAAAAGAGGCTCGGGCTTAAGCCGAAAGGCGCTTAAGGCCCAATGTTTGAAAAGGAGCGGAAAAGGCCGAAGATGAGGTTTTTTGAAGGTTTTTAGGGGTTCTGAAAGGTTATAAAAAGCGGTTTTAAACCTTATAAGAGGGCTTTTACAAGGTTTAAAGGGATTTTTGAGGAAATGGAGGAATAATAAAAGGAAAAAGGGAATTTTAGGGAGGAAATGATGGAGAAGAGGTTTCTTGAAACAATATTTGTTATAACAGCAGGACTTCTTTGAAGATTATCAATGGAATGGGTTTCTTGAGGATAAAGAACATAGAGAGGCTTCAAGAAGTCACATATTTTCTTCAAATTTGTTTCTTGAAGACTAATAGACCTATTTTAGCCATCATAAGATATGAAAAATTTATAGATGGATAACATGCTCCATGGGGTACTAGCTGTTACACAACATTTTGTCACTGCCCCTGCAATCCCCAAATCACACATTGGAGCGTCGTTTATGTGACCAATACGTAGTGTCATGGTTTGCAAAAACCATCCTTGCATCCCTTTTGATGAAAGAAAAATTATTCTTGTTGACATTTCCCTAAGCAGAGTTGTGAAAATCCCTATTTTTGCCTTGGCGCGAGTAGCCGTTACATCCTCACGCCGACTTGGAAATTTAACATTGAGCCCACACCAGTTGGCACTCTGTGCAAGTTAGACAGACGCGCCAAGCTGTTTATGGAATGTTTTTTAAAAATAGAGGCGGAGGTTCCATTCCAACCACCTCAGGGATGAGTCATTGGGAGTGGTTGAACTGAAACAACCACAGACTCCTTCCTTTAGTTAGTAGTTTCCACCTCCCTTGGAACTCTCCTAAAGGATAGGACCCCCTCCCATTTTTGTAGTGATCCCAACCTCCTCTTCTCCCTCTATTTAAGAAACTATCTCCTTTAGTAAAAGCTAGCTGAACACATTATAGAAAAATGGCTGAATAGATGAACTAGAGAATTATACTATAGCTAAGCTACTAGAGGATATAGATTAAGAAAGATAGTGTTGAGAGAGCTCGAGTTGATGACTTCTAAGAGAGATTGAGTCTGAATTCCCTGTCCGATGGTTGAGACGCGTTTCGTCTGAACCCCGCTGGAGGAGATCACGACGTCAAAGCATCGGTTGTACTCTTCCTTCTACTCATTAATATACATGACTACTGTTTAGTTCCACTATTGTGTTATGATGTTTATTTAATATGATATTTTTAGCGCTCTTTGACTGGATAATAGTTGTGAGTGAAAAAACGTCGCTATATGTTGTTATTGTTCTTTTTATTATGTGCAGGTATCTGGGTGTCACAGCGAACGGATTGTGACTTGTCAAGGTAGGAGCGAGAGACCACTACTCTTTCTGCAACATCGACAACACTAGATTCAAGGTAGGTCAGTCTACCATTTCTTTTTTTCATTCATTAACTAGGAAGAAACACTTTAGCGTGTCTTTTTGTTACTAGACCCACCCTAGGGCTAGAGGGATCGTCTCTATCCGCAGAGAGGATTTACCTTCATAACAAATTGGCGACTCCGTTGGGGATTAGTGCGAGTTTGTTGTGTCATCTTGTTGGGTCAGTTTCTATTCTTGGTTTAGTTATCTATATTTTTTTTTGGTTTTTTTGTTGAGTTTCCATTCTCTGTTCAGCTCCAGAGAGTCAAGGTTGACTTTTTCTCATTAGGTTAGGGTTTTTTCCTCTTTGTCCATAGGTTTCTAGCTTGGCGCGTTCTTTGTCTGGACAGTCACGTAAATTGGTGCATGTTTCTCTTTTAGCACTTGTGCCAACCTCTGTACGGCGCGGATTACAACCTTACAGTCATGCCCATCCCTGTAGGTTTTGGATTGAACCCCCTAATGCTTTTTTTGATCATTTGTTCTTGCCTCTGGGTTATTTTTTAGTGTGTTTAAGCCTTTGGAGACTGTGTTGACTACTATAGACTTGTTTCCCTTAGTCGTCTTTCCATTTTCCTGTCGGTGTCATTTAAGACCTTAGGGTTTCTAGGTGTTCTTGCACATTGAGCCTTCTATTCGAGAACGAGTCTCTTTGATTGTTGTCAGTATCGTTTTGGGTTTTTAGACTAATTTTTCTTGATCCCTTTGTTTTGTTGATTGAATGGTCTTTTCATTTTTTCTATTAGTCTTTCTTCTTCAACACTTTGAGCATTGATTGTTTTTCTTGTTTGGATCATTTTGAGAACTCTCTTTCTCGTTTGAAAGTTTGCTCCATTAGCTTGCATGTTTTTGTGTCTGTTTCGCTTTGGTTGACTCATTCAATTTCAAAAATTTACATTCGCATAACTCAAACTAGTGTTTATTTTGTTTTCCATTGAATTAGTACAATGTGTGCTTCATTTCATTGAAAAAATCAAAAAATATCTTTCCATTCTTTTGTTGCATTGAAAATTAAACATTCCTTTACATAACTAGCATTTGAAATCTAGGAAGGAAATTCATTTTCGATTGATTGCATTAAAGGCATTAGAAAGTTTCTTCGCATATTTTCTTTGTTTTCTTGTTTGAAAGATTTATTTCCTTCTTCTAGCTAGCATTCATCGACTTGAAATGATATTCATTTGCATATAGCTTGCATCTAGGAATTTTATCTATACATTCGATAGGGCCTGGAAATTGAAACATAATTCAAGATTAAATTTAAAATTTACTCAATGAACCTAAGGCAACATTGGAACCTAACGAAAAATTTCTAGTGGTCTAGGCTAAAGACGTGTTTCGACGTCTTAAAACTTAGCAGATGTCGCTCGCCTTCTGGCTTCAGACAGCACTAGTATGGACTTGTGCTCCCTGTACCATTACATATATAAAGGGAGAACCCTCTAGGTTGCAATCCTTTATCCATAGGAAGCCGAGTCTGTCGCCTTGTAACTGTGATACACCAAACACAACATTCGGGGAGACTACCTGCACGTACATCAAGTCCTTGGTAATTTTTGTTTCATTTGATCACCAAGGTGTATATGGCAGTTCACAGAAACCTGGTACACCCTCTTGCTTAGAGTACCTGAGTAGTCATTTTGATCTTTTCGTGACTCTTTAAATAAGGGAAGAGATCATTGAGAGCTTGTCCTTTCACGCTCGTTTCAACTTGAAAGTGATAGAGTCACCTTTTGCGTGTTTCTTGACTCTTAAAATATGAAATGGTAGAGTTTTGTTTCAATGTTTTAAAATTAACTGCCCATGAAATATTCTTGGTTAAAGATATCTTCTGTAGTATGTTTGTCTTAAGGTTGTTTCCAATGATAACGTTTCTGGAGTTTACCAATCAAGGAATCTCCTCCAAAGGGAATCCTAGTCCTTTTCCTGCTTTTGGGTGGTGCTCCTTATATGGCAACATTGTCCCTTCAGGGGTTAACTGTTGGTTTTCCTTTGTGGTTATTCTCCACCTCTATGGTATCGAGTATTCCACCCACCATACATCCATACCCTCCACTTGAACAACATCATGTTGATTCTAAGGTGGACCTCTCCACTTATTTGCATGTTTCTTCGTCCTTATCTTCTACTTCGCCTGGTGAAAGTCTGGATTCTAGTAACCAGGTGGTTAAGAAGAAGACGAAGAATATGAAAAATAAGAAGTCAGCTAAGCCAGAGGCTAATGCTGCAGCTATTATGCCTAAGAAACCTTCACATGATAAACCATCCAACCTTCCACGAAAAGTCAAATTTCCTTGCATGTTGTGCAAAGGTGACCATCTTCTTCGAGATTGCCCTGGCATTCCCAAGGTGCTTGAAGCATGGTCCGATGGTTGTCCACCATTTCCTTTGGCTTCTGGAAGTCATATTGGTGGCACATCTTCGACTAGTAATAATAAGACTCATAAGAAATAGGGTAAGATTAACAATCCCTATAAGTTGTGTGAAGGGTATCATCCTATTCACCTTTGTTCATACATGGATGAAGCCACGAGAGTATTGGACAACCATACTGTTTTTTCACCTTGCCTTCCTGTCGGTTACCAGAAAATTTCTTCGAGTCCTCCACTAATTTATTCAATGATTGATCAATATTCATCTTTGGTCAATCTCGCTCCTCCGAAAATTCAAATTCACGAATCCATTCCCAACCAACCATTGGTTGAGGAAGCGGTCGATCTGACCCCATCTATGGTTCATCAATTTTTTCCCGTCGAGAGTGGATCTCATCCCCCTCATATTCTTCCTCTTTCTTTATATTCCTCGGACTTAGAGAAAGATTCTTCCGTCCCTGTAGTTCAAGAAGTTGCTCCTCCTGCTCCCGTAATGGAAGTCCCCGAGGATGCTCCTCTTGGCTTGGTAACACTAGGGGATAACCATCTTAGTTCAATGGTACCCCCTCTAAGTAGTTTGGTCGCTTCCTTTGATTGGATTCAATTTGCGAGATACCGCCTTCCTTCTTATGTGCCTTTTGAGATTACGGTACATGCCTATGCTGTGGCCGTACCTAACACAAGTATAGATGAAGGTGTGTATATTAGTATTCTATATTCAACTACTTGGCAACCTTTGGGTTCTCCACAACTTATGCCTATTACTCAGAATCTGTTGACTTTTGACAGAGGAACCAATCAACCGTTAGGGATCCTTCCAAATTTGTTTGTTACTTTGGGAGGGAAAACCGTCTATATAGACGTGATGGTTTTTCCAGGCCCCTTGGATTTCAATTTACTCTTGGGTCACGACTTTGCTTATGTCATCGGTGCACTTGTCTCCTCCCTCTATCGTGTGATGTGTTTTCCACATGAAGGTCGGATCGTGACCATTGATCAACTTTAATTTTGTGGTCCTGGCATACAATCTGGTCCACCGTTGTCTCTTCTGGATCTTTATTCGCTAGTTGTACCTTCCCCGCCGCAAGTCAATTATGTGGCTACCTGTCCTATACTCTCATTCAGTGATAGTGCCGTTGTGCATCGCATATTGGAGGCATTGGGTCCTGATTTCCAAGATGTTTTTAACCTCTTGGAATCCCTGACTTCTTATTCGACATGATGAATTGTCTCTGGAGCAAATTTTGTTTTCTTGTGTCAAGCTCCTTAAAAAATGAAACAAGGTGTCATGAGGATAGTTCTTTTAATGTGTCAACCTCGTTAAAAAAATGAAACATGTTCCTGTTCAATTTGATTCTTTGATAATATCTCATAAAATCCCCATCGACTCTTTCTCTTAATCTTTTAATTTCAAATTTTTAGATCTTGGGGGCCTCCCCCCAAGATCCAGATCAGTGGTATCAGAGAAAACTCTATGAATTTCTTGGGCGGCAAGTTTGAAGATCAGATCTGAAAAATTTGGTGAAAAATTTACAAAATAAAAGACTAGCTCTAGATTCCTTGAAAAAAAAAAACACCCAAATTCAAAAAAAAAATCGGCCAAATTGGAGTTCGGATGAGAGAGATATCGTTGATTCTAAATCAACAATATTGCAGAAAATGTTCTAACGAAAAATTCGTGGATGGCGGCTCTCATTTCATTTTCACAGTTTTTATTGTGAAATTTTAGATACATGGCTATATATCTGAGATCCCCTTGAAAAATCACCCAATTTCAAAAAAAAAATTGATCGAATCGGAGTTCGGATGTGGGAGTTATTGTTGATTTAAAATCAGCTATTTTTTTTCAGAAATTTTGTGACAGCGAGATAGTTCCAGCGCGAATATGAGAGTCTAGAGTCTCCATATACCGATTTAAGATACATGAGACGATTCAAAATGATCATTCCATTTCCAAAAATAGTTTATAATAAATATTCCAAGTTATATTGACCGAGTTATGCTCATTTTAAATCTGGAGCAACATTCAGAGTGGGTTCCCTTTGGAGATGTGCCCTCCCACCCTGCTTTAGTAGGCACCTGCTTCACATTCATCAGTTTCAACATAGTAGTGTTCAGCTTGGTTATTTGGAGACATGCCCTCCCACCCCAAGCTATGTAGGCACCTGCTACTTCATCAACAATCAACATCACGGTTATGGGTCAATCACACAAAATCCATTTCATCGAAGTCCATTTGCTAGGCCGCACATTGTTAGTAACATAGTTGGTCACAAGCATTACAGGGTATCTCTATCCTCAAATCTTCATTTTTTATGGTTTTGGTTCATCCAAAAACCCACACTTCATTGAATTCCATTTGCTAGGCCGCACACTGTCAATATCACAGTTGGTCACAAGCATTACAAGGTATCTCTATCCTCGGATCTTCGTTCATCACAGTTATGGGTTAACTACACAAAACCCTTCTCTTTAGTGGCTCTTCATATTCAGCAAAGGCTTTTCAGGAAGGAACTTCACGCAATGGGGACCATTGCTTCTTAAGGAGGGAGGAATGATCCGAATGGAAAATGGCATCCACCCATGGTATTCATCCTACCCATGTTATCCATCCACCCATGGAATTTACCCATGATATTGTAAATGTCATTGACCCATGGTATTCATCCACCCATTGTATTTATTCACCCATGGTATTGTAAGTGACATCTATCCATGATATTCATCCACCCATGGTATGTATCCACACATAGTATTCACCCATACATGGAATTTACCCATGGTATTGTAAGTGGTATCTACTCATGGTATTGACCCATGGTTTTGACCCATGGTATCCACCTTTGGTATCTAGATATGGTATTGTAACTCAAAAAAGGCTATAAATAACAAGCCTGAGTTTGTAAAAGGACAGATTGTACACCACAATGTAGCTTCTACAGTTATTTTGTGTTTTAATAAAACAAGTTTCTTTGTGGTTTTATTTTCTTTGTGTTCTCTCTTTCTTTCTTTTTTTTGGCATTCTAAT
Source organism: Pinus albicaulis (assembly GCA_034641835.2). Classification (NCBI taxonomy): domain Eukaryota; kingdom Viridiplantae; phylum Streptophyta; class Pinopsida; order Pinales; family Pinaceae; genus Pinus; species Pinus albicaulis. The sequence goes on along the minus strand of CM076580.1, from coordinate 1,242,316,717 downwards.
TTTGCAGATCTTGTCAGATTCATTTCAATTTTCTTAGATATTGGGGGCCTCCAACTTATTCGGATTTATGCAGGAACGCAACAGAATAAACATATAACCATAAATACAAAGATGCAATGGAAATAACACTTCATTTCATTAATATCAAAGAACTAAAATTTGCTTATAGAAAGAATGGAAATAAAACTAGATAGGGCGCTGGTAGCTATCTCTGAGAAGAGATGTGTCGGCTACAGGCCTCCGAATTGAGCTACAATGACGCTTGAGGACCTATTTATTATTTAGAAACAATGGGAAATCCTAAACAGCCAAAACCCTAACCCTAAGAGATGAAGCACCAAAACTATGGGCCCCGTTTGTGTAAATTGGTGTTTCAACTTCCCAGGGGTGTAACTTTGGCATACGATCTCCGTTTGACGCGTACCATACCTCATTAGAAAGATCTATATGAGGAATACAAATTTTGAACAAGAAAAATCTATCCATGCACCCATGTTGCTCTCTATTTTCCCAAAAAACATCATTTATGGCCTCAAAACGGCTCTGGAAGTTCAGGACCCAAAAAACTGCTAAAAATAATAAGTTGTGCCGAAACTGAAAAACTGATAGAGAAAATGGTGGGGCCCCAAGTGAAATAGGCGGGTGACCACCAATATCTTCCTGTATCATTCCTCCCCCCTTAGGAAGCGATGGTCCCCATTGCATTAAGTTCCTCCATGATATGAGGAAATTTCTGCTGAACTTGGTCCCTGGTGAACCACTTTCCTTGGTGCAGGAGTTGGCCAGCTTTGACAACCCGATACAGTTGGATCTTCTGTTGGCAAGTGTTATTTATTTGCATGTCCATGATACAATCTGTGGTGGCCTGTTCCATGCAGTTTGGGTTTAATTCTGTTGGTGTGAGTTGTTCTGCAATGTTAGAGGTGTCTAGTAGAGGCGGGAAGTAAGGACGAAGGCGGTCCACATTGAATATTGGGTGTAGACTGAGGAATGGTGGAATATTGAGCTCGAAGGCATTGTTCCCTACAACATTGGTGATGGTGTACGGCCCGTATTGGAGCGGGCGAAGCTTGCGGTGGGGTCTAATGAGGCACTCCTTCTGCAAATGTAGCCAGACTTTGTCGCCCACCTGGAAGTTGTGTGGCACCCAGTGTTGATCATGGCGTTTCTTGTACTTAGCATTGGCTCTGTCCAATATGTCATGAACCTATTGGTGAATGTGTGGAATGTGCTTGATGACGCTATTTTCTTTGTCGACTTCAGACTGGACATGAGCCGAATCGGCCTGAGTAGCGGCAAATGGCATGGCTACGTCAATGGGACATAGTGGCTGGAATCCCAAGCCCACCTGAAAGGGGCTATGGCCGATTGAACTGTGGAGAGCCCGATTATAGCTATGTTGTACATAGGGGAGGCTCTCGTCCCATGTGCGTGGATGCTTTGAATTTTACATGCACAGAATGTGTACAATCATTCTATTAGCGATCTCTTTCTGGCCATCTGTTTGGGGATGGAAGGCTGTGGACTTGGTGAGCTTGGTGTCTGTTGTGGACAATTTTGACACCCCTAGAGACAGTCTAGAGTTGCCATAGACCAATGCCTAGGACATCTTAATATAGCAAGGAGCTCCTCATATAGCTTGGGTTTTCAATCCGAAATCTCACTTACTATCTCTTGTTGAACAAGGAAATTAGTTTAGAATGGGACCAATCTCTCTCAGAAGCTGGTACAAAGATAAGAATAGTGTAGGAACATCATGAAAAACTCCAATACAAAGGCATCAGACAGCTAAGAGACCACTTACTGTAAAGAGGGCCAGTTCAGATAATATATCACAGAAACCAAATATCAGAAGGTGGATGCAGTGAGAGGAATAATAAGAGAATATCAGTTGGCATTAGATTGATACCCAGATATACAACAAAACCATGCATGGGCTTGCCAATTCAAGAATCCATACACAATCCTGGCATTTTAAAAGCACCCTCCTAAGACAACTGATATAGCAAAAAATATGGATAAGGTGAACATGGAACAGTATATCATGACTAGGCCTATTTAAAGCGCTTGACTAATTCCAGAAAGGGCATCAACAAGGATGAATCCTTACTGCAAACTAGTGAGCCACTCACATTCTAGAACATGATACAAGAAGATAAATAGCATGAAAGGAGATATTGTATTAACACATAAGAGAAAATTACATACTGTGAGATACCAAAGACCAGAATCCTCATTACAGTTATAACTCCTCCTCACTGAGACCCTACGGGCTCTGAACCTTCATACAGAAATATTACAGAATGTATACAAAAGCCTTTTCACTGCACAGTTTGCTGATAGAAATCTGGAACCCTTACAATGTCTTTCTTCCTAGCTTTTATAGAAGAGATAGAGAATTCTAGAGGCGGAGGTAGATGGAAAACATTTAATGACTTATTTTGAAACAGGTGGCGGAAAACATTCGCGCCCACACTATGAATGACTGAACATAAATGACTGTACTTTACAACTTATTTCTGGAAATGAGTGCTGAAAATGAAAATCTTCTTATAAATAAGACATAAATAATAAAATATGTAAATATTCTACTCTTTGCTGGAGGAGGAAGATCTGCGGCAATAAAACCTTGAGGCGCCTGTTTCTGTACATGGTACTTTCGGCCTTCTAATTTTGAATTTAAATTTGAAACTTTTCATGCCGGACACTGAATTCATTGCTCCTTCATTAATAATCTGCTGCTGCATTAATGTTTTCATCCGCCCAAATGTGTCTTTTTTGATTTTCTCTGGAGGGTTCTATAGATTGAAATATCTTTCTTTAATGGGGGTCACATCATAGTGACTCCCGGATCCTTTCCGCCAAATTCCTTCCTATAACAAGGTCCTGCAAAAACAAAATCCTGTTGAATAAAACTAATCACAGAGATAGTGGACATAGTGAGGTTAATGGAAGTGGTGGCATAGATTTGAGAGGATGATGAGATGACGTGGGGTGGCGAAAAACACAGAGGAACAGCAGAGGAATGGGAAGTGAAAATGGGGTAATACAGCGGGACGAAAATAAGTGTACGGGGCAAAGACATCAAACAAAAACACTGAAACACAACACATAAACGAAATATGTGAATAGTGGAGGGAAAAGCAAATGACACGTGGGCAGATGATGAAAAATGGCGGAAAAAATGCTAACAGCATGAAGACTAAAAGATTAACTTTCGGGGAAGTTACGAAGGAAAAAATGACAAAACAATGGACCAAAGGCTTTGGAAGTGGGACCCAGAGCGCACATCGCAAATTTGCAAGTGGAGAAAGTGCGATGGGGGAACGATGGAATAACAAGAAACTACGCTCTGCGCTCTACGATGGGCGTGACAGGTCGAGCGCAGATCACAAAAACGAAAAGTACGATGACGAAGAATGGCATGAACGGGAAACCGCGCTTTTGCGATGGGGCGGATTTGCGATGGCGCGATCATGTGATTTGTGGTAAACGCTCTAAGGGGAAGCGCTTGGTTGTATGGATGAAAGGAGGCGTGGAGCTAGGGGAGAAAGGAGCTAGGCCTTATGTGACTTTAAAGAGTGGATTTTTAGCCTTTTTCAATGTATTTCCGGCTCGGTAAAGGGCAACGATAAAAGGGAAAGAGGAGACTTTGGCAAAAATTTGAATGGAGGGGCTGACTCATACAACATTGGCTCCATCTGGGGACGGCATGTTTGTCCTCGGACATGTCGAGAACGCACAGACCTCAGACCCTCTTGTGTGTGAACTTTATTCTACGATCCCTTTGCTTTTCTTCAAAACTTATCAGCTTATCCATACTATTTACATTTAAAATTGAAATCACATTTATATACATCATATACATTATAATACATCAAGCCTGGTCTGCTTGAATCAGTACTGGAAGTAGGATTTAAGGAATCGTCCATTCACGGGGGCATCTAACCAGTCACCCTGTAAATTTTCCAATATAAATGTGTTGTTGCCTCCCTGTTGCACAATTTTGAATGGACCAAACCAAAGGGGGTCAAATTTCCCGTGTTTTCCTTTTTCAGCTCTTCTGACATCCCATCTGAGAACTAGGTCCCCAATCTGAAACTTTCTATCTTTAGCATGTTGATCAAAGATATCTTTCATTTTTTCCTGATACTCAGCTAATATTTGGTTCACCTGGTCGCGCGTTTCCTCTAATTCTACCAATTGATTTATCCTTCTGATCATATCCTCTGATTCTTCTTGATTTTCTTGCATTAAACGTGCCACTGGCATAGCCAGCTGCACAGGAAACACAACTACTCTTCCATATACTAATTCATAGGGGGACTTCCCTATTGCTCTCTTGCTGGTTATCCTATTCTCCCATAGAGCAAATTTTAATTGGGAATCCCAATTCTTCTGATTTTCATTTATAGTTTTCTTCAAGGCCCTCACCAATGTTTTATTAGAAGATTCTAACAGGCCATTCCCTTGCGGATAGTAGGCTGTTGAATGATTCAATATAATGTTATACTGTCGGCAGAAATTTTCGAACCTGGCAGACTTAAAAGCCTGTGCATTATCAGTTACAATTCTAGCAGGACAACCAAACCTGGATATGATATTTTCCTCCATAAACTTGATTATTACAGCATCTGTAGAATTCCTTGCAGGTATGGCTTCCACCCATTTTGTAAAATAATCTGTGGCTGTTAGTATCCATTTGTGTTGGCCAGTTGATGGGGGATGTATTTCTCCTATGAAATCTAATCCCCATTTTTGAAATGGTGCATTTACATGTACTGGAATTAAGGGTAGAGCGGCTAACTTCTGTCTTTCTGCAAATCTTTGACACTTGTCACATGCCCTAACCCAGGCGAAAGCATCTGTAAACAATTTTGGCCAGTAGAAGTCGGCCTTCGGGATTTTATGAGCTGTAGCCCTCCAGCTGTAATGTCCTCCACATATTCCCTCATAAAATTCTGTCAGTATATTCTCCACTTCATTTTCTGTGAGGCATAATAGTAATATACCTAAAGGGTCTCTCCAATATAGCTGTCCATTAGCAATTATGTATTTCTACGATTTCATTCTTACAGCTCTGTATTTTATCTTATCACAACTCGGAGGACAACTAAGTGTTAAAAGATATTCAACTATTTCTTTATACCAAGGACTAGTTAGATATTTCATATGTATCTTTTGAGTGGCCATCTCTAGTCCTTGCTGTTCTTCTCTTTTCTTAGATTCTTCATTTGCTATGATGGATAAATTAATGCCCAAGGCTTGGTGATTTGATTCGGATAACATCTTAGCAAGTCCCTGTCCTTTAATCAGCTTAGTAGGCCTTATATCCAAATCATACTCCTGTATTTTTGCAATCCATCTTCCTCTTTTACCTTCGCTGTGCCCCTGAACGAGAATATCTTTAACAGCTGCTGTGGGAACATATGCAATAATGTGAGATTGCAAAACATAGGTTCTAAAAGCTTTAAGGGACTTTACTAGGGCATACGCCTGCTTCTCCAATATATTATATTTCAATTCAGCATCATGCAGTACTTGACTGAAGAAAGCTATTGGCTGCTCATATCCATCTTCATTCTTCTGCAATAAGACTCTGACAATTGTATGGGGTGATGCAAATAAAAATATCATAAATGGCTTTGCATAATCTGGCCCGGCTAGCACAGGAGCTTCAGAAAATGCCTGTTTTATCCTGGTGAATGCGTCTCTAGACTCCTGGGACCATTTCACTTCACTATATTTTTTCAACATATCAGTTATATGCCTAACTATCTCAGCATAGTTAGGAATAAACCTTCTTAGAAAATTGATTCGGCCGAAGAACACCTGCACTTCCTTCTTATTCCTTGGTAAAGGAATACTGTTTATTACTTCAACTCTCTTAGTGTCTATTTTCACACCATCTTTAGTTACAATGTGCCCTAGGAGTTTTCCCTCATCTAATGCAAATAAATATTTTTGAGGATTGAGGGATAAGCCATACCTTCTGCACTTTTCAAAAGTTCTTCTTAAGTGCTCAATATGTTCATTATCATTCTTTAACAACACTGTGATATCATCAAGGTATACCACCAAAAACTTGTCTTGCTCCCCAACAAAGGCTATGTCCATTGCCCGCTGAAAAGTAGCTCCTGCATTAATTAGCCCAAATGGCATCCTGGCATACATAAATGTTCCCCATGGTGTAGTAAATGCAGTTTTCTTCTGGTCTTCTAGGAACACGGCCACCTGATTATAACCAGAAAATCCATCCATCATTGACATTCTGGATGCTCCTACCACTTTCTGCAGGATGTAGTCCATCTTAGGCAGTGGATAATTATCCTTTAGAGATGCTCTATTTAAATTCCTGAAGTCTACACACAGCCTTATTTCTCCGTTTTTCTTTCGAACAGGAACAAGATTTGCTATCCATTCTGAGTATCTCAATGGCACAATTATTTTGGCCTTCAGTAGCTTCTTAATTTCTTTTTCAATAGAGGGAAGCAGCAAAGGATTTATCTGTCTGAGCTTCTGCTTATAAGGCTTTGCATCTTCCCTCAAAGGAATTTTATGCTGCATTATATTAACATCAAAAGTTTTTAGGTCCTGATAGGACCAAGCAAATACATCTTTATAAGATTGAAACAACTTCAAATATTTTTCTTTATATTCTTCTGGGACCCTTTTAGATAATTTTACAATTTTGGGATCAGCATAAGTACCCAGATTTAAGTCTCCCACTTGATCTTCTTCTATCACCTTGTTTGGCTGCAACGGAATATCATCTTTGTTAAATAATCTTTCTAGGGGTACCATCCCTCTAGGTATGACATTTCCTTTCAGCTGCAGCACTCTATTACCTGCTATTTTCTCTTCCCGTTTATTTTCTACAATGTTTTCAACTTCTTCCTCCTCATTGTCATCAATCTCCATATTGGAGAATTCTCCCACTGTCTCCATGAATCTCTTCATCTGTTCGTCATCTTTGAATACCTGCCAGTGCTTTATATTATCTGGAATGGATGGTCTGTAACGTACCTCCACTTCGTATCTTAAAAGTGGATTCTGAGGAGGATGGAATGTACTAGCAGCTACAGCAAGAGAGTCTGTTATTCTGTTTTGCTCCCGGGGCATGAACTGTATGTTAAATGCTGAGAAGAAATTTTTTACCATGTCCCATACTTCGTTTCTATATGCTCTCAGCCGAGGGTGCTTGGTTTGACATTGATTTCTAATCTGCCTTACCACCAACTCAGAGTCTCCCATGACTTTTAGACTTTGGATGCCCATGTTTCTTGTTGTTTGCAGTCCCAATAATAGTGCCTGATATTCAGCTACATTGTTGGTAGCTTCATATTCCAATTTAAAGGATAGTGGAACCCATTTTCCTGTAGGAGAGATCAATAACACCCCAGCTCCATTGCCTTCCCTTGAATTTGCCCCATCAAAATGCAAAGTCCAAATTTCTGATTCGTAATCTTCTTTAGGCTGCTCAGCTTGGATTTGACCAAAAAGGGGATCATGAGCATAATTTTGATTTTCTTCTAACATCAAATATGAGAAGTCTCCCTCTTTGTTATACACTGGTGAATTCTCTGAGAAATCAGTCTTAGTTACCATTTTAACAAATCTAGTCTCCCTGTATAACCTCCTCTCCTGGCCTCCAAATACCGGGACAGTAGCATATGTTAAATCCAATTTGATTGACCCACCAATTCTTGTACCCCAGGACCTTGACAGCAACATGCCAAAGCAAGCTGGGATATCGGCAACCACAATGTCCATGACCACACTCTTTGCTGGAATTTGGGCCAAATTGACCACTAAATCTTTAATCATTCCCAAGCATTTAACCCTTTTGGAATCAAATGAATACAATTTGCAGCCCTAGTTGTTCCATGACAGACAAAGGCATAAGATTATGGGAAGCCCCAGAATCTAACATACAATTGTGTAACAACAGGTCATAGATAACTAGGGAGACATAAAAAGGAGGAGTAGAAGGGTCTATCTCCTCAACATGTGGGCCAAAGACTACCATGGGTCTTTCTTCTTGGAGGTTTAAACTGTCAGGTACAATTGGTATTTCAGGAGGAAGTATGAAGGAAGTGACTTGAGACTGATATGCTGGCTGTTTTAATAGTTCAGTCAAGGGGACTGGAATCTTAATTTTCTCAAGCTATTTTTGTAAATTAAAAGCAGAAGGGGGCTTTTCTATTACAACTTCCTTAAGATCTTTATTTTCAGCTGAAGAGTTAATTTCTTTCGACACTGACTCAACATTAAGAGGACTGACTATTTTTGAAGAAGAAGGAATCTGATCATTAGACTGCGGGGGAAAATTTAGAGTGTTCTTACCTTTTTCTATGCTTTTATTTGTTGCTGATTCCTTCTGAGCAGGTGCTTCTTTCTAAGGTGGCTCCTCTTCTTGATCTTGAGTTTGGGTCCTCTTTCTTGAAGATCTGAGATCATATTTTACATTGAATTGTGCTTCCATGAAGTCAGCAAATTGCTTACAATAATGGTCAATCTCTGCTTCTTCTTCCTCTTCTTGCAAGGGGCATTCTATATCATCATTATTTGAAAAAGCCAAATTTGAATCTTCTAATCCATAAGCTGCATCTTCGGTGGAGTCTTCTGCTGGACCTTCCAGGTACAAGGGATGTGGTACCTGATCTTGTTGCTCCTTTGCTTCTCTTGGCAATATCTGCAACGGTGGTCTTCTATACTAGGGATTGTATCCTCTATTTGGAGCGTTGTAGAAATTCTTGGGAGCTGCATTTTTAGCTTCCAGCTCAAGCTTGACCATCTTCTTTATCATCTTGCTTATTTCATCCATCTTGTCTGAATATTTTTCTTGATTGGAAGTGGAAACTTCTGCTTTGTCTCTCCTCCTAATATCTTGTTCAGCTTTTCCTTTTAATTTCCCAGAGGAGGCAAAGTTTGCTTCTAACTCCAAAGCATCTGACTGTGCATCATCTAAAGTGGTAGGTTTTCTTTCTCTCAATGAGAATCGAAAATCGAAATCAAAGGCTGCTATGAAAATTATCTTGGCAGCAGCTTCATGGGTATTCATTTCAGGAGGTAGGCTCAAATACAACTTGTTGAATCTTTTAATAAACTCTGACACTCCTTCATTAGGCTTCTTCTTCAAAGTATTGAACTCAGTAAGACACTGACCATGATCTTTCTTTTCTCCCCACTTTCTGAGGAAAGTATTCTCCATCTGGTCCCAAGTGGTCACAGAACGATTTCCCAATGTCTTGAACCATTTTCTGGCTTCACCCTCCAAAGATTGTACAAACAATCTCAAGACCACATCCAAATGTTCAACATTTAAGTTTTCTGCAAAAGAGCAGAAGGTCTCGAGATTTTTCTGAGCATCAATTTCATTTTCTCCATTAAATCTCGGCAGTATCTTCAAATAATCCTGTGGCATATCATTTAGCACTTGGGGTAAGGCCAGTGGAGCATATTTGTTCAGTAGAAAAGCAGAAACATTAGCCATTGGAGGAGGTGGGGGTTGAGCAACAGTCTGAGATACAAATGAAGGGAGAGGAGTAGGAGGAAGTGGAGTATGAATAACAATGGGAATATATTGCACAGAAGCCTGAGGTGTGAATGGGAAAAGTTCACGGTTAACAGCAGCTACTTCTGTGACCTCTTTAATTTTCTCAGCCTCGGGAGTAGGATGAGAATCTTCTTCAATCCAGGCACTTCCTCTACGTGGAGTTTCTGAGTAAAACTCGGGATTTTCTGTTCTGATTTCTTGAGAAGAAGAGGGCGGATAATATTCAACGGAATATTCAGGACTTTCAGCGCGAACTAATTTCCTCTCCTTCCAAACTCTTTTATGAATGATCTTCTCTGGGTCAGACACGTAAGGTGTTTTCGACTGAGATGTATCTGACCTCAAATGTGGCTTCCGAGGAGCCAGGACTACCAATAAATTTATCAAATAGAAGCAGTGGAGTCGCCAAGGTGAGAGATACAAAACTCTTCAACTCTCTATGCTCACCTGATTAGAGAGTGAAAAAAATTTGTCAAGGCCCAGGGAAACTAATATTCTTAAATTCGATCCCCGGCAACGGTGCCAGAAAGATTTTGTGGACAATTTTGTCACCCCTAGAGACAGTCTAGAGTTGCCATAGACTAGTTCCTAGGACATCTTAATATAGCAAGGAGCTCCTCATATAGCTTGGGTTGTCAATCCAAAATCTCACTTACTATCTCTTGTTGAACAAGGAAATTAGTTTAGAATGGGACCAATCTCTCTCAGAAGCTGGTACAAAGATAAGAATAGTGTAGGAACATCATGCAAAACTCCAATACAAAGGCATCAGACAGCTAAGAGACCGCTTACTGTAAAGAGGGCCAGTTCAGATAATATATCACAGAAATCAAATATCAGAAGGTGGATGCAGTGAGAGGAATAATAAGAGAATATCAGTTGGCATTAGATTGATACCCAGATATACAACAAAACCATGCATGGGCTTGCCAATTCAAGAATCCATACACAATCCTGGCATTTTAAAAGCACCCTCCTAAAACAACTGATATAGCAGAAAATATGGAAGAGATGAACATGGAACAGTATATCATGACTAGGCCTATTTAAAGCGCTTGACTAATCCCAGAAAGGGCATCAACTAGGATGAATCCTTACTGCAAAATAGTGAGCCACTCGCATTCTAGAACATGATACAAGAAGATAAATAGCATGAAATGAGATATTGTATTAACACATAAGAGAAAATTACATACTTTGAGATACCAAAGACCAGAATCCTCATTACAGTTATAACTCCTCCTCGCTGAGACCCTACGGGCTCTGAACCTTCATACAGAAATATTACAGAATGTATACAAAAGCCTTTTCACTGCACAATTTGCTGATAGAAATCTGGAACCCTTACAATGTCTTTCTTCCTAGCTTTTGTAGAAGAGATAGAGAATTCTAGAGGAGGAGGTAGATGGAAAACATTTAATGACTTATTTTGAAACAGGTGGTGGAAAAAATTCGCACCCACACTATGAATGACTGAACATAAATGACTGTAATTTACAACTTATTTCCGGAAATGAGTGCTGAAAATGAAAATCTTCTTATAAATAAGACATAAATAATAAAATATGTAAATATTCTGCTCTTTGCTGGAGGAGGAAGATCTGCGGCAATAAAACCTTGAGGCGCCTGTTTCTGTACATGGTACTTTCGGCCTTCTAATTTTGAATTTAGATTTGAAACTTTTCATGCTGGACACTGAATTCATTGCTCCTTCATTAATAATTTGTTGTTGCATTAATGTTTTCATCCGCCCAAATGTGCCTTTTTTTATTTTCTCTGGAGGGTTCTATAGATTGAAATATCTTTCTTTAATGGGGGTCACATCATAGTGACTCTCGGATCCTTTCCGCCAAATTCCTTCCTATAACAAGGTCTTGCAAAAACAAAAGCTTGTTGAATAAAACTAATCACAGAGATAGTGGACATAGTGAGGTTAATGGAAGTGGTGGCACAGATTTGAGAGGATGATGAGATGACGCGGGGTGGCGAAAAACACAGAGGAATAGCAGAGGAATGGGTAGTGAAAATGGGGTAATACAGTGGGACGACGATAAGTGTACGGGGAAAAGACATCAAACAAAAGCACTGAAATGCAACACATAAATGAAATATGTGAATAGTGGAGGGAAAAGTGAATGACACGTGGGCAGATGACGAAAAATGGCGGAAAAAATGCTAACGGCATGAAGACTCAAAGATTAACTTTCGGGGAAGATACGAAGGAAAACATGACAAAACAATGGACCAAAGGCTTTGGAAGTGGGACCCAGAGCGCACATTGAAAATTCACAAGTGGAGAAAGTGCGATGGGGGAACGATGGAATAACAAGAAACTGCGCTCTACGCTCTACGATGGGAGTGACAGGTCGAGCGCAGATCGCAAAAACGAAAAGTGTGATGACGGAGAATGGCATGAACGGGAAACTGCGCTTTTGCGATGGGGCGGATATGCGATGGCACGATCATGTGATTTGTGGTAAACGCTCTAAGGGGCAGCGCTTGGCTGTATGGATGAAAGGAGGCGCAGAGCTAGGGGAGAAAGGAGCTAGGCTTTATATGACTTTAAAGAGTGGATTTTTAGCCTTTTTCAATGTATTTCTGGCTCGGGAAAGGGCAACGATAAAAGGGAAAGAGGAGACTTTGGCCAAAATTTGAATGGAGGGGCTGACTCATACAACAGTGTCCAGCATTGACCAGAGGGTAGACCAAAATTTGCTTAGGAACCTACTATCCCGATCTGATATGATAGACTGTGAGATCCCAAAGTGCACCCACACTCATTTAAAGAAGAGTTTATCAGTGGCTTCTGCTGTGATATTCTTCTTGCAGGCCACCATAATGATCCAAGTGGATATTGGTGGTCACCCACCTATTCCACTTGGGGCCCCACCATTGTCTCTTTTAGTTCTTCAGTTTCGGCACAACTTACTATTTTTAGCAGTTTTTCGGGTCCTGAACTTCCGGAGCCGTTTTGAGGCCCTAAATGACATTTTTTGGGAAAAAGGAGAGAAATATGGGTCCATGTACTGATGTTTATCATTCAAAATTTGTATTCCTCAGACAGATCTTTCTAATGGGGTATGGTACGCATCAAATGGAGATCGTATGCCAAAGTTACGCCCCTGGGAAGTTGAAACACCAATTTACCCAAATGGGGCCCATGGTTTTGGCGCTTCATCTCGTAGGGTTAGGGTTTTGGCTATTTAGGATTTCCCATTATTTATAAATAATAAATAGGCCCTCAAGCCTCATTGTAACTCATTTCAGAGGCCTTTAGCCACCACATCTCTTCTCAGAGATAGCTACCAACGTCCTAGATAGTTTTATTTCCATTCTGTCTGTAAGCAAATTTTAGTTCTTTGATATTAATGAAATGAAGTGTTATTTCCACTGCATCTTTATATTTATGGTTATATGTTTATTCTGTTGCCTTCCTGCATAAATCTGGATCAGTGGTATCAGAGCGGTCTGCTTTTTCTCGATCTTTCTTTGCATGTCCCCAACGAGGTCAGGGTATAAGGAGTTATGGCTCGATCTGGTGGAACCTTTGCAAGATCAGCCTCGCAAACCCCAACGAACGCCCATGGGGGATGAAAAGAAATATGAGGGAGCAAAAGATCCTATCAAAATATTGCTCGAGGAGGCCCTTGAAAAACAAAGTAACGCGATGATGGATAACTTTGCCTAGATCCTTCAACGGCTGCCCACCAGCGACGCATCTGCATCCAGCAGCCACTCTGGAGGTGCGACTCCTTTTAAGGTACAAGTAAATTTTGACATTCCCATATTTGAGGGTCAAATAGATGCAGATGCCATAGATAGATGGTTGAATCTATTAGAAGGATATTTCTTAGTTCATGACTTTTCCGATAGGGAGAAGATTATTTTTGCACTGCTCAAAGTTGCCCCCCATGTCAAGGATTGGTGGGAAACCCACTATGAGAAAAAGGATGAGACAGAATCCTCTTTGTTCTCCACCGTAACCACTTGTAATTATTTCCGAGAAGCCATCAAGGAACAATACTATGCTATGGGGAGCTATGAGGACAAGTACATACAATGGACCACGCTGCGACAACAAAGGGATCAAGATGTGCATGAGCTGACGAATCTGTTCCATACCCTGCACACCAAGTTGGGTATCAAAGATTCAAAGAAACATCTGGTGTTAAAGTATCGTAGTTTTCTACACAGATACATTCAGGAGGAAATGGAGTTCCTCGACATCTCCTCGCTTGGTACGGCATACCGGTATGCTGCCAATATTGAGCAGAAATTCAAGCAGAAGAAGTGAGTCTTTGGATCTGCGAATCAAAAGCAAGGGAAGGGTGCTCCCAAACCACAGAACAAAGGACAGGGCCAAGGCATGGTGACTCAAGACAACCTGTCAAAGCCACAAGCAGAGAACAACACCGCAAAGCCAAAGAAGTACACGGGAAAGTGGTGCGAGTTCCATAAGAGCTCCACTCACAACATAAGTGAGTGTCAAGCCAAGCAGTCGCTAGTGGCCGAGATGAGGGCTTTTGAGTCATATGCATGCTCTGACTCTGAATCAGAACGTGACAAGGGGAATGAAAAAAGGAAATAGACTATTGATGCGGAGCCCAACGCCACTATTTCCACTACGAAGATCCAGAAGGAGGAACTGAAAGATCCAGAGGAGGAGGAACGTCTCTTCCACTCCCAGATGTGGGTAAAGGGCTCCCCAGTACGGTTCATTGTCGATAATGGGAGCCAAAAGAACCTCATTTCAGCAAACGCCGTGAAACGGTTGGGCTTGTCGACCACAGCTCACCCACATCCATACACCATCGGGTGGCTTCACCAAGGATGAGATCTCCGTGTCAGCCAGCAGTGCCGCCTTCCCTATAGAATCACATTAGGAGAATTTTTAGGTTTAAAATGGGCCTCCTAAGAAAAATGTACAATCAAAATTCACTTTATGAGAACCAATAACATTTTAGGGGATGACATCATCCCTAATGGTTGAGGTGGCATTGATTGAGTTAAAGGTACTTACTTGTCACATTCTCAATGGTGGATAAAAACTCATGGTTAACCATGGTAGTGCTCTAAGTACTTTTAAAGTCAAAGTAAAATACTCATAATAAATGTCATTTCACACTTTTTGAATAAAAATATATTATTGTCATTTCATATTTCTTGAAAGAAATAATGCATATCCCTATACAGTTATTATATTATATTATATTATTTTATTTTTATATAGTATATTAATTACATGTTATTATACAATTTAAATATTATAAATTTTAATTAATAACATATAATAATTAAGAATTTATAAATATATATTTATATTTTATTTTAATTTATTTAAGTACAAAGGACAAATGCATTATTTTTTTAGTGATAATTTTCTTTTTTGAAAATATCATTCTTATTTATAGTCACATCAATAAAAAAAAATTATTAATTTTATTTTGGTACAACTTTTGAATTGAATTTAACTATGATTACATGGATTGTGGTGCAAAAAGTGAATTTCAAATTCATAAATATTATTTTATTGGTTTAGCTATTATTTTATTATTTCCTTAGGAGGCCCATTTTAGACCTCAAAATTCCCCTAATGAGTCCTTCACGGATGAGGTATTATGTGATGTTGCTCCTATTCATGTTTCTAATGTATTATTAGGACAACCATACTTGTGGAAGCGTCATGTTGTGTATGAGTCTCGACCTTGCGCTTTGATTGTTACTTTGGGAAATAAGTTGTACAGGATACCAAAGGTACCACCTCCTGCCGCTATCTCTTTGGTTATTGCAAAACAATGTAGTAAGCTCATTTCCCAAACCAGGAAATTCATTTTCTTGATGATTCGCCCCCAGGGAAAGAAGAAGACTGTGGCCACGACCTCCAGACAGGGCTCCTCTGCACGACAACAACAAATGGATAAGGTTATGGAGGAATACGAGGACATATTCACCTCACCCACAGGGGTTCCTCTGCATTGTCAGGTCAAGCACTCGATTGATCCGACCCCAGGTGCGCCGCTACCCAATGGACCGATCTATCGGCGCTCTATTCTGAAGAACAATGAAATCAAGAGGCAAATTCAGGAGCTGCTGCAGAAAGGTCACATCCGACCAAGTTCATCACCCTGTGGGAGCCCGATCATGTTGGTACAGAAAAAGGATGGGACGTGGAGACTCTGTATTGACTATCAGGCGCTGAACAAGATCACTATCCAGAATAGGTACCTGATAACACGGATTGATGACCTTGTAGACCAACTCAAAGGTGCAAAATATTTTAGCAAGATTGACTTGAAGTCTGGGTATCACCAGGTACCAATTGAACCCTCTGATGTGTGGAAGAATGCCTTCAAAGCCAAGGAAGGCCTTTTCGAATGGCTAGTCATGCATTTTGGGTTGACGAATGCTCCCGCAACCTTCATAAGGATGATGGACGACATCTTGCGGCCATTCACCAACTCATTTGTAGTGGTGTACTTGGATGACATTCTGATCTTCAGCTAGACTTGGGAAGAGCACCTTCACCACATCCGACAAGTCCTCCAAACACTGCGGCAACACAAGTTGTGTGCCAATTTAGAGAAGTGCACTTTTGGCATGACCCAGGTTCAATATATGGGATGCATTATTGAAGAAAGGGGGGTGCATGTGGATCCAACCAAGATGCAAGTCATTCAGGATTGGCCAGCCCAAACCACTATAACAGAGCTTCGCAGCTTTCTGGGTCTTGCTAATTTCTACCATAGGTTCATGTTGGGATTCTCTCATATCACTTGGCCCTTGAGTCAAGTCACCAAGGGAGGAGCGAGAGAAAAATTCTTTTGGTCGGAACCTCAACAAAAGGCATTCACAGACTTAAAAATTGCCTTTGTTCTGCCCCAGTGCTCACATTACCAGACTTGCAACAGCCATTTGAGATCGAGACAGATGCCTCTGACTATGCTATTGGGGCAGTTCTTACTCAACAAGGACATCCAGTGGCATATCATAGTGAGACATTGTCTGACACAGTTTGAAAGTATCCAATTATGACAAAGAAATGTATTCCATTGTGCAAGCTTGTCGACAATGGAAGCATTACATTTTGAGGAAGGAAACAATCATCCACATAGACCACTGGCCCCTGCAGTTCATACAGTCACAAGGGAAGTTGCAGAATTATCGCCATCAGAAGTGGTCCACATATCTGCAACAGTTTCATTTGAACATCAAGTACAAGAAGGGTAGCACCAATAATGTTGCAGACTACCTCAGCCGACCACCGACCGTGGCACTCACCACTGTTCTCAACTCCTGTGGGCATGATACTTTTGATTGGCCGCTTCTCTATGAGAGAAACCCAGAATTTGGCCACACTTACAAGGCACTCTTGGGGGGTACGCAAGTTCCAAATTTTCACCTCCAAGATGCACTTTTATGTCACCTGGGACACCTTTGTGTTCCTTCAAGCGAGCGTGCCAAGATGATATGGGAAGCACACTAAGGCCGTGTTGTGTAACCAGCTCCAAAAATAGAAGAAAAGAGATATGAACGCCTTAGAAATAAGCTACTTCGAGGGGGCAACCTCCAATACATTACATAAATGAACAATTCTTGGATGATACAATTTACAAAACCTCCTTTCTATATATAGGAGTCCATGGGGCCATAATGTAATCCTAGTGGGCCACAATGTAATCCTAGCCGACCTAACAATAATAATTTAAGGGCACAATAATAACAATATGGGGGCTACATGGGTACAATAATAACAATAAGGGGGGCTACACTAACATAATAAGGGGCTATACTATTAATCTAGGGACTTAACATGCCCCTCTCCTTCAAACAAGTGTTGTCCTCAACGCTTGATTATTTCTTGATGCTTCTGTATAAAATTCTCATCCTCCCATGTGAAATCTTCTACAGGAAAGTTCTTCCACTTGCTGAGATACTCTGAAATTGATCGTACTTGTCGAGTTCTTGTTTCTATGACTGCTTCATAACTTCTTTCGATGTCATGTTGATCTTCCTCTTGTTTCATTAGATTCTGCACCAAAGTTGGGTTATCTTTTGAGAGTTGGAGAACTTGTTGTTGATGCTCGATGTGATCTTCCACTAATTTATCATCCATATTTGCTATTATTTGATCCTTCAAACCATCCAACTTAGCCTCCATTTCTGCTTTTAAACCATCTATTTCATCTTAAATTTCTCTTCGTAAGATCGAAACTTGTTGCACTTGGTACTGTAATTTTGATATCTCATCCTGCAATTCTTCCTCTTCATGCGTCATAGTATAGATTTCTGAGGGATTAATGGGTGTTGAATTCTTTTTAGGAGGCATTTAAGAACCCAATACTGAAATATATGCTTAATAGGCCCTTGGAATCACTTCAAACCAAATTTTCAAACAAGACTTATGCAATTCGGGAAAAAAATTACACACCTTTTACTTGCTTTAAGGAGATCTATATTGAAATTGAATTATCTATGTAATTGAAAATATTATATATCTGAAATTCATCCCTGTAGTATCCCTCTAAATCTTCTTTCAAATGCCACAGGTCTGACCTGATTTGGATTCTCCAAGACAAAGTTGTGTCCAATCTCCCACAATGACCTAATTCTGGACTGGTTCAGTAGAGCGAACTTGTACGACTTGCCACGTGTCACTGTTTCATATTTTAGCTCTGAAATTGATAGAAAAGAAACTACAGTCTGTGTACTTGTGACCACATTTTATGGCACTCCAATCCGATGCTCAGAGAGAGAGTTATGAATATTTTCCCACGATCACCTCTTTGAGATGAAATTCAGGAGCCTGAAAAAGCACTACCTTCCACATATCATATCTCCAAAATATTGCGAACCAAGCTCTAAAATTTTGTGAAGATTTTCCTCAGGATTTCAGCTTCTCACTCTAAAAATGTCAGATTTCGAACCTTTGTACAAAAAAAATTATGCTGCAAATGCGACGATGACCTGTTTAGATTAAATTGAGGAGTCTGGAAAAAGACCTAACTTCCACAGATCATATCTCCGAAAATATTATGAACCAAGCTCTAAAATGTTTTGATGATGTTCCTCAGGATTTCAAATTTGCACCCTAAAAATTTCAGCTTCTGAAACTTAGTAGAAAAAAATTTATAGCGAAAATTCCACGATGACCTGTTTGGAGTAGCGAAACCCTAGAATCCAAAGCTTTGATACCAAATTTTGTGAAACTAGCTCCAAAAAGAGAAAAAAAGAGATATAAAAGCCTTATAAATAAGCCACTTTGAGGGGGCAACCTCCAATAAATTACATGAATGAACAATTATTCAATGATACAATTTACAAAACCTCCTTTCTATATATAGGAGTCCATGGGGCCATAATGTAATCCTAGTGGGCCACAATGTAATCCTAGCCGACCTAACAATAATAATTTAAGGGCACAATAATAACAATATGGGGGCTACAGGGGTACAATAATAACAATAAGGGGGGCTACACTAACATAATAAGGGGTTATACTATTAATATAGGGACTTAACAAGTCGAGTCGCTGGGCATTTCAGGGTTGAGAAAACAGTAGCTATACTAAAAAAGTATTTCTATTGGCCGAACCTTCGAAAGGATGTCGAGAAGCACATCAGATCCTACACTGCCCGTGCCATTGCCAAACCGACCATCAAGAAGCAAGGCCTATATACTCCGCTACCTACCCCTAGTCGACCTTGGGAATCCATCTCCATGGATTAAATGCCGGGCCTACCTTCTACTAAGCATGGAAATGACTGTGTTTTCATGGTCGTCGACAGATTCTCAAAGATGGCGATTATGGCAGCCTGCAAGAAGAATATCACAGCAGAAGCCACTACTAAACTCTTCTTTGAATGAGTGTGGGTTCACTTTGGGATCCCACAGTCTATCATATCAGATCAGGATAGCAGGTTCCTTAGCACATTTTGGTCCAGCCTCTAGTCAATGCTGGACACCAAGCTCACCAAGTCCACAGCCTTCCATTCCGAAACAAATGGCTAGACAGAGGTCGTCAACAGAATGATTGTACACATTCTGCGCATGTACAATTCAAAGCATCCACACACATGGGATGAGAGCCTCCCCTATGTAAAACATAGTTATAATTGGGCTCTCCACAGTTCAATCAGCCATAACCCCTTTCAGGTGGGCTTGGGATTCCAGGCACTATGTCCCATTGACGTAGCCATGCCATTTGCGGCTACTCAAGCCGATTCGGCTCATGTCTAATCTGAAGTCGACAAAGAAAATAGCTTCATCGAGTGCATTCAACACATCCGCAAATAGGTTCATGACATATTTGACAGAGCCAATGCTAAGTACAAGCAACGCCATGATCAACACTAGGTGCCACATAAATTCCAGGTGGGCGACAAAGTATGGCTACATTTGCAGAAGGAGTGCCTCACTAGACCCCACCGCAAGCTTCGTCCGCTCCAATATAGGTTGTACACCATCACCAAGGATGTAGGGAACAATTTCTTTGAGCTCAGTATTCCACCATTCCTCAGACTGCACCTAGTATTCAATATGGACCACCTTCGTCCTTACTTCCCACCTCTACTGGACACCTATGACATTGCAAAACAACTCACACCAACAGAGTTAAACCCAGACTACATAGAACAGGCCACCACAGATTGTATCATGTAAATTCAAATCAAGAACACTCGCCAACAGAAGATCCAACTATATCGGGTTGTCAAAGCTGGCCAACTCCTGCACCAAGGAAAGTGGTTCACCAGGGACCAAGTTCAACAGAAATTTCCTCATCTCATGGAGGAACTTAACACAATGGTGACGATCACTTCCTAAGGGGGGAGGAATGATCCAAGTGGATATTGGTGGTCACCCACCTATTCCACTTGGGGCCCCACCATTGTCTCTTTTAGTTTTTCAGTTTCGGCACAAATTACTATTTTTAGCAGTTTTTCGGGTCCTGAACTTCCGGAGCCGTTTTGATGCCCTAAACGACATTTTTTGGGAAAATGGAGAGAAACATGGGTCCATGGATCAATGTTTCTCATTCAAAATTTTTATTCCTCGTATAGATATTTCTAACGAGGTATGGTACGTGTCAAACGGAGATCGTATGCCAAAGTTATGCCTCTGGGAAGTTGAAACACCAATTTACCCAAACGGGGCCCATAGTTTTGGTGCTTCATCTCCTAGGGTTAGGGTTTTGGCTGTTTAAGATTTCCCATTGTTTCTAAATAATAAATAGGCCCTCAAGCCTCATTGTAACTCAGTTTAGAGGCCTGTAGCCGGCACATCTCTTCTCAGAGATAGCTACCAGCGCCCTAGCTAGTTTTATTTCCATTATGTTTGTAGGCAAATTTCAGTTCTTTGATATTAATGAAATGAAGTGTTATTTCGACTGCATCTTTGTATTTATGGTTATATGTTTATTTTGTTGCGTTCCTGCATAAATCCAGATCAATTGGGTCCTGATTTCCAAGATGTTGTTAACCTCTTGGAATCCCTGACTTCTTATTCGAGATGATGAGTTGTCTCTGGAGAAAAGTTCGTTTTCTTGTGTCAAGCTCCTTAAAAAATGAAACAAGGTGTCATGAGGATAGTTCTTTTAATGTTTCAACCTCGTTAAAACAATGAAACACGTTCTTGTTCAATTCGATTCTTTGATAAGATCTCGTAAAATCCCCGTCGAGTCTTTCTCTTAATCTCGTAATTTGAACCTTCACTCCATCTACCTTTCATATGGACTGAAGCTTGGGGGGCATGTGCACCTCGAATTGAGTCACCATGCTGGGGGGCATGCCTATTTTTCAGGCATATTTTACTTTTGTTTCAAGCTTGTGTAAACATGAAACCAATCTCAAGCATAGTTTACTTTGCATAAAAATAAAATATTTTGGCTTTATGTGCTTTGTGAACATTTTCCTGACTCTTGGGTCATTACTTATTATGCAGATTATTTTTACATTAGCTAACATTGTATTAAGCATTTGCATCATTTGTACAAGCATCATCATATGTAAAATATCCATGTAGGGAAATAGATGTGTATATATATATATATATATATATATATATATATATATATATATATATATCGCATGTTTGAAACTATGTGCATCATAAATTCAAAAAATATATGTATGTTTCTGTTACATCTTGAGACATCATGTCTCGCAAAATATGCAGATAAAATAAACCTAGGTGTCTAATTAGCATGGTGCTCGTGATAATATGTCACGACCCATATTAGCCGCCTCAGCAAGCAGTGAATTCGGTTGGACACCCCTACGGTATGCCTCTGGTAGGTGCGAGGAACATCATCAAAACGTGCATAGTTTGGGAATCCTCGTGTGACCCCCTCCAGGTCGTGCACTATCTCATATTCCTCGCCGCCCTCGCCTTGAGGGTCAAAATCGTGAGGGATTCGCCTCACTATCAGTGAAATACTGGCAGGTCTCTCTGGGTCAACATCTGCATTTACATGGATTTAATGTTAGAAAATGCATAAATAAACAAAATATCATAAAACTCATAAAACTTAAAATGAGTCTCACCCAAATCTTAATCCCAATCTTCTCCCTCTAGGAGTGGGAGGTCAAGATCATCAGTGAAATTTGTGCCAGAATAGGGCCAGTCCTCCACAACAATCAATTGTTGACAGAGCCAATCGAAGAATTTTGGCCTCCAAGACATCTGTTGGTCAACCCATGCCCTTGGCATCAGAGCTGCCCATCGAGCCATCCATGGTTCTCTCGCTGGTGGTGTCGGGACTATAACATCCTGTCGCTGAAAAATTGGTAATCATTCCAGGAAGAACGATACTAGAGTAGATCCATAACCAAATTGTTTCAATTTGGTCTTCTTGCATTTGGTTAGTTGGCGCTTCACGTTTATGGTCACGACCTCTACCCAGTTGTAGATGGTTGGTGCCATGCATTCTACAACAAGAAGAAACTATGTTTTTGTTGCTTCGTACAGTGCTTATGATCTCGCATCCCATGTGATGGTATGCAATACCACGCGTGGTGTCAAATCTGCAATAGTTTGTATATCAACTTTCCCACTACCTGAAAATTTTTGTGCTCCTCAACATACCCTGTCTATTACCATGGTCATGTTTCCATGCAGGGCCAAGTGCCAGTTAGGAGTTCTGTTGCACCCCTCAGCGATAATCCTGTGATGAAATACACGTCAGACACATCAATCTCAAGTTATTGATCCCGTAGGATGAACCTCTCTCAATTTTCGTCCCATATATTGATCAGATACTGTAGTAATTCTGGTTGGGCTCGGAGACATGGTGTTAGAAAGAATTTTTTCAAACCACAGTTTCTGAGGGCTTCCATAACTCCCTCATTTTCCATGGCTAGCTCATATTCTTCACTATGTTCCTGTTCTTTCCATTCAATGACCATTTTGCCTCTTTCTACCTGCAAACACCCATACATGAGTGGTATTAGTCAATTTTAACCCTTAAATTTGTAAACGATTGGGAAATTTGATGCATATTTTTGCTGGAAAAATGTTTGCGCCATTGGCGCGACTGTTTCCAAAACAGTCATGCCAATGGGTGTGCCCTAGTGTTAAAAATCGGGCGGTTGACGTGACTTCGTGTCCAAAACCCCCGCCAAATGCGCAACCCTAATTTTTACATTTTCTCCCCCAAAATTTGAAATTGAAAAAATGCAAGAAGTAAGAAATGACTTTAAATGACAAGAGGGATCTCAGCTCTTACCTGGAATTGATGGATTTGCGATTGATCTACTGGATTGGCCACTATTGTCACCAGAAGATTGCATAGTAAAATGGGTAACTGTTGCTCCACAAGAGGTAAAAAGTGAAAAGTAGTTATTTTTACCATTTTTGGCCTTTTATAACTTTTTCACAACCCTTATTAGGTTTTAAAGCATTTTTTTTTATTATTTTGTTGTATTATTTTTGAAAAATAGGTTTTACACATGTCTCTTGTGTAGCAACAGGTTTTTCATGCGAAAATGATGAAGTAACGAGTTATATTAATAATTTTTCTGACTCGGTAAAAATACAAAATATTCACTACTTGAGTCATCTTTCAGTTCCTTTCTAGCTCTCTAAAATTGAAAATGTTGCCAAGATTCTTGTCATTTTGATCTCGTTAAATGGCCGCGAAACAATATCTACCCAGTATACGTTTAACCCTTTTTCGGGCTGGGATAGATTATTTATGAAAAAGGAATACCTTAGCCTATTGCGACTAACAGGTTTTCTCAGACACAGTTTTCTACCTTTTCGGATCTGTGAGACTACCTATGAAAAGGGACTGTTGGAGTTTTCTTTTCTGCCTTCTATTCAAACTTTCTAAACAGGAAAAGATGCCGAGTTCTCCCTTTGTCAGACTCGGTAAACCCTAATGACATCAGACTTCGTCACCATGACATTATTTTGAGTTCCTCCTTCTTAGGGCACGTAAAATGTACTGGGATGGATTTTTTCGAAGGAAAGACTTATAGTACAAGAATATGCTATCCCCTTCAAGCTTGTTTTAAAAAATAATTGGGGTACTTGCCAGAAATGGTGGGGGAAAGTGGAACCAAGTTTTAGTTATGTTGGCAGTATGTCACTCTTGAACATGTCCCTTGTCTGCATTCGTGTCGGGTTGGGGACATCTCATTTCGTCATTTTTGCCTCTATGGGTTTGGGTAATCTCTTTTAACCTTCCTCTTCTCTTTGCCACATCATCATGACCTTAGATCCTTTGATGTCAAATACTGCCAAATCCAGTGTCGTGTTGTTGATATGTTGAAGAGAAGTTTGCCTCAGCAAGATGTCAACCTTCCTTTGATCTCCTGTTGGTCCTGATCCGATTTCATCATGTTCCTTTGTCTCGTGTCGATGATGTGGGAAACATTATGGCCCTCCTTTGACCAGGTCACTTCCTGTCGACTTCAGCTCGTTATCCAAGAATTTTATCTAGAGACTCCCTTTTGGTACCTTGGAGCCTGCATGCCTCAATGGCAGGCTTTTCGCATTTGATGCAAGGTTCACATCATTGGCCTTCGATCAATTTATTCTGTGGATGTTTGACATCATTTGTAGTTTCTCTCACATCTATTAATAGCTTTCATCATTGGCTAGTATTCAGAGGATTTTCCTGCATGTTCAACTTCAACTCATACATTCGCATGCTCGAAATTGTACATGTTCGAGTCGAGATGGAGCGCAAGACCCTGGATTTTGTCTGATAAATTCTAGGCTGCGGATTTTTTTGGATTATTATGACTTATTACATGAATCTTTTGATTGGATGGCTATGTCAATACCTTTGATTTTATTATTTATATACTCTAGTATGGATGGCTGCACCCATGCCACATGATTCACATCACAGATATCAATTGTATTTGTAATCGTAGGTCTTCCGACAGTGGTGTTTGGTTCGAAGGCATTCTCATAAATCATTTCACCCCTCCCTCTCTCTCGGACTTCATATTTTAGGGGGAATCTGTTACAGAACATTTTTTCATTGTCCCTACAATCCCCAACTCGCACATTGGAGGGTCATTTCTATGACCAATACACAGTGTCATGCTTTTCAAAAACCATCCTTGCATCCCTTTTGATGAAATCAACATTCTTCGTGTTGACATTTCCCTAAGCAGAGTTGTGAAAATCCCTATTTTTGCCTTGGTGTGAGTAGCCCGTTACATCCTTGCACCGACCTGGAAATTTAACATTGAGCCCACGCCACTTGGCACGCTGTGCTAGTTAGACACTCATGCCAAGCTGTTTATGGAATTTTTTTTAAAAATAGATGTGGAGGTTCCATTCCAACCACCTCGGGTATGACTAATTGGGAGTGGTTGAACTGAAACAACCACGGACTCCTTCCTTTAGTTAGTATTTTCCACCTCCCTTGGAACTTTCCTAAACGATAGGACTCCCTCCCACCTTTGTAGGGATCCCAACCACCTCTTCTCCCTCTATATAAGAAACTATATCCTTTAGTAGAAGCTAGATGAACACATTATAGAAAAAAGGCTGAATAGTTGAACTAGAGAATTATACTATAGCTAAGCTGCTAGAGGAGATAGAGTAAGAAATATAGTGTTGAGAGAGCTCAAGTCGATGACTTATAAGAGAGCTTGAGTCTAAATTCCCTGACCGACAGTTGAGATGCGTTTCGCCTAAACCCCGTTGGAGGAGATAACGACATCAAAGCATCAGTTGTACTCTTCCTTCTACTCATTAATATACATGACTATTGTTTGGCTCCACTATTGTGTTATGATGTTTATTTAATATGATATGTTTAGCCCTCTTTGAATGGCTAATAGTTGTGAGTGAAACAACGCTGCTATATGTTGTTCTTGTTCTTTGTCTTATGTGCAGGTATCTGGGCATGACAGTGAACGGATCATGACTTGTCAAGGTAGGAGCGAGAGACCACTACTCTTTCTCCAACATCGACAACGTTGGATTCAAGGTAGGTCAATCTACCATGTCTTTTGTTCATTCATTAACTAGGAAGCAACACTTTAGCGTGTTCTTTTGTTACTAGACCCACCCTAGGGCTAGAGGGATCGTCTCTTTCCGCAGAGAGGATTTACCTTCATAACACTAGCTCAGTACCTCTCGCCATCCAACCTTGAGAAAATAATAAAATTAAAGAAACCTCGCACATAGAATAGTACCTCCATCGTGTGAGTGTTGCACCCTGTCAATGAATGCCTAAAGGGGGGTGCTCTGACATTCTAATGTGCCCTCTAACTGCACCATTAGGGAATCCAACTGTTCCCTAATGTGGACCAAATTTTCCACTGACTTAGTACAAACCCCTATCTTGCCCTCCCTCTCCTCATTCTTATGTAGGATAGCCTCTCTTAGTGATGTGACCTTCACCTTCAAAGCTAGAAGGTCGACCTAAAACTGATGGCACTGTTATGTGCGACCATCGCCCAATAGTTATGTATCTCCTAGCGCCTCCTCAAGGGCTAGCCCAAAGGATGGTTGCACACCCTCCTCCATAGATACTCCAATATGCAATGCATTTTCACTATTCAACTGCATGTGATTGTCATCCGACAATTCTTCCATAAACCTAGAGGCCTCTGTACCTATCGACTCCTCAAAAATGGTGGAATTGTCTCCTGACACCTCATCCACCTATGATGCACTGTTATCATCAGAGAACTCAGTCACAACCCCAGATACCCCATCAATGGATACCTCAATAATGGGTGTTGTCTCATCAACGAGTGTATGCTGAGTTTTCTCCTCCCAAGTATTTGTCGTACTCTTTGATGACCCATCAAAAGAATTTAGAAAAAGTCTACCCACGGTACGTTTTAGGTCATTTCCCTGCATGTACCCTCTTCCTCCGTTGTATCTACGAGGCCTTCAGTTTTCCTTAATATGGAAAACTTATGGGAAAGTCAGATGTTCTTTGAATCTTTGAGACTCAGATTCATATTCGAGAAAATAATCACTAAGAGCCTCATGCTCTTGTTGTCCTCTAGCCTGATTTCCTACTACTAGGAAGGTAGGAATAGTGGAGTATTGTGAATCTTGTTTCATTACCAGTTTCTCACACCAAACATGTGAAGTACCAGAAATTTCTCTATTTTGCAACCCTCTTGTGGTTTCCCTTTGTCTCTCCACTCTCATCTCCTTTATATCTCTAGCGAGATCCTGCATAGTTCTAAGGAGGAGACTTCAAAAATCCTTCCCATAACATTCTTATGCCATCGGATACTCCCTTTATTCCCCTCCACTGGAACACAATTTTCTTTGTTGGATGTGAACTCTGAAATAAGTTGAATCTGGTATTACAATTGGAAGAATTTGAAAAACGACAACAATAACAAATCTTAGAAAATTGACTTCAGAGAACCTTCTATTTCTCTCAATCCAGAATGAATTTGGAGAAATTGGAAAAATTTAGATATAATTGGTTTGTCCTTCACAAAACCCATGTCTCATATTTTCTAGATTCATCTTCATTCACCTGAAACATCCAACGCAAAACAGTCACTTTTTATCCCAACGAATTTTTGCGTTTTCTGTTTTTGTATCTCACATAGAAGCTTCTGTTTCTATTAATCCAGAACGAATTTGGAAAAAATCCCAATTAGGAAAAAAAATTGGTTCATTCTGCACAAAACCCATGTCTTGTATTTTCGAGATTCATATTCATTTTCCCGAAACATCTAATGAAAAACCGTCGCTTTTTATTCTAGCGAATTTCTGCATTCTTTGTTTTTGTATCTCCTTGTCCTGTCCATAATGTATTCTCTATCTTCGAGTGTCATAGACTGGATTTTTGATAGGGTGATCCAAGTCTATTAGCTCTAATACATTGTAATATTCCAAATATGAAAAGACAGTAATACAAAACACAATAAGGGAAACTACAACACTATGGAAATAAATTGAAAACGCCATAAAAATAGATAGAATAATTGGGCCATTTGATTAATATGGAGGTGAAAACAATACAATAGTGCTTCAAAATAGATAGCACTCAAGACGGAAAAATCGGGTTGGAATGGCCTCAAGCTCTCCCACTAAAAACATTGCTCTCTACAGCACTACTAGAGCTCTCCCTCTACGCTACCCTGTTGGCAATGCTACTATTGGGTGAATAGGACTGTGTATATGATGATGTTGTGATGCTAAAAAAAATTGGGATTTAGAATCCTGACTCTATGGCAAAAACCCAGAATAAACCAGAAAGGATTTCTGGATTGGCTGAGCTCGGAAAATCACTCTCCTAAGGTTTACAATGAATAAATGTTGGGTATGCAGAACTATGGGTTGAACTGAAAGATAGAATAACTTCAAGTACTCCCAAGCCCAGCTAATGAAGGGATGATCCCTTCAATGGATTCCAAGCAGAAATGCTATGGAATTTCACTCTCTTTTGATGAACTCTACTACTGGACTATGTAATTCACTGAGTGACTGCACAGCACTAGATGGTCTGCAAATGGCCTGAATGTCAGATGATGATATCAGATCACATAGACAACAAGGATCATCTCCTGAGTAGGCACTCGGATTCCCCCGAGGATGAGGTTGGGATATCCGCTCAGAGACACCCTTGTGCTAAACATCACTGCAGACATGGCTAAATAGCTCAAGCGTGCTCAAGTCGTGAACCACAATAAAATAATAATAATCTAGAATGATCTCCATGGATGCCCTCACCCTTTTCTTATACTTGTGGAACCCTCACACCCTTGTCCCCACACAATAGTGATGCTACTCTCATGACCACTAACATCCATTATGACTATGCTATCCTCCATTGTCTCCACTACCTCCATGACTGCATTGCTGATTTGGTCAAATTGACCCCATCCACATGCACTGACCCACATTCACACCAAGGATTGGTTTATTCATCTTAACCTTATCTAGATGCATTGATCCACATTCACATCAAGAAGTGGTTTTATTCCTACTAAAGGGATTTATGGGTCCCTCTACCCTCTTATTCATCTATTAATTAAGGAAGACAAAATTTAATATTCTAATTAGCTAAAAGCTAAATTAGGATTATTAGTTTATGGCACAACATACATGAAATATCTAGTATTATGGTTCTGCAAAGTATTTAGCTATAGGATGATAGTCAATGATTTTTCTTGTGAAATGGCTGGAAAACCCACTTGGAAAAGCGACTGTCTCAATGTAATATAAGTAGCCATGAATAGTCATATAAATCTGACGTAAAATCCTACATTTTGCATGCGAGCAGACATATAATATACATACAAAAAAATGCGTATAAAAGAATCCCCATGGAAATTGTAACAACAGTTACAAAAGACAATAATAACATTTTGAAAGAACATATTTTATTAAATAAATATTAAATTTAAATAAATAACGAACATCTCATCTCGTTATAATTATACCCTATATATTTATCTTTGTTGTATGGTTTTTCTATTAATATTTATTATTTTTTATAATATTAGTGTGTATAATAATTGATGTGTGTTTTAATTATTATTAATTTATTTTCAACTAAATATTATTTTATGTATATGTAACACCATCTAATGATGTAAATAATCACTATTTAATTTATTTATTTTTACTGTAGAAAAGCTTGGTCATTTAGTGTAGGTTGGTAAATGAACTTGAGAAACTAAGTTTATTTATTTTATTTTATTTTTATTTACTGTTATTAAAAAGGAAGATACACTCTCTCACAGATATGGTGAATTTTTTTTTTAAATAATAAGAGAATATTTAGCTTCCAAGTAGTTAGACAGTTAACTCTTTCTTAGAAGGATTAAGAAGGAAATATCTTAGTTGGAAGATGCATAAGGAATATGCTAGAGGAGGAGAAGGAAAGAGATATTGTTACAGGATGATGTTCAAGCTCAAATCTAACTACTAAGGAGGTCTTCTTGAGCTAGTTCCAACCAGTAGAATCTCCACAAAATTATAAACTGGACCTAAGGTCTTGAGGTTACAAAAGAACTTATATATAATTACTTTGGAAGCGAAAGAGGCTCGGGGAACAGGCGAGGACGTAATAACCAATCTCTGTGGTTGGGTGGATAGAAAAGTCTTATTTTGGTTCAAGTCTCTAACAAGTAAGCTGAGAAAATAAGTATTAATTTCTTAAGCTTCATTTATGATTTATGTTATATGTTAACAATAGACAAAGAGTTATTCTTTTACAAAAGTGTGTCATTATAAGATTTTGTAATGTTTCATTGAATTTTTTCTAATATATGTAATAAAATAGTCTATATGAATGGGTATTAAACCCTGTTTGATTTCTAAATCGAATTAAACAAGAAATTATGTTGTTGTACATACTAAATTTTGAATCTTGGCAGAATCCCAAGGACACAAGTAGTGGAAATACCCTAGGGAAACATGTTAGATTAACCAAGAAACTACAACACCAACCAGTTTTGCTAGAAGATAAAGAACGTGAATAACCTTCATGTAACCAAATAAGGATGGTGATACCAGAAACACTGATGGAATAAAAGGCTGGAGTTTTGAAGATATGTTACAGGGTTTGTAACTGAGTCAGCAATGGTTAGCTTCCTGGAGAGGGTCATTGGCCTTCCCGAGAAACAATCCCTTACATACTAACCCAAACTGCTAACTTAAGTTTAAAACATGCATGTGGTAACCATTTAAAGACGATATAAGGAAACATTTCTTGTTCCATCCACAATTTTAACCTACAATATCTTCTAGTATATAGAAATCAATACATTAAGTTGATATGAATCATTGCCTCTACACAAATACTTAGAAATATTGAATAAGTAACAATTATCCATGGAAAGAATCCATAATTGTTAATAGAAACTATATAGAAGAGAGAGACATAGTTGACCTAAGTTGAGGGTCATAATTTTAAAAGAAAACTCTACATATTACAAAAAGAAAACTATGACTGAGATAACCTGGTGAAATAGCCTATATAGTTATACAATCAAATCATCAGTCCATGAAAACCCTTCAAGGCACCTAACCATAACATATTTTGCAAGAAAACAAGAAATTACTCATCATATTCCACTTGAATTAAAAATAAATAATTTATGTAATATCCCTATCTTATACAAAATACCCGGAGTTGTGGTTCAACCTCCGTCATGACAATATCCAAAAATAAGGACCCATAGTGTTTTCAATATTCAAGGAAAACACATCTACAAATTATTTATAAATAATTTACAGTGAATAAAACCAAATGCCTTGGGCTAGAACCTAGAATCCTAATTAAGGAGCCAGTAACCACGTAGAACCTCTAACCTAGTCAAAATGGGTCGATAGAGTCAGTTAGTAGTCATAAAAGTCCACCAATTTCTCAGAAGATGAAATGTGAAATCCTTCCTTAATTGTAAATCCATGTATAACCCTAATTAGAAAGGAAAGTTTACTTTGAAAGAAAAATATGGAACAAGTGAGGAAAGGAATGAAAACAAAAAAAGGACAGTTGGAAAATACCTCTACAGACAGAGAAAGCACGACATCGAAAGGATGAAATTCCTAAACCTTGCCAAGAAAACAATGAGCATAAAAGAACCATTAGCACTGGATTAAAAAATTAACAAAACATACCATTATAAAAGACAATGGAGGATTTATTACCCATGGAGGAGGCCAAGTCGCGTTCTGCCAATATATCACGCACCGAAGAGAAAGCCTGAGAGTTGTCATGAGAAATGAAAGGGAGTGGAACAACGGTTTAATAACCCATCTCTACTACACCAAGATGTATATAAGCACAAAAGGGTAGTATACTTATCATAGTCATCCACAACTGACTGAGAAAATCTTGTTACATGATGGAAGAGAAGAATCAAAGATGATGCAGTGAAACAATGTGGTCTTGAGAATGGAAGGAGGTTGTCAGTTCTTTAACCATCTCCGGAATACCCTCTCGTTCGATCGGAACCGTAGGGATAAATAGTCTAGATAAAGACATGTGTGAAACCAACTATAGATGGCAAGACAAAGAGTGGACGGAATTCTGTAAGTATCTACCAAAAAGCTCAAGGATTCCATTACCATAGTTTCCATAGTTACCATTGCGTTGACAATGATGCACCATGACAAGTTCAAGAAATAAACACTTAGGTTATAAGATATTAATGCTCTATGGTCGAAATTCCATGAATATGACAAGTGAAATTTATCAAATTATAACCAAATTTTTATATACCTTCGACCGAAATCCTATGGTGATAATTGTTGACATCCAAAAACACAGGTATGTCATTAAATTAAGAGTGGGGCTAGAGAAAAAAGTATAATTTGATGAAAGAACTTAAGAATTTGATAATGAACCTAGTATCATGTCCTCCATATAAATAAATTAACCTTTGCAATGAGATTATTATGATTTTATATTTTTAATATTGTTGTGCTAAGTTATTTTTTTGTTTTTCTTTGGGAATACGTGTTACAAGTGGTATCAGAGAGTCCAGGTTGCAATACTGTGGTCTTCCTAGGAAACTCATTATGATAATGTGTATGTTGTGAACAAAGAGAGAGAGAGAAGAGAGGAAGCAATAAGGCATGGTGTCGGAGGTTCACAACTAGTAGGGACGTCATTCAGAACTAGTTCTACCTATCTAAGGGGTTAACCCAGATATGTGGATTCAATTAAAGGAGGTCAAAAAAGTCGCACTGCATTGTTGTTGGAAATTGTCCAAAAGTTAAGAGTAGAAATGGAAATCCTATGATTGGACAATTAGAGATTGATGTGTGATCAAGAAAAAATACCAAAAAGTCTTTCTAACTACCAGAATAACAAAAAATCTACACCCAGTTGTGGTAATGAGGATAGAGACGAAGAACAAATACAAAGATGTGAGAATGCTCCTGAAGGAAGCCATACTCAAAAGTTGGAAGGAGACAAGGGAGGAAATGAGGAGGAATATGACAATGTATCTGAACATCGAAAGAATAAGAAACAGAAGATGGAATTAAAAGGATAATTCAAAAACATTAAACCTCTAGTCTTCGATGGATAAGTGGAAGAAAATTTTTAGGCGTGGTTAATTAATATGAATAAATATTTTCAGATTTATGAGTACAATGATAACTTAAAATCAAGGCTAGCTATTTACCAGCTATAACGAAAGGCTACATTATGGTGGGAAGAATTCAAGGTTGCTCGTACCATAGATGAATAAGGGATAACTTGGGGAGAATTTCAAAAATATTTCAAGTAAAAGTATTTGACTGAGCGATTCTACAAGGATAAGGAAAAGCAGTTCCATGATTTACGGTTGGTACAAATATCCATGGATGAATTTGTAACTAATTTCACATCCATGTTAAGGTATGTACCTTATATTTGGGAGGAAAAAGCCAAGGTACGATGTTTTATGAGAAACATACTAGCATCTTTGAAAGAACGCTAGGAATTTGATAATCCCAAGACCATGGACGAAGGCATTAGAAAGGCGCACATCTGCTACCAGCAGATGAAAAAAAAAAGGAAAAGGTAGTAAAACTTGGAATAACGACAAAATGAAGAAATATTTTCAAAATGTGAAGGGTATGAAAAGTGGTAATGCCATAAATGTACAGAAAAATCAACATCATAATTTTCCTGGAAAGAATCAGTAGAAAATTAAACTGAAGAATGAGTCCAAGCTGGTGGAGGCTTCCAACAAAATTGGAGTTTGGTCAAATACATAATCCCCCCTTGCAGTGTTTTGGTTATGGGGAGCCCCATTATTACAAGAATTTCCCCCATTGCACTAGAAGAGAGCAATCTACCAATGTTCAAGGGACTTCTACGGTCGACTAAGTAGCAAGGAGTCTACCTCAAATTAATGTCGTGTTAGAAGATCATCAAGCTAAATATCAACCAAAGATGATTGAATTTGAAGGTAAGATACAAAACCGTACTAATCTATTTTGATAAACCCATGACCCACTTTAATTTATAGTGAACTGCAAAGATAAAACTATTAGTTATCTCACTAAAGAGGGCATTAGACAAGAAATTCAAGGTGTAAAGATACCTATAAAATTGCGATCAATTATTGCTTCCTAGTTGAGGAAGTGCATTATAAAATGGTGTCAAATATATGTAGTTCAAGTAGGCTTCTAAAATTCAAGGATAAACCAAATTCCTTATAAATTCTGCCAATAATTCAAGACTTCACTGATTTGTTTCCGGAAGAAATTTTAGGAATACCTCCGAAATAGGACATAGAATTTACCATATAATTAATTCTCGGGGTTGCACCTGTATCAAAAACTCCTTACCGAATGAGTATTCCAGAGTTAAATAAATTGAAAATGAAGCTACATGAATTACTTGATAGAGGCTTTATTCAACCAAGCATGTCCCTGTGGGGAGCCCTCGTCTTATTTGTTAGAAACAAGGATGGAACAATGAGGATGCGTATAGATTACATACAAATTAATAAGATTACTATTAATAATAAATACCCCTTGCCCATAATAGATGATATATTCAACCAAGTCAAAGGTGTTATTGTCTTTTTTAAATTGGATTTACGATCAGGATACCATCATATAAGAATAATGGAAGAAGACATAAACATAAAAACCTTCAGAACTCGCTATGACCACCACGAGTTTGTGATTCTGCCTTTTGGTCTTACCAACACCCTAGCTACATTTATGAGTGTTACGAATAAGGTATTCCATCCTTACCTTGTTCAATTTGTTTTGATCTTTATTGGTGACATTATTATATACTCAAAATACTTGGAAGAGCTTAAGAAACATTTGTAGATAGTCTTGCAAAAGTTACGTGATCACCAATTGTACGCTAAATACAGTAAATGTGACTTTTATAAGGATCAAATACAATACTTATGTCACATAATTTCGGTATAGGGAATAGTTTTTGATCCAGAGTAAATTAAGAATATTATGGAATCGCATGTACCCACTAATGTTGTTGATATTTGATGCTTCATGGGTTTATTAGGGTACTACTATCGTTTCATTGAATTTTTTTCCATGATAGCTTATCTTATCACTTCTTTGTAGAAGAAAGGAAAACATTTCAAGTGGACTACTGACTGTCAATGTAGAATTATTGAAGCAATTACTGACTATAGCTCCAATTCTAAAAATAAAAGATCTAGAGAAGGAATTTGGCATCTATATTAACGCATGTCAGGAAGGCATAGGGGGAGCATTGATGAAGGTTTGGAGACATTATTTGTTGGGTAAAAAATTTATACTAATGACTTATCACAACAACTTAACCATTTTCTTCAAGCGACTCAACCTCAATGCATGCCAGGCAAGATGGAAAACTTTGCTGAGTGAAACTGATTTTGATATTATGCGTTTTAAAGGGAAGGAAAACTATGTAGTAGATGCATTAAGTAGAAATTCACATTATATATATGAAATCTCATATAGTCAAGTGAATTTTAATTTTTCAGAGAAAATTAAAGAGGCTGGAAATAAGGATCCAAAATATGTGTTTTGTGGCAGCAAACTAAACATGAAAATAGATCTAGGTAGTAAACTGTACATGTCATAAACGAAGATAATATTTGACTTGTAAGGAAAGGTTATATGTTCCAAATCAAATGGTTTTTAGACAACTAATTTTAGATGAATTTAATAATAGGGCTTACACAACCCATCCTGGATATCATAACTTATTTATTGCTGTTAAAAAAAATATTTTTGGTCTGGTATGAGAAAATACATTATGGAATATTTGGCCAATTTTTTGGAATGCCAGCAGGTCAAAGTAGAACACGAGCATCCAGCTGGATTACTTCACCCGCTACCCATTCTAGAATGGAAATGGGAGGTAACTACTCTCAATTTTATAACCGGTTTACCTAAAACCAAGAAACTAAATGACTCCATCATGGTAATAGTGGATAATTTGAACAAAGTGGCCCATTTTATTCTTGTTCAATCAACTTACAAACCGTGAAAATTACGGACATATATATGAGGGAAATTTTTAAGTTACATCGGCTTCCAAAGCTTATGGTTTCTGGCATAGATGTAAAATTTACATCAGTATTTTTTAAAATCATTTTTACTGGGTTAGAAACTCAGGTTCAGTTTTTCACCACATATCACTCGCAAATTGACGGGAAGATGAAAAGATTAAATAAAGTATTGGAAGATATGTTAACAATGTATGTCATGCAACAACCAAGTAAATGGGAATAATATATTCACTTAGTAGAGTTCGTGTATAATAACGGTTATCATGAGTCATTAAATATGAGTCCCTTTTGAATTCCTTTAAGGAAGGAGGTGTAGAATTCCCATTAATTGGAATAGCCGTGAGGAAAAAATAATGATGGGACTTGATATGTTGGAAGAAATGGAGTCAACTGTGATAAAAGTGTGTCAGAACATGAAAGTTGCCCAAGATAGGCATAAAACTTATGCTGACAAAAAAATAACTTAAAGAGAATTCCAAGTGGGAAATCATGTTTATGTTCGGGTAAAACCAATAAAAAACACCTTACAATGGAAAGGATGTGCAAGATTGGCTCCTTGATATTGTGGACCCTTCCAAATTTTAGAAAGAATTGGTCTAGTTGCCTATCAACTTTCTTTACCTAGCTATATGTGAATACACAATGTGTTTCATGTCTCCTTGTTAATGAGATAAGTGTATGATTCCAAACACATTATTAACTAGCAAGAGATACAAGTAAAAGAGTAGTAGAGTTAATTTTTTTCTTTATAAACTATTTACCAATTGTTAATGAACTAAAAAATCATTTATAATTTGAAACAGGTAGAACTAGACAGAGAATTCTTGGTAGAGCCTTCGCTTATTCTCGAATGGAGAGAAATAATGCTATGAAAGTGAGTCATCAACCAGGTTAAAGTGTGGTGGAAGCACTTTAGCGCAGAAGAGGCCATATAGGAAGATGAAAATTAAATGCAAGAATTGTACCCTAGCATGTTCCAAGCATAGGAGTAAACACCGAGGATGGTGTTTTGTTCGAGAGGGGGAAGATGTAACACCCACAATGATGTAAATAATCGATATTTATTTTCTTTTACTACAGAAAAAAACTGGTCATTTAGTGTAGATTGGTAAATGAATTTGAGAAAATAAGTATATTTATTTTATTTTATTTTTATTTATTGTTATTAAAAAGGGGGTTTCAGTCATTCATAGATATGACGGAAAACATTTTTTTTTAAATAATAAAAGAATCGTTACCTTCTAGGTAGTTATAAAATTAACTTTTTCCTGGAGGAATTAAAAAGGAAATCTCTTACTTGGAAGAGGCATAAGGAGTATGTCAAAGGAGGAGAAGGAATTAGAGCTTGTAACAGAACGTTTTTTAAGCTATAGCCAAACTACGAAGGAGGTATTATTGAGCTGGTTGGCTCCACAAGAATTCTAAACTAGACCTAAGGTATTTAGGTTATAGAAGAATTGATATATAATTACTTTGGAAGCTAAAGAGGCTCAGGGGAGAGACCTGGACATAATATTGAGTCTTTGTGGTTGGGTGGATAGAAAAGTCTTATTCTGATTCAAATCATTAACAAGTTAACTTAGCAGATAAGTATTAATTTCTTAAGTTTCAATTATCTTTTATGTTATCCATTAACAGTAGAAAAAGTGTTATTATTTTACAAAAAGGATGTCCATTGTAAGTGTTACACAAAATTTTGTCATTGTCCCTGTAATTTCCATCCTACACATTGGAGGACCATTTCTGTGACTTACATGAAGTGTCATTCCTTGAAAAGAGTGGCATCACATCCCTTTCTTTGAGGAGAGCACTTTCTCTGTTGACAATTCCCAGATAAGATCAACAAAAACACATGCTTTTGGGTTGGTGCTGGTAGATTGTTATGGCCTTGCACCGATGAGGAAAATTAACACTAAGCCTCGCGCCCATTTCCGATCTCTCTTAGTGAGCTACCTACACCAAGATGTTTTTGGAATGATTTTTTAAATATAGAGGTGAAGTTTCCATGGTAACAACTTCGTGAGCGAGTCAGCTTGGGTTGTTCGATTGCATAACCACGAACACCTTCCTTTGGCCTCTTGTTTCCACCTTTTGGGGAAACCTCCCAAAGGATAAGGCCTCCCTTCCACCATTTTAGGGATCCAAACCTCCTCCTCTCCCTCTATAAATAAACCTATCTCCCATTGATGCAGCTAGCTAAAGAGGAATTGTTGAAAATTTTTATGCAACAGTCTGATATAGTTGGTGAGATAGAGTAGAGACAGATACTTTGTTGAGAGAGAGAGCTTAGGATTATGTCCGGTTGTAATCTCTTTCTTTCTATTAATATATACATGACTGATGTCTAGTTCCCATCTTGTATTGATGTGATTTATCTTACGCAATATGTTTAATATTCCTTGAATGATTAGCTAGTTATGAATGCAATTATTTTCCTATATGCTGATTTTTTCCTTTGATATTTGTGCAGGCACCCGACTACCATTTCTAAAGGAACGTGACCTATCGGGACAGAGATCAAGAGGTCTCCACTGCTACAGTTGCGACAATCACATTGGACTATAGGTAGGACAATATATCCCATCCTATTTCATTCGTTAACTAGGAACCAAAACATTAGCTTGTCCTCTTGCTGCTAGACCCACCCTAGGGCTAGAGGGATCATCTATGTCCGTAGAGAGGATTTACCTACACAAAAATTTGGCGACTCAACTGGGGATCAGTGTGATTTTTTTGTCTCGTTGTTTGTGTAGAATTTGCCTTGGCAAGTCGACTTCGGTCGTTTGATTTCTTTTTTCCTTGCTTGGCTTGCTTGACTGTTTTGAATCCTCCTATTCAGCTCCAGAGTGTCAAGCTTGACCTCTGCTCAGTGGTTTTCTCCTTTTCCCATATTTTTCCGGCTTGGCGCATTTTTCCTTTGAACAATTGCTCCAATTGGCGCTACTTGTTTTTTTTATAGGTGTGCCAACCCTTGTTAGGCGTGGATTACAGCCTGATAGCCATGCTGAATCTTGTAGCATTTGGTTTGACCTTCTTCATGGGTTTTGGTCAGTAGTTCTTGACTCTGGATTGATTCTTTGCTTTGCAATTGGTCTTTTGGGGATTGTTTTGACTCTGTAGGCTTGGCCTTCTCAACTGTTTTTCCATTGTATCATCGGTGAATTTTGTAGCCCTAGGGTTTCTAGGTGTCTTTTGCTCACTGAGCCTTTTGATTGAAGTTCGGGTCACTTTGATTTTCATCAGTTCAATTCGCTGATCGATTTTGTTAGTCTTTCTTGATCCTTCGTGTCTTCGGTTTTTTGAATGATCACTTTTGTTTTCATTTTTACTCTCCATTTTGTCACTTCGAGCATAGATCACATTGCTTGTTTGGGTCGTTCTGGGAGCCTTCTGTTTGCTTGAAAGAGTGCATCATTGGTTTGAGTGTGTTTTTATGTTTTTATTGCGTTTGAGTTATTCATTTTAGATATTTACATTCGCAGTGCTAAAAACTAGTGTTTGCTTTGTTTTTTTACTACATATTGCATTGTGTGCTTCATTCCTCTAAAAAACAAAAAAAAATCATTCTTTCGTTTGGATTGAAAATGAAAAGTTCTTTTTCATAACTAGCTCTTAGTGAACTAGGAAAGAGTTTTCATTTTCTCATTTGATTGCATTAGATGCATTAGTGAAATTCTTCTTGTGTTTTCATTGATTGCTACTTTGTTAAAGATCTCTATCCTTCTCTTAGTTAGCATTCATCAAACGAAAATGGTGTTATTTTGCATGTAGTGTGCATTTAGGAATTTGAGATCACATTTGGTAGGGCCTTGAAACTCAAACATTAATTCAAGATCAACCTTAAAATCAATTCAGTCAATCTAAGGAAGCATTGAAACCTAACACAAACATTTTAGAGGTCTAGGCTAGTGACATGTTCTGACATCGTTGAACCTAGTAGCTATCATTCACCACTTGTCTTTAGACAGCTCTAGCATGGACTTGTGATCCCCGCACTGTCGCATATATAAAGGGAGACCCTCATAGGTTCAAATCCTTTATCTGTAGGAAGCGGATTCTGCCGCCCTGTAACCGCGATACACCGAACACAACATTCGGGGAAACTACCTGCACATATGTCAATTCCTTGATCATTTCTCTTTCATTTGATCACCAAGGTGTATATGGAAGTTCATGGAAACTTGGTACACCCTCTTGCTTAGATTACCTGAGAAGTCATTTTGATCTTTTTGTGACTCCTTAAAAGTGAAAAGATCATCGAGCACTTGTCATTTCACACTCGTTCAATATTGAAAGTGACTAGAGTCATCTTTGATATGTTTCTCGACTCTTAAAACATGAAACAACAAATTTTTGTTTCAATTTCATAAAATTAACTGCCTACGATTACACACTCGTTAAAGTTTTTTGCTTGGCTTGCTTTTTTAGTTCCTTAGAGTTTGATCTTGAAGCCTTGAATAGGCTATCTCATTTTCCTTCCCGTGTTGAAATATTTTCACAGTGATGGAACCACCAGTTTTGTCATCTTCTTCACTGCCTCCTAGTGGTAGTCCTTTTCCTGACGTTTCTTTGGAAACATCTCAGTCCACTAGGTTTGCCTATTTTTCGCAGCCTATTCTCCCGAGTGTCTTACCTCTCGCTACCAGGTCTCCTCCTGAAGGGTCGGTTGAATTCAATTGGCCACCTCAGGGTGTCTGGTCTGGTTTTGGGAGCGAGGAATAATTCCCTCCTCTCACTTTGGGATTGTTGTTATTAGCTGTTGCTATACCCCCTAGCCCTCATCACCTTTTCGACGATATTATGATGTTGTCAGATATGAATTCTTCCAGTCCTATTGGAATTGAAGAGATACATGCTTCTACAGGGGAATATCAGATTTTCCCAGAGGAATTCTCGTATGTCTCCACTCAACCTTCCCCCTAATCGATGTCTCTTCCACCTGGTTATTGTACTTTGGGTCAGATCATTTCTAGCGTGGCCTTCGCGGCCCAGTCCAGTACAGTGGCTCCCACTGAAAGCTTGGTTTTTCCTACATTAGGAATGTCGCCTTTGACACCCATCTCGTCGGCCACTGTTATATCTGTCTTGGTCCAACCTACCATTTGTGTGGCTTCATCTGCACTGGTTTTGAGCATGACTCCGTCGTCAGGGTCTGCTGATGTTCGTAGGTCCATCTTTATCAATCCTACATTGCCTGTTAGACCTGCCATGATTGGATCACAACCTCATGTTGTGGAAACCCATCTACTTCTACCACGCCTATGGTTTCTACTTATACATTCAATGAATATCTATTGGATATTCGTGATGATATGCTCCCTCTCCTGATTCTCAGGCACATAATTCTATACCTCAGGGTTGTCAACAACCACAAGCTTTTGTCAATCCTCCCTATAACTATGATGTCTATATTAACCCTGTTTATTTGACTCCCATCGATCCTAATCAAGCTGTTTATTTTCCTCCAGAAAATCCCTATCAAACTATTTCTCATCAAGGGCCATTATTATAGGGACAATGCTTGAGTCTACAAGGACAACCCTTACAGGGACAACCTTTGGTCCAGCAGGGACAACCCTTTGATCCTCGGGGACAACCTTATGGTTCGCAAGGACAACCCTTACAGGGACAACGTTCTGTCAGAAAACAACAACCCTACGGTCTACCTGGTCAATCTCAATTTCAACCAGGAGAGTCTTATGTTCCTAGGGGGAAAATGTATCCACCATAGGGACAACCTTTTGTGCAACAACAACAACCTTACGTTCCACAAGACCAAGCTTTTGTACAATAAGGATAACCCTACGGTCTTACTCTGGGTCAACCTAGTTTTTAGGGGAAACCTGGTCCATCACAACCATCGGGCCAACCTCTTCCACAAGGGCAACCCAGTGGTCCTCAATATCTAGGCCAACCTTCTCCGCAGGGGTAGCCTGCCCAACATCAACATCCGATCCAAACTTCTCAACCCGCTCAATAGCCAGTTGAAATTATTCAACCTACTCAGTAGCCAGTTCAACCAGCTCAGTAGCCCATTCAACCTGCTCTGTAGGTACCACCTGCTCAACCTCAAGGTGCTACTTACCCTCCTCAAGGTCAATTTCAGGCTGTATATAGTGCACCCCAAAATTTCACTTATTACCCTCAAATTCAATCCCAGATGGTGTATAATCCACCTCAAGGAAATTATTACATTCCACAGCAGAATCCATATGTTGCTCAACAAGGACCCCAATGGTATGCTCAGAATCAGTATCCAGGTCCTCAACCCCAGTATGGGCAGAACTATCAGACTTATAACTCTTATGGACAGAATCCTCCAGGACAAAACATATGGGGGTAGAATTTCTCTCAGATTGGGTGGAATGCTAACATTGGTCCTTATCAATGACCTCCAATGCCTTTTAATCCTTAATTGTCGTTTCTCGCTATGTTGGAAGTGCCTGATGTGTCAAATTTGACGAACGATCCAATCCTT
The DNA here is from genome assembly GCA_034641835.2 of Pinus albicaulis. Taxonomy (NCBI): domain Eukaryota; kingdom Viridiplantae; phylum Streptophyta; class Pinopsida; order Pinales; family Pinaceae; genus Pinus; species Pinus albicaulis. Next base: position 1,242,274,254 of record CM076580.1, on the reverse strand, counting down.
CATAACCCGTATTGGCCTCTAGGTCCAACCAAAATTCCTAGTGATTTTCCTAAGTTTGAGGGCAAGTCCAGAGAATACCCCAAGCACACGTTATGACATACCATCTTTGGTGTTATTCTAAATATTGGGTTGATGATTCTATCCGACTCCATCTTTTCCAACGGACTCTTACTGGTGTCGCTGCCAAGTGGAACATCGAGTTATCTCATGGCATATTTTAGGATTTCAATTCTTTAGCCATGGCGTTTCTCACGCATTTTCAGTTACAGGTTCGGTATGAAATTGGGACACACCTCCTCACATCCTTGAAGCAATATCGAGCTACCCATATCTCAGATCACATTCATGAATGGAGGTGTCATCACCATCTGATCAAGTTTGAGATTCCTGATCAGCTCCTAACTGATCGGTTTACTACCTCCTTCATTAGTCCTATTGCTAAGGACATTGCTATGGGGGCATGTATCCCTGAGGAACAAGCCATTGCTCGTGCCCAGTACCTTGATCTTGTGTACTCTCACCTAGCATGTTGCAATTTGTTCGCTTGGATGCTCCAAGATCTCGTAACTTCAAAGACTAGTGACGCCATCCTCGTCGTCGGGCATCATTTCAAGCTCCACGTGACGTACTTCTCAGAAGTCTTCTCCTCTAAATCCTGGGAAGAAAAAATCTACTCCTACCAATGATACTGCTTCTTAGCCAACCCCGAATTCTGGTAAAATCGTGGAGGTGAATGTCATTCAGGCCAATCCAGTGAACAAAACTTCCAAGGGTAAAGGTAAGGCCAAAGTCGATACCCTGAAATAGGATTCTCAGAAATCTCGTGCTGATGATGGTTCGTAGCGTAAACCGAAGTATCCTTGCTTGATTTGTGATGAAGATCACTACACCAAAGACTGTCCTCGACGGGCCGAAGTGAGTCGATTGCTCAAAGGCACCCAAGGAACTACGATTGTTCTCAAAGAACCATTTTTGTCACAGCAGACTTAGTTGGTAGAGCAACCTCAGTCCTTTGCCCCATTTATCTCTCAGGTTTTCATGATGAACGGCTCTACATCCATTTCCATATCTAACCAGTCAAAATATTATACCAAACTGTGTTAAGCAGCGGGGAAAGAGATCATTGATGGTCCTCCTCCTCCACCTTCTTCTGTCCCTCTTCATATTGAAAGGCACAATAATGAGCCCGTTGTACGGCCACCTTCCAAAGGTGTACTCCGTAAGTCTTCTTACAATCCTAACGCCCGTGCTACTTAACATTAAAGTATAGTTGAGGATTTGGCTTAGGCGCCATCTGCGATGTCTGCATTAGAAGTACTTCAGAGTTGTCTGTCTCAACGGAAGGCTTTTCTATCTACAATCGACGGGGTTGATCTTGCTAATTCGAGCCTTATCACTTTCGACTTGGAGAATTTCATCCCACGTCTCCCTCACTAGCTTGAGCTCATCATACAAGTTGGCATTAATGGACTGAATATCCATTGAGCAGTCGTGGATGAGGGTGCGTCTACGTGCGTCATGCCATCTGCGTGCTGGAAAGCTATTGGTTCTCCAACTCTAAATTCATCTCCAAATTCTCTAGAAGCATTTGATGGAAGGGAATCTAAACCTCTTGGTGTTCTCGCTAGTTTACCTATCACTCTAGAAGGGAAGATGGTCAACATTGAGGTTGAACTAGTTGACACTAAGCTCAATTACAATCTTCTCCTCGGTCGCAGTTGGACCCATGCCATGTTCTGCGTTCCATCCACTCTCTTTCGTGTTTTATGATTTCCGCGTGAAGGAAAGATTGTTACTGTCGATCAGTTGTCATTCTTCACTTATTCTTCCGAGAAAAACGTTTCATACGTAGATCAAATTCCTATGTGTTACGAGAGCATAGGGCTAGATCTTTTCAAAGATCCTACCATAATGGGTATTTTTCCTCTTCCTCCACCCAACACTGTTTAGATTAATATGATCTCCCAGTTTGCCGATCCGTGGATCATCCCCTCGCATGAGAAGATTGATTTGTTTGGAGATTTGATGTCGTTAAGTCCAATTGAGATTGATTATTGTGAACTTATTTTGGCTTTAGATCCTCCACCTCCTGATCATGCACCTTTTGGCATGTATATTGATACTTATTCTCAATCTCCTTGGCTCGAAAATTCAGATTTGCCCGATCCGCTTCGTCTGGTTCCAAGGAACGCATTCTGGATGACACACTTTTTTTTATTAGCACCCTCGATCCTTGGTACGGTGATATCATCGTATATCTTCAGACTTCTACCTTACGATATGAGTTGACGAAGGATGCTCACCAACACATCTGTCATCAATCCCAACCCTATCGTATAGTCAGAGATACATTTTACCGCATCGGAGTTGATTCCATTCTCTGCTGGTGTTTGACTCTTAAGGAGGCTGAGAAAGCCCTGAATGATTGTCACAGTGGCGCCTATGGAAGTCACATGTATTTTTATGCTACTGCACAAAAAATTCTTCATGCTGGTTATTTCTGGCCCATAATATTTAAAGACTGAATTGTAGTCGTCCGTAAGTGCCATGATTTCTAGATCTATCAGTGCAAGATGCACACGCCACCTTCCTATCTCCACCTTGTCATTACCCTTGGTCCCTTTGCAAAGTGGGGCATCGATTTTATGAGGTGTAACCCTCACTCGTCGGGGGAGCATGCTTATATCACCATAGTCGTTGACTACTTCATCAAATGGGCTGAAGCAATGCCTACACTTACGGTTGACAGTAAGACAGCAGCTCAATTCATATTCAATCATATCATTTCTAGGTTTGGTGTCCCTCAATCCATTTTTACCGATCATGGTTCCGATTTTCGGCATTATATGGTGGTAGAGTTGACTTCCAAATTGGGTCTGCATCACGACAGCTCAACACCATACTATCCTCAGGCCAATGGCCAGGTTGAAGCTGTGAATAAATTTCTTGTCACTATGCTTCAATCTACGATTGGGATGCACAAATCAAACTTGCATCTCATGTTATTTTTGGCTCTTTGGGCATACCAAACTTCAGTTAAGGATGCAACCATATTTACTCGATTTCATCTTGTTTATGGTCTGGAAGTTACCCTTCCGATTGAATGTGAAATACCTTCGCTAAAGCTAGCTGTTGAATTCTTGCCAAATACTTCACCAGAAGACGAGTGTTTTCTCTATCTGGAGAGGCTTGATGAAACTCGCCACTTTGAAACTCTGGTCATTGAAGCACAGAAAAATCAGGTCAAATCTCATTTTGACCAGTTGGTTTCCCCTCATTCCTTCATAGAAGGAGACCTTGTCCTCTTGTATGACCAAGCTCACGATAAGCTAGGTGTAGGAAAATTTCAACCCATGTGGCATGGGCCCTACATTGTTAAACGTGCTTTACGGAATGGGGCCTATGAGCTTATTGATTATGAAGGTCATCGTCTAGATTAACCTAGAAATGGGTTATATCTGAAAATATATTATGCATGAGACATTCATGCATGTTCTGTGTACATAGGTGTTCTTTTCATTTTTGTAAATTTTTGTCTTGGTGTGCTTTGCGAGCATTTTCCTACTTATTGGATCATTTATTATTGTGCAGATGTCTATTACCCCTTATGTCAGTTTCGCAGATGGTGCTTCTCACAGTACCTAGAAACTGTCTTCAACAGTCTCGGTGATTTATGATCCTGCTGGTGAGTTGATATACCTTCAAGGTATCTATATAGGACGAACTACAAACAATGTCGTTGAATATAGTGTTGTTATTGAACTATTAACATAGGCAATTACCCTCGACATTCATGCATTGGTTGTTAACCTAGACTCACAGCTTGTCTTTCTTCAACTTAATGGACATTATTCAGTTAGAAACCCTCACATCTTAAGGTTGTATTTACATGTTCATTTGTTGGAAATACATTTTGATTACATTACATATCATCATATTCCTAGGTGAATGAATGAATTAACTGATACAATAGCTAACATTGTGTTAGATAGAAATTTGCGTAACTTGTAAAAATAATTCTCACATGATAAGATCCATACAAGAAAATATATGTATATATATGTATATATATATATATATATATATATATATATATATATATATATATATATATATATATATATAAAGTTTAATGTTTGCATCTGTGTGCATCATAAAGTTCAAAAAATATGTGTGTTTTGATTACATCCTGAGACATCATGTCTCTTAAAATATGTGGAAATAAAACATAGGTGTCTACTCGGCATGACCCTCATGATAGCACGTCACTACCCATACAAGCTGCCTCAACAAGCGGTGAACTCGGTTTGACACCCCTGCAATGTGTCTCTAGTATGCACAAGGAACATCATCGAATCGCGTATAATCTGGGATCCCATGTGAGATTCCCTCCAAATTGCATATGACTTACTCCTCCTCGCCTCCCTCATCGTGAGGGGAAATATCAAAGTCGCGAGAAATCCGCCTCGCTATCAGGGACATTCCTGTAGGTCTCTCTAGGTCAACATCTGCAATTACATGGATTTAATTTCAGAACATGCATAATAGAAAAATCATAATACTCATGAAAATAAAAAAAAAATGAGTCTTACCTAGTACTTCATCCCAATCCTCTCCCTCTGGGAGCGAGAGATCTGAATCACTAGTAAAATATGTGCCTGAGTAGGGCCAATCCTCCACGACAATTAGTTGTCAACGAAGCCACTCAAAGAACTCTCGTCTCCACAACATTTGCTGACCGCCCTCGACCTTGGCATCAAAGCTGCCCAACGGGCCATCCATGGCTCCTGTGTTGGTGATTTCGAGACTATCACCTCTTGACACTGGAAAATTGGTAGTCATTACAAGATGAACGATACCAGAATAGACCTGTAACCAAACTTCTTAAGTTTGGATTTCTTGCACTTTGTCAGTTGACGATTCATGTTGATTGTCACTACCTCTGCCCAATTGTAGAGGGTTGGTGTCATGCAATCTACAACAATAAGTAGTTGTGTCTTTGTGACCTCGTGTGACACATGCGATCCTGCAGCTTGTGTGATGGTGTGCATCACTACCTTTAGTGCCAAGTCCAGGATAGTTTGGATATCCACTTTTCTTCTTCTCGATCTTTTCCTTGCCCCTGGGCACACCCTTTCAATCACCATACTCATGCTTTCGGGCTGGGTGCTTGTCAGGATTGGTACTGCCCCCCTCCATGACAATCTGATTATGAAATAAACGTCGGAAAATTCAATCTCGAGTTCTTGGTCATGAATAATGAACTTTTCCTCATCGACATCCCAGACACTGATCAAGTATTGAAACAGCTATAGTTGAGCTCTGAGGCATGGTGTCATGAAGAATTTATTTAGCCCACAATATCTAAGAGCTTCCATGCATCTTTTTTTTTTCATGGCAAGTTCATCTTCTTCACTATGTTCTCGTTCGTTCCATTCAATCACCATTTTTCCACTTCACACCTACAAGCACATTCATATGACTGTCGTTAGCCAACTTATAAGATTTTGAAACATTAATTTGGGCCTCCTTGTCTACCATTACAAGCTAAAATTGATTGTCACATTTGGCGCGACTGATTTGGAAACAGTCGCACCAACTGGCACGCCCTAGTTCAGATTTTAGGACGATTGGTGCGGGTCCATGCCTGATACCCACACTAATCGCCACACCCTAGTTTTTGTAAATCCGCGCATAAATTCACACATGTATGGTTTTAGTTAATGAAACTATAATAAAAATATAGGGAAGGATGTTATCTCTTACCTAAAACTGACGGATTCGATATTGGTCTTCTGAATTTCCCACTATCGTCACCACAAAATCACAGTGCAAAAGGGGTAACTATTGCTCACAAGAGGAAAAGTGAAGGGTCATTAATTTTTACCATTTTTGGCATTTTATAAATTTTAAAAACCCTAATTAGGTTTAAAAACATATTTTTTCGATTATTTCACTATGTTATTTCGAGAAATGGGCTTTACGTGCGTCTCTTGTGCAGCAATGGGTTTTTAACGTAATGGTGATGAAGTAACGAGTTGTATTTTATACTTTTTCGAACTCGGTAAAAACACGAAAAATTCATTGTTGGAGTCATCTTTCAGCTCTTTTCTAACTCTCTAAAATTGAAAATATTTTCGAGACTCTTGTCATTTTGAACTTGTTAAATGGATGCAAAATGATATCTACCTGGTATACGTTTACCCCTTTTTTGGGCTAGGATGGATTATTTATGAAAAAGGAATACCTTAGCGTATCACAACTAAGAGGTTCTCTGAGACACAGTTTTCTACCTTTTCGGATCTGAGGGACTATTTACGAAAAGGGACCTGTTGGATTTTTCTTTTCCGCTTCTTTTCAAACTCTCTAAATATGAAAATATGTCGAGTTCTTCCTTTGTTAGACTTGTTAAACCCTAATGACATAAGAAATCGTCACCATGATGTAATTGAGTTCCTCCTTCCTAGGACTCATAAAATTTACTAGGATGGATTTGTCTGAAGGAAAAAATTATATGACAAGCATATGCTATCCCCTTCAAGCTTGTTTTTCAAAAATAATTGGGGTACTCGCCAGAAATGGTAGGGGAAAATGGAACCAGTTCTCAGTCGTGTTGATAGTATGTTGCTCTTGAACATGACACTCATCTGCATTCGTGTCGGGTTGGGGACATCTCATTTCATCATTTTTTCCTCCATGGGTTTGGGTAATATTTTCTGACCTCTCATCTACTCTTTTCCATGTCATCATGACCTCAGATCCCTTGATGTCAAATACTGCGAAATCCAGAGTTGTGTTGCTGATATGTTTAAGAGAAGTTTGCCTTTGCAGTTTTCAACCTCCCTCTGATCCTGTGCTGCCCTAATTCACTATCATCATATTCCTCTGTCTTGTGTCAATGATGTGGGAAAAATTATGGCCCTCCTTCTACCAGGTCACTTCCTGTCAACTTCAGCTCATTATCTAGGAAGTTGATCTAGAGAATCCCTTCCGGTACCTTGGAGATAGCATGTCTTAATTGCAAGTTCTTCGCATTCGACAACAGGTCCACATCATTTGCCTTCAATCGAGTGATTCTGCGGGTGTTCCATGCCAAATCACTGTTCACATTCTATGGATTGTACCTATTGTACCTTGAGAGACATTGTCATTATTGGTGGTTTCTCTCATGCCTGTTAACAACTTTCATCATTGGCTGGTAATCAAGTGAATTTCTTGCATGTTCGACTTCAACTCACATATTTGCATGCTTGAATTTGTACTTGTTCGGGTCGAGATGGATCACAAGACCCTGGGTTTTGTCTGATAAGATCCAGGCTGCGGGATATTGTGGTTTATCATGACTATATCCATGACTCTTTTGATCAGATGGATGTGACCATACCTGAGTATATTTGTTGATACTTACTGCTCGATGGCTGCGTCCATACCTTGAATCTCAGTTTTTATGTACTCCATTATGGATGGCTGCGCCCATTGCACATGTTCATGTATCAGAGATATCAGTTGTATTTGTACTTGCTGGTCTTCTGATAGTGGTGTTTGGATCGAACGCATTCTCATAAAGAATTTCACCCCTCCATCTCTCTCGTACCTCATGCTTTAGGGGGCATTTGTTACACAACATTTTTTCATTGTCCTTGCAATTCCCATACCACACATTGGAGGACCATTTATGTGACTTACATGAAGTTTCATGCCTTGAAATGTGTGTCATTGCATCCCTTGCTTTGAGGAGAGCACTTTCTCTGTTGACAATTCCCAGGGTAGACCAACAAAAACACATGTTTTTGGGTTGGCACTAGCAGACCATTATGGCCTCGCACCGATGATGAAAATTAACACTGATCCCAGCACCCATTGGCGCTCTGTCTTAGTGAGCTACTTGCACCAAGCTATTTTTGGAATTTTTTTTAAATATAGAGGCGAAGTTTCCATGCTAAAAACTTCGTAAATGAGTTATCTTGGGTTGTTCAACTGCTTAACCATGAAAACCTTCCTTTGGCCTCTTGTTTCCACCTTTTGGGGAAACCTCCCAAAGGAGAAGGCCTCCTTTCCACCATTTTAGAGATCCCAACCTCCTCCTTTCCCTCTATAAATAAACCTATCTCCCATTGATGTAGCTAGCTGAAGAGGAATTGCTGAACATTTTGATACAATAGTCTGATATAGTTGGTGAGATAGACTAGAGAAAGAGACCTTTGTCGAGAGAGAGCTTAGGCTTGTGTCCTCGCCTCATCTGAATTCCTCGATATACCTATGAGACGCGCTTCGACTGAACCCGCTAAAGGAGGCTGCGACGTCAAGGCTCTAGTTGTAATTTCTTTCTTTCTATTAATATATACATGATTCATGTTTGGTTCCCATCTTGTGTTGATGTGATTTATCTTACGCAAAATTTTTAAAATTCCTTGAATTATTAGCTAGTTATGAATGAAATTATTGTCCTATATGCTTCTTTTGTCCTTTTATCTTTGTACAGGCACCTGAGTACCATTGATGAAGGACCGCGACCTGTCAGGACAGAGATCGAGTGGCCGCCAGTGCTACAGCTATGACAATCACGTTGGACTACAGGTAGGACAATCTATCTCAACCTATTTCATTCGTTAACTAGGAACCAACACATTAGCTTGTCCTCTTGCTGCTAGACCCACCCTAGGGCTAGAGGGATCACCTTTTTTCGCAGAGAGGATTTACGTACACAACAGTAAGATTTTTTAATGTTTCATTGATTTTTTTCTAATATATGTAATAAATTGATAGAGAAAATAGTCTATATGAATTGGTTTAAACCTTGGTTGATTTGTAAATCAAATTAAACAAGAAATTATGTTTTTGTACATGCTAAATTATGAATCTTGTCATAATCCCAGGGAAATAGGCAGTGGAAATACCCTAGGGAAACAAGTTCAAGTAACCAGGAAACTACAACACTAACCATTTTTTCTAGAAGACAGAGAACATGAATAAACTTTCAGTAACCCAACAAAGACGATGAAACGAGAAACAATCATGGAATAGAATGTTGGATTTTTCTAGATATGTTATGGGGTTTGTAACTGAGTCAATAAGGGTTAACTTCTTGGAGAGGGTTGGTGGCTTTCCGAAGAAACAATACCTTTCATACAAAACAGAACTGCTAACTTAAGTTTAAAACATGCATTTACTAACCATTTAAAGACCATATAAGAACGCATTGATTGTTCCATCCACAATGTTAAACAAAAGTGCCTTTGAGTATATCGAAATAAATAGAATAAGTTTATTCGAGCCATTTCCTCTACACAAATTCTTATAAATATTGAATAATTAAAAATTGTCCAAGTAAATAATTCATAATTGTCAACATAAATTATATAGAAGAGAGAGACAGGACAGGAAAAAGTTGAGGGTTGTAGCCTTTAAAAGAAAGCTCTATAGATTACAACAAGAAAACTATGACTGAGATAACTTGGTGAAATAGGTTATATAGTTATACAATCTAATCATGAGTCTGCGAAAACCATTCAAGATACATAAAAATAATATCCTTTGCAAATGAACAAGAAATTACTCATCATATTCCACTTGAATTAAAAATAAAGCATAATTTATATAATATCCCTGTCTTATAATAAAACCCAGAGTTGTGGTTCAACCTCCATCATGATAATATCAATAAATAAGAACCCATAGGGTTTACAATGTTCAAGGAAAAATACATCTACAAAATATTCATAAACCCTTTATAGTGCAACAAACTAGATTTCTCGGACTAGAACCTAGAATCCTAATCAAGGAGTCGGTAACCATGCAAAACCTTTAACATGGTCAACACGAGTCGATATAGTCAGTGAACAGTCGGACAAGTCCACCAATTTCTCAGAAGCCGAAATATGAAACCCTTTCTTACTTTTAAATCAATATATAACCCTAATTAGAAAGGAAACTTGGCGTTGAAAGAAAAATATTGCAAAAATGAGGAAAGTAACGAAAACAAAAAAATGATAGTTGGAAAATAATTGTGCAGACAGAGAAAGCATGGCGTCAAAAGGCTGAAATTCCTAAACCGTGTCAAGAAAAAAATGAGCAGACAAGAACCATTAGCATTGGAATAAACCATAAACAAAACACACCAGTTGAAAGGCAACATAATATTTCTTACCTGTGGAGGAGGCCAAGCCACGTCCTTGACTGAGAGATGTCATGAGAGCTGAAAGGGAGTAGAACGAGGGTTTAGTAACCCATATCTACTAGACCAATCTATGTGTAAGCACAAATGGGCAACAAAATTACCATATTCATATAGAACTAGCCAAGAAAACCTTGGTGCATGATGGAAAAATCGAACCAGAGATGAGGCAGTGAAACAATGTGGTTTCGGGACTGGACGGAGGGAGGTGACCATTAATCGTCCTGGAAGAATCTTCCCCATATGATCAGAAGGGATAGACAGTATATATCAAGCCAAGTATGAACCCGAGTATAGATGACAAGACAAAGAGTGGAAATTTTTTTGGAAATATCTATCGAAACCCCCAAGCATGTCATTACCATAGTTACCATAGTTACCATCATCTTGATAGCCAAGCACCGCGAGAAGCTCAAGCAATAAACACTTAGGTTATAAGATATTACTAATTAGGGGAATTTTGAGGTCTAAATGGGCCTCCTAAGGAAATTATAAAATAATAGTGGAAATAATAAAACAAGATTACATTACATCATCAAATTTTAGAGGGGAAAAAGATAAAACTGCTTTTTCAACTCGTATTTTCAACTTATCTCCCTATCGGTTTACTCAAATTTCGAGCGGGAAAACTCATTCGATGCAGAATTTGATTCCACATGCAATGAGTATGCATGTCGCATACTTTGGGTGGACCCTTCTACCCAAAAACTGAGAAATACATGAAACAACGTGATTGCAATCGAGTTTTTTCATGTATTTCTCATTTTTTGTATAGTAGGGTCCATCGAAAGTATGAAACATGGGTACTCCTTGGATGAGGAATTAAATTTTTCATCCAAAAGGTACTCCCACTCAAAATTTGAGTAAAATCTTAGGGACATAAGTTCAAAATATAAGTTGAAAAAACAGTTTTATTATTTTATTATTTTTTTTATCCTTTTACTTTTTTACCCCAAAAATGGTGAATCATCTCCCATGGTTGACATCGTCATCTTGAATCCTATTGGTTCTTATAAATTTTATTTTGGTTGTACATTTTTCTTAGGAGACACATTTTAGACCTCAAAAGTTCTCTATTGGACATTCTATAGTAGATAGACTAGGAATATGACAAGTGAACTTTATCAAATTATAACCAAAGTTTTATATACCCTCAATTGAAATCCTATGGTGATAACTGTTGGCATACAAAAACACACGTATGTCGTGAAGTTAGGAGTGGGGCTAGAGAAAAACGTGTAAAAATATAATGAACCTAGCGCCCTATCAACCATAAAAATAAATTAACCTTTAGAATAATATTATTATGATTTTACATTTTTAATACAAGTGTGGTAAGTTAAAAAAAATATTGTTTGGGCATAAGTGTTAAAATATAGTAAATAATAATAATTTAATTTTGAAATTATAATTAAATTAAATATTAAATTGATATATAAAACATTTATCCATGAAATAAGATATTAATTACTATCCAACTATATAATTACTAAAAATTTATAAAATTATATGTATGCTCTCTAAATTTAAATCCATACACTTTAAAACAAGCATATTCTGAATAGATTGATAAATTATTTAAAATAATTTTTTTCAGACGAAAGAAACCTTGTGTATATTATGTACCAGTGCATATGTAGTATATATCAAAATTTGTAAACATACAAGTGAAGTCAATATGGAGAAACTATACATACAATAGAAAATACAGACAATATCTTGCCCCAACAATAACAGATGTGTAGTATTTCCATCAAAACGGTAAACCTCAACATATCATATAGGTAACAAAAAAGGGAAGTCCAAAAATGTGCATACAATAACATATATAGAGCATGCAGTATGTAAGAAAAAACATGCAGGAAGTATGAAGTGAAATGATCATGGAGAAGTGATTATGCCCTCGCCAAGTATCAACCTGTCATCCATAAATGCATAGTGAATGTAACCATAAGCATCAGAGAAGCCAATATTTGATAGAGAATCAACCTCCCTATTCCTTTCCCGGTATATGTCAGAGAAGTTGATGGATAGGAAATGATTTCTGAGTGATGTGATCCATGTGATCTAGGTCTGCAAATGTGGAGGAGAGAAGTCTGATCCCCTAGTGAGATGTTGTATGATGACCTGTGAATCCTCAAAAACATGTAGTGTGTCTAATGTGCAAACCAACGTAAAGTCCATAATGCAAGGACCTTTGCCCTTGTGTTTGTGCTCGCGCCACAGTTCCAATGAATATTATATTGTGTGTTGTGATCCAAACGTAGCTAAACATTGTATCCACAAGTAAGTCTCTGTGTCGCGCCATCGAAATAACATGCAGGGAAATGTATGGGGTGTGCAACAGATCTGAGAGATAGGTCCCGGGTTTGTCTCTGAGGCGAAGCATATCAATCGAGCCATAGGATGATTTTCTGGACAATGCGTTGTGTGCTGATCTAGGAGCCCTCAAAGATGAATGCGTTGCATGCCTTCCATATTTAAATATATTTTTGGAACTTGAGTTGATTAAAGGGATTCCAAAGCAACCAAATCTTTAGATTTTATTCACTCCCTTGAAACCTTAAAAAAATAAACCACCCGGTGAGTGGCTTGGGAGCATTCAACAATGGTTAAAAAATATGGTTCCAATCGAATATTGTGAAAACCGATTAAAACATAGATTCATTTTTATAACACTTATTGTCATTATTTGGACTAACGAGAGCTTAAGTTGATCCAGAATTTTTGGAATATTCAAGGTCAATCAATTGAACTTGCCTATGCTGGCTAGAGATTATTCTAGAATCTGCAATGGATATAAGGATGTTTTTGGAATATATGTTGTTTAATTATTTGATATTTTTGTTTCGAGATTTTGGTTAGAATTTAGTGAACCTTTTTGGGTCAAATCTTTATTTTTGTTATTTAAATTGATTTTTTTTTAAATATACGAATTAAAGATGCAAGAAAAATGTCCAAAAATTCTAACACATAACCTCAAAAAAATATTATTCATTCTTGATTTTTTAATTTTTTTTTAATAATAAAATTATTTATTAGCTTTCTAGTCTTAGAAGATAAGTGGAGTTTTTATATAATTTTTTATTATATAATACAAATTTTAAAATTAAATCAAAATAAAATTAATAATTAAAAACATAATTTAAAATTTAAAAATGTTAATAATCAAATTTATTAAAATTAAATTATTATTATTAATATTTAAATATTTAATTTAAATATTTCCAAATTTTTTGAATTATTTTGTATAATTTAATGAAAATCAATTTTATAAATGGCTTCATATTCTTTTTGGCCTGATTTTTAGGATATAGAGGGTCTCATAACAATAGAAAGAAACAAGAAAGTATTTTTAACATCCACGAGGCTAAAAATAGCCTATGAGAAAGATTACTTCTCCATTTGGCTCTTGTATTCGTCCATTTTCCTGTGGATCTATACAATAAACGCTCCCAACTTCTCGACAAACTCTTCCTTGAATAGATTATCCCAAAATCTAGGTGCCAAAATACCTGCATAATTCTCCCTGTTGTCTTTAAAGGCCCCGCATTCTAAAATAAAATGTTTTTTTGTTTCCACTTTTCCAGAAGAGAAAAAAATACATACTCTTTCCTCCCACATTTCTTTTGGCATTTTCCAGTGCCCTGTTTCACAACGGAGTTAATGAGAATTGGTCCTTAATTGAGCAACAAGAATTTTAGGTCTCTAAGAAATATTAGTCCCTATGTACGCTTTTTGTTGATGATTATGAGTGGGGTTAAAATATTCATTGTGGTACTTCTTCTTTATCCCTAACTCTTTCTCCCAAGTATGTTTGTGGAACTTATCCATAACAAAAGTTTTTATATCTTTATTGTTTGTAGGAGACATGGTCAAGAAAATACCCCATTTACTAAACCATCTGTTATTTTTCTGCATCCAAGTCTTCTTTCTTTTGCATAATCTGTCATTAAACAAAACCTTAGGCCATCTATCCTCTTCCATTTGCTCAATTTGTTTCAAATACCTTATGAATCGTACCATAGAAATTTCTTCAATAGGATCAGTCCCTGTTTCACTTAACAAGATAGCATAAGGAACTGCACTTTTAATTTTGAATTTGTTTGTAATCGAAAACTTTTGAATTTTCTCAATTGGTTTCCACTACATCTTGGTTTTGTTTTTGGCCCACAACTTAGAACTGTAGAGAATCACCAGAATCACTAGAAGACGAAAAAGAGTTAGAGTGGTTTTCCAGTCCCATAGCTTTGCCTCTCTACACCTGTTTTGAAGAGCATAACATGCTTTCCAAGCCCCCAAAGTTTTTCTTTCTACAACCACCTTGACTTAAATTATGTTGAACTAAATTCTGAGGTATTTATAGTCTGCAAATTCCTCCAAAATATTTCTTTCAAAGTAGAACTTATCCTAGTTATTTCTTACTTTTTTAGAGAAAACCGCTATTTTTGTTTTGCTAATATTGACTTGCATCCCCACCCTTCTACAAAAATACTCAAGGAAAAGTAAGTGCTCTTACAAACCAAGATTCGATTTAGCAATCAATATAAGGTCATTTTCATATAAAATGAGCCTTATAACGAAGTTGCCCAAATGGATATTGTCACCCCTTGCGAATTTAGCCACTCTTCAAGCTTGTCAATATATAAACAAAAAAGGGTAGGAGACAATGGGCAAACTTGCTTGACCCCAATATCGCTTCTAAAACTTTCATAAATGAATGTTGAAGTTCTAATTTTGACTTTAACCTCTTCATACATCCTATACACAATTTCTCTCAAGTGCCTGGGAAACCTGAGTTCCTCCATTCTGTGCCAAAGCTATCCCTAGGAACTGTGTTAAAGGATTTTCTAAAATCAACAAAGAAAAAAAAAACTTCTTCCTTTTCTTCCCAAAATATTTCAATGATGTGCCTTAAATTTATACAATGATCAATTGTGGAATGTTTAGGTCTAAAACATGCTTTCCCTTTAGCACATTTATCTCTTTCTTCTACCCACTTGCTGATTTTATTTTCTTACATGCTTCCAATTAACTTTTCAAATAAGGGGTTTATCATTATGGTTCTATAATTGGAGGGATTATTAACGTCACCACTCTTGAAAAGAGGTATTTCATACTAGTTTTCATTAGGGGAATTTTGAGGTCTGAAATGGGCTTCCTAAGGAAATTATAAAATAATAGTGGAAATAATAAAATAAGATTTGATTACATCATCAAATTTTGGAGGGAAAAATGAAAAAAACTACTTTTTCAACTCGTATTTTCAACTTATCTCCCAAATTTTATACTCGAATTTTGAGTGGGAGTACCCGTTGGATGCAAAATTTAATTCCCCATCCAAGGAGTACCCATGTTGCATACTTTATATGGATCCTACTGCACGGAAAATGATAAATACATGAAAAATGTGATTGCAATAATATTTTTTCATGTATTTCTCATTTTTCATGTAGGAGGGTCCATCAAAAGTGTGTAACATGGGTACTCATTGGATGGGGAACTAAAATTTTCATCTAACAAGTACTCCCGCTCGAAATTGGAGTAAAAACTTTGGTAGATAAGTTGGAAATACGAGTTGAAAAAGTAGTTTTATTATTTTATTACTTTTTAATATTTTTACCCTTTTACTTAAAAAATGGTGAATCATCCCCCATGGTTGACATCATCATCTTGAATCTTATTGGTTCTTATAAATTTTATTTTGGTTGTAAATTTTTCTTAGGAGGCCCATTTTATACCTCAAAATTCCTCTAATGCCAATCTGTGAGGAACCCCTTCTATATTATGTTGTTGAAAATTTTTGTGATGTAAGGTGAAAGAATTTTTAAGCTCCACTTTAGATACTCTCCTTGGAGTTCATCTAAGTCTTTTGCTTTTCCAATACCCAACTTCTTGATACCCATATCTATCTCTTGCACTGTGAAGACTTTTGTGTCTGTGTTGACCAAGGGAGGAGGGTCAACCTTGGGATCCTGCTCATAAAGTTGACTTGCATAGTCGAACCATTTAGAAGTTGTAATGTTGTTTTCAGTTTGCACCTTTTTCGGTTGGAACTCCTTTCAGAATAATTTGGGATTATTTTTCCCAAGGGAGATTAGTTCTTCTCTCCTCGAAACCATGAAATCAGTTTTTTTTCTTTCTTAATATATGCTTGTAATCTTTGAGCTTTATGTTATCCTTGTTTGATTCCTTCCACATTCTCCTTTCCTTTTTCCATTCCTCGTCAAACCAAGCATTAACCAGAAAGAAATTTGTTTCGAACTTCTTGATTTTTTCTCTTTTGCGCTCGACAAGTGCACTTTGAATTAAATGTGTTAATTCGTGACTATGAAGACCATGAAATGAGATCTCCTCCTTATCGAAGAGCCTTTCTAGTGTTATTTTGAAGGTATTACAATTCTCTGGAGTCAAAATAATTCTGCCTTTTGGGGGATTTTGTTGAACACACTAAGTTTTTGACCCTAATTACTTCCTTCTGTTCCAAGAAAAACTTAAATAAATTGGGTTGTGATCTGATTTTAAGCCCCAAATTTGATCTCTATTCAACACTTCGTCCATTTTTTCACATAAACAATGCGAGAAAATTACATAATCTACTAGACTTGCTCCATTGTAAGTATTGCAAGTGAAATTACCAGACTTTTCCCATCTATTCAAACCATTACAAATGACTAAATCAAAAGCCCCACATAGCGTAAGAAATTGTTCTCCAAAGAGATTGTAGCCTTTATCCTCTAAAATTCTTTCCCATTGATTATTACACTCTTCTGTAAAGCCAGATAGGGTCATAGTCTTCTTTACAACAAAGAATGCTAGCTTGCTCACTTGCAGTTCTAGCATTGAAATCCCCCACTATAAGGACTTCACCTAGTTGAGAATATATTGCAATATCTGCTTTTGGGGCTGCAAAGGGATCTTCGTGGTAAAGCCCTATACTTTTGTAGATTTTTGAAACTTGGGGCGCAAAATACATGTTGCAATTCTGATGTGATTTCCATTTTCTGATATTTTAAGCTAGACAAATTGCTTATTCGGGTCTTCTTTTTCTAGTTGAGTGAAATGACTTTCTTATTATCTCACTAATACCATGATATCCTCGTGCCCTTTGCCATTCCTTGATGCCTTGTTCCACACTGCTATCTTCCAATACCTTTCAAACAAAGGTGTCTTGCATCCTTCGTTCTCATGTGTTTCTATGAGGCAAACTATGTCTCTACCTTCTATAATAGGCCCTAACCCAGGTCCTCGTCTCCATGAGTAACCCCTAGAGTTGCAACAAACTAATCTTAAGGAAACCTGGGTATGACTTTATTGCTATTTGTTTTGACATGGAAGACTCACAGTTAAATCTTTGTCCCTGCTTTCCCATACTAACCTTGCTTCCTCATTTCTTGCTGAAGAGTTTGCTACCTCTTCTTTGTTATCGTTTTGCTGCCTTGTTTTGGAAGGGAGTCCAAATTGTGCTATCACAAATTTACCTTTATAAATCCATGTTCTCTTTCTCTCATCTCTTTCTTCCCTAACTTTTGTCATTTTGTCCCTCCTTTCCTCTTGTTGTCTTACAGTTAAATCATCTTCTATAAAAAACCGAGAACCCCTCAAGAGTTGCTTCTTGCTTAAAATAATATCTTTATCACGCAAGCTAGACATGATGAATTTTATGGGCCTGGGTCTCTCACCGTTAAGCTTACCTACTCTCCATGCTTGGCATATTTTTCCTTGCGATTGCAACTTGCCTTTCAAGAAGTCTCTTTCAAGGTCAAGAGAACATTCATTTTTCCCATAATCTTTCACCCATTTAATAATTATGTTTGTTGCTCTATATTATCTTTCCTTGCTTTCTCTATCTTGCATGTTGCCAACTTGATCCCAGGTTTTGGAGAGTTTTGCATAATCTCCTTTCATTTCTTCTCTTGTTATCTCTTCATGGTTATCTATTTGGGCAACTACTTTCCCCTTATCCTCGGATGGTTTCACATTTATCACCTTTGTATTCTCCACTGCAAATTTCTTCATGTTTTTCACCTCTGCCTTCATGCGTTGTCATTCTGTCTTCCCTATCAGGAGAGATTCCTGTAGCAATGCGACTTTCTCCTTCAAAACTTTGTTGCTTTCAACTAAAGCCTAGTTTTTAGTTGTTATTATATGGATTGTACAATCTCTTTCCTGCTCTTTAGCTTCTACCTCGAACCTATTTTTTACATTTAATAGTTCTTTCACATAAATATCAGATGACCAAATGAGAGGTGTGGATGTGGGATTATATAAGGCAGAATCATCAATGAATTTTCATTTTCCTTTGGACTTGTTGTTGACACATGCTTGCAAAGAGGACTTGTTTGAATGTTGTTTCTTGCGAATGACCAGAGTACTTTCCCTTTGAGACCTTTTTTTCCTTGTCTACTCCCATTTTATATGAGTTAGCTTTGTTTTAAAATGCTCTGATACTGTTTGGCATTGACCCAAACCCACTTCCCTGCTTTCGCTGATGAGGCAATTTTCACTTACCATATATCAATTTTTCACATGGGTTCTGAAGTTTCTTGTCCCATTATCATGATGATATTAATGGAAATCAAAGTCTCTGCCTAAAACTGACCCTATAGAAATGATTTCAACATTGAATTCTTGTCGAAAACTTGAACTTTAGTGAAATAAGAAAAATCACCAGGTAATGAGAAACATTCTTAGGAAGGCGCGATGAGCTCTGCACACATTTATGGCACACAACACTACCGCAAGGAATATTGTCTTGCAAATAAATTTCCTGACAAAGCAATATCTCGCTCCAAATTTATAGTACAAATGGTATCCATGCGTGTATATTCAATGTATGTAAACAAGTCAATTCAATTCATAGTTGCTTTGGATTTATTCTATCTGTAATTCGGATAATTTTGGAATGCCAATGGTCAGGTTCAGATTTGGCCTACGAGAGACGACACTGTGCTTGGTCTAACTACAGAAGCGTTGAGACAAGGAGACGAAGACGTGCAGATGCAATTCAAAAAGTTTCATAGTGTAACATGTTACATTTGAAAGCATAAAAGCTAAGGTCAGTGACCAATGAAACCAAAAAAAAAAAAATCATAATGATTCTCGAGAAAAGGAATGCACAGAGAAGGACGAAGGAATAATCGAAAGTGAATATGTCGTGTGTGTCTTCCTCAAAAATAAAATATATAACAACTTTAACTGAATCAAAATTATGTAAGTTGTAACATTGAATTTAGGAATTTAAGTTTTTCTTGTTTTAACTAAAGAAAATATATAACAAGCATTAAAACTATTTAATTTGGAACATTGAATTTAAGACTTTAAGTCAAATCAAAATGGAGTTGTCTTTAATGAGATTTTTTGGAGTTTCCGGTGGATTTTCTCGCTGGAATCCGATAGAAAAAAATGATGTGGAATATTGATTTGTATTATTTAAACTTGTTTTTTGACTGCGTATATGGATTCAACACCTTGAAAAAAACCTAAGCACTTCAATTGTGCAGATTTTGCCCATCAAACCTGTGATTTCAATGAATTCTCGCTTGATTGTAGAGAAATTAAAGCCGAAAATTAAATGGGAAAACTTTTCAAAAAATCTCATTAAATACAACTCCAATCGAAATTATTTAAAGTTTTTTTTTCAAGTGAAGAAATTGCACGTGGAATAGCTCTCTTAGAGACATATAATCTTGTTTAGAAATAAACTATATAAGTTGTGAAAACCAAACTTCCCTATTTCATTGTTAGACCATTGCAACAAAACTCAATATTTCATTGTTAGACCATTGCAACAAAACTCAAAATTATGATTATCTGAGTAGTACCATTGAAAATCCGTCGGACATACATAGTCTCCCCATTTTATTATTAAACCACACTAGAAAACTCTAAATTATGATTATCTAAGTTGTAACATTGAATTTAAAAAAAATGGCTACGATGTGAATAAACTGATGTTGGCAATCAGTGAAAGATAATGTGAATAACAGATGGCACAAGATAATGTGAATGACAGGCACAGATTAAAAAAAGGGGTCAAAATGCATGACAATTGTTGAGAGGACGAAGGAATGCAGAGAGAAGAAAGAATGAGTAATCGAAAGTGGAGGTGCAGGTACATAGAAAAGATCTATGATAGGAAATCTGACAATAGAATAAAAGATATCTATTTTGTGTAACGACAACAGCCCTTCGAGGAGCGAGCTTGTAAAAGTGTGGAAATTTTTTTGGGTAATGGGCCCACCATTTAAAATACTGTCTTGATCTTGAAAAAGTATGGAAATTTTATGTTGTATTCAATCACAAATATTTAAGTTGTTACACTAAATTAATGAGAAAAATCCTTCACATTTTTCTCAGTCTATGGACATGGAAAGCCTTGCGATACTTTGCCTAACTGAAGTATGAAGCTTGGAATAAAGAAAGAAGTCTAGGGACATAGCCTGACGATACTTTGCGTAACTGGTGAAGTATGAAGCTTGGAATAAAGAAAGAAGTCTAGGGACATGGGAGGCATCACGATACTTTGCGTAACTGTTGAAGTATCAAGCTTGGAACCAAAAAAAGATGATACTGGGAAAATAATAATAATAATTAATAGTGCAAAGGAGAGGGAGTAATAGAAGTAGAAGAGGGCGGAAGAAAAGAAAAGGCTTGTAAAGAAACAGGATGAAAGATAAGAAGCAGAGCATGAGGATACTTATTATACCCAATGAATACACGACATATTCACTTTCGATTATTCCTTCGTCCTTCTCTATGCATTCCTTTTCTCGAGAATCATTATGATGGGTATTCAGTTACTCAATGAGGAGGCAGGTGTATTCAATGAGGAGGCAGGTGTATTCATTGGGTATGTGGGTGGAAAATTTCCAGCCCTGCAATGATATACAATTGAGAGTTGTGAGGGGGGATATTTGTGCACTCATTGCTGGTGGCACAAAAGCTGATAGGGAAAATGCAACTGTGGTGCCGTGGTTAAACATTGAAGAAGAAGAAACGGAAAAGGCCTTTGATTGTGACCCCATTGTTATCTATTATCACATTCCAGAAGAAGATTCCA
This sequence comes from Pinus albicaulis, assembly GCA_034641835.2. Lineage (NCBI taxonomy): Eukaryota > Viridiplantae > Streptophyta > Pinopsida > Pinales > Pinaceae > Pinus > Pinus albicaulis. The sequence continues at coordinate 1,242,253,018 of CM076580.1, read as the reverse complement.
AGAGATTCTGTTTGCATGTGAAATATGGTGATGAAGACCCTCGGGTTGAGGTGGACTGTAATGATAGGGACGTGTTTGTGAAGATGTGCACATTCGTTGAGTGCGTGGCAAGGAACCGTTCAGGTTCTTTGAAATCATATGAAGTGGGTAGGAATAAAGTGGAGGTTCGCGGGTGGAAGGCGAGCCTTATTTCAGCTGCCATAGGCCCATTAATGCGGCCCAGGCAGCTGATGCCGGCCATCGGATGATCTACACCTTTAATCCTACGGCGGGCATCAGCTGCCTGGGCCGCATTAATGGGCCTATGGCAGCTGAAATAAGGCTCGCCCGGGTGGAAGGAGTCTGTACGACATTATCCCAAAAGTGGGTATCCGCCCATCTACGAACTCAGATTACGAAATGTAACAGTGACGAGCATCTAAATCAAATTTTCAGAGTTTTTAAAGCTTCCATCAACTTTAGATGTTATATAAATATTTATGTGTTTTGGAGTTTTCAAATTAGCTTCCATTTACTTTATTCTCTCTTGTTATTTTTTTCTGTTTCGGTAGTCTTTTTTGGCTTCTCGCTACCGAGTTTATGTAATTTTGTTGTCCCGGAAGCTAAGCATTCAAAGCACATGACCAATTCGCTGTCGTTATAATTTTCAACCGAAGAATTGTATTCATTAAATTTTCTTTGCAACGTAGATTCAATTAAAAGAGATGCCGTGATATGGAAAATATAAAATATGAAAAATAAAACATGACAATGAATGAAGTTCAATTTAAAATAACGTAATTAGTCAAGAATTTACATGTGTCAATATTTTCATGAGCATATTTGTATGTTTGAGTCGTGTTATTTTAAGTGTGACATATTTTGAATCTAGGTATTCCTTTTTAATTTTAATAATGGTATTTAAGGTGATTTTTAATTTTTTTAAGGGTACAAGGTTATATTAATAACTTTTTCGAATAGAATATATAGTTTATTAATAATCAACTCATTAAGAGTCAATATGTCATAAAGTGACATTTTTTCAATAAATCAATAACAAGGGGAGTCAACACATACTATACAAACCTAATAAATAAACCATAACTTTGGACACATATCCCACTCTCTCAACCACCATAATGAGGAGATGGAGTATGTTTTTTTTTCATTTATCTAACTCAAGCTCTTCTAACTATTTGTAGAAATTATACAAATATGTGTATATCAATGGATTTAATCTGATCTAGCAATGTACTATAGCCAAATATTGAATCCTTCTACAAATCAATTGTAGAAATTAAACACAATCACCAATCACATTAAGCAAAGAAAGACTCAAATCAAACCATGACACAAATAATTTCTCGGGGAAAGCTTGCTGCTCAAAACCCCTCTATCTTCTATCATATATTAACCATGGAATCATGAAACAATTACAATGCACTCTTCACACAAGAGTCTCCTGCACTCTCACAACTGTCTCACATTGTCTTGGAAAAAAATGACAAACACTTAGCCAATTCTCAACCTCTAAACAACTTGCCTTGATTGCGCAATTCCTGATGAATGCAATCCCCATTCTTTAGGAATTTTGGTCTTCCCAAACTGTGCAAGGATGATGGGAAATCTAATGGATGTCTGGTTGCATATGGTCAACCTACTGATCACAAAAATGATAGTTAACATCCCTTTAACCTTTGTCTCAACCGGGTCTCCACTGGAACTGGCATGCATGCAATTATTAATAGTAAATCATCAGTTGCATGGCAGGTCACTAATTGTGAATTAAATAATATTTAATTCACTTGATCTCTCCCTAGTGCAACAAACAATTACAACTAGTTCAACTGAATTTAACTCACCTAACTGAGTTAACTGATTACTCATGCATTAAATTAATGCCCCAACTACAATTCGAACTCCATATCTAATATAATTACTCTACATGGCTCACTAACCACCCTCAACTCGAAATACATTAGCTAACTGAGTTTATCACACTCAATTAACTATTACAAGTGATTATGAGATAAGATTAAAATTGATTGTCCAACTTAATTAAGAGAAAATTAAATTAGACACTACACCAAATTAATTAATTAATTTGGCCTTCACACTAATGTATCGCTAGGAACTATTGGTCCCACACTAGTACGTGTGCTGCAATTTCTTATTGGACTTCAACACTCCCTCTCAATAAGAAAGGGATTATCTACCACCCCGATCCCACCTCTATGGTATTCGAATTTTCTCCTCGTGAGTGCCTTCGCTATAATATCTGCATCCTGATCTTCCATGGTAATGTACTAAAGTAACATAATGCGCCTCTGAACACAATCTCTGAGATGGTGGTACCAGATGTCTATGTGCTTGGACGTATAATGGAATAATGGATTAACCAAGAGTTTAATGCAACTCTGGTTATCACAATGCATCACAGTCAGATCCATATGAGAACCAAACAAACCAACCAGGATCTTTCTCATCTAGATGGCCTCACATGCAGCTTGAATCGCTGCCATGTACCATGCCTCGGTTGAAATGAGTGCCACAAATCGTTGCTTCCTGCTGTACCAAGAAACTGTTGTCAATACTATGCTAAAGATCACTCCTGATGTGTTCTTTCTGTCTGATGGACCACCTACCCAATCTGCATCCGTGAAGCCTTGAAACTTCACTCCCTCTGTGTGTCTGTACCATAATCCATACTCTATAGTGCCTCTGATATATCTCAAGACATTCTTCCCCACCTTCCAAAAGATCTTGGTCGACTTAACCATAGCTTGACTCATTTAGCTAAATGCGTAGAAAGTGTTTGGTCTAGTGTCCACCAAGTACATCAGTGAACCCAATAGCTGCCTGTAGACAGTAGCGTCCACTACTTCTCCTGAAGTACCATCCTTTTTCCTCCAATTTCCTGGAATATTAGTGTCCATGGGTTTACAGCTCTCCATCTGAAACTTACTCAATATCTCTTTGGCATACTTGCCTTAAGAAACAAAAATTTCACCATCCCAATGCCATATTTACAAACCGAGGAAATGGTGAAGGAGTCTCATGTCCTTCAAGTCAAACTCCCTTGCAAGATCCTCCTTGCATGAAATTATCGATTGCTCATCACATGTCAAAACTAGATCATCAACATAAAGTACGATAATCAAGAGCTTACCATCAACTACAATTTGGTATAGGTTTGCATCTTCTTCACTTTTGATGAAGCCCAACCTGGTGAAATAACTGTCAATCTAAGTGTACCAAGCACGAGGTGCTTGCTTCAGCCCATATAATTCTCTCTTGAGTCGACACACATGCGACTCACTGTCAAAGATCTCAAAACCTTCTGGATGCTCTATGTACACTTCTTCCTCAATAACTCCATTGAGAAACACGGTTTTCACATCCATATGATGAATGCACCACCCCATCTGCGCTGAGAGTGTAAGGATAGATCTAATGGAATAGTACCTCGCGATTGGTGCGAAAGTTTCTTCATAGTCGATCCACTCAACTTGTGAGAATCCCAGGCCACAAATTTTGCCTTATACTTCTCCACACTCCCATCCGTTGCTTGCTTCACCTTATAGATCCATCTACATCCAACCACTGACTTTCCAACTGGTCTTGGGACAATCTCCCATGCATTGTTCTTGACGATGGAGTGATACTCCTCTACCATAACGTCAACCCAAATTGGTTTTTACATTGCTTCCTCAAAGGAAGACGGTTTTGTCACAATACACTTGCTCATAAGAGCCATGTATCCAGTAAAATTTTCTATAGACTATCTTTGTTTGCACAGTGAAGTAGGGGATCCTACATTCTCAGTTGCATCAAGTTTCAATCTATCAACTTCCGTGGTGCGCCTTCTACCATCTCTAGTGGATGGATCTGCATGACTGTTTTTCGCCACTACATGATCCTCCACATGTGGTTGCTCCACATCTTGAGGTTCATTCTTTGGAACCAGTAGTTCCTCTACATGCAAATCTAGCTCCCTCTCAAGGGACAATCACATGGATTTCTCCTCGTCAAATTTTATATCTCGTCACAAAATAGTCATTCTGTTGTTTGGTAAATACACCTGATAGTTGTGGGGAGTATCAATGTACCCCACAAATATCCCAATCTCAGTTTTTGGTTCCAGCTTCTTCTTGGTGTCTTTGCTCACATGCACATAGATGTATGAGCCAAAAATATTAAAATATGAAACATCAAGTTTCTTACCAGTAAAAGCCTCTTCTAGTGTACTCATGCCAAGTATCATATGAGGACAACAGTTTTTCACAAATACTGATGTGTTGCATGCCTTCGCCCACTAATGCAACTATAGGCCCTGATCATGCAACATCGCTTGTGAGGCACCCACAATTGTTCTATTCTTTCTTTCTGCAACCCCATTTTTCCGTGGGTTATGAGGTGCAATAAATTCTATTTGAATTCCTTTTTTGCTATAAAATTTCTTGAATTCATTGGAGACGTAATCACCACCATTATCGCTCCTAAGAGCCTTCACATGCTTCCCTGTGTCTTTCTCCACTAGTGCTTCGAACTCAAGAAATTTTGAGAACGTCTGATCTTTCTTCTGAATGAAGTAGATCCAACACTTTTGAGAAAAGTCATCAAAAAATATCACATAGTAATTATGCTTTGTTGTCGAAGCATTAGAGAATGGTCCACACACGTGTGAGTGAACTCTCTCAAGGATTTTTGAGGCTCAGTTCTCCTTCTCATGAAAAGTGGCCTTTGCATACTTCTGTATAGTACATCCCTTGCATGTGTCTGACTGCGCAAGAGTACCCTTGGGAAGACCCATATAAATCTGCTACATGACCTTCAAGGCTCCGTGGTGTAGATGGCCCATTCTCCTGTGCCATAAATCACCCTCATCCCGGCTCACCACTTTGTCCGCCTTACCCATCAATTTTGCGCAGCCATCTACATCAATTTTATAGATATTCTTCCCTCAAATCCTAGTATTCTTGGCTTTTCCTATTGTTTTGTGTCACAAGAAAGATTTTCCCTCACTGAAAACAACATCATAGCCTCTATCCTCCAACATTGCGACTGAGACCAAATTTTTCTTCAAGCTTGGTACATGCATTACATCATTTAATTGAAAGGGTTTACTTGACCATCTCTGGAAGGTAACTGTACCAATCCCGGTAGCACTATACCGCCCTTCATCACCCATTTTGATATGTATTTGGAGGTCCTTCTCCTCCAAGCTATTGAAGAGTTCTTTGTCTCCCGTCATGTGAAAGGATGCACCACTATCCAAGTACCACACCGATACCATTTCACTTGACACCATGCATGCAATGAGAAAGAATTCAAGCTCAAATTTCAAGGCCAAAGCCTCACCAGATACAGATCATGAAGCCTTCTTGTTCTTCTTCTTTTGAGGAAAATTAGTGGCATAATGTCCATGCTCGTGATAGTGAAAGAACTTCACTCTGGAAATGTCACGCTTCTTTCCATCTTTGTCGGACTCAGATTTGGAATAAAATTTCTTTCCTTTCCCCTTCTTCACCTTGGAAGCCAAAGCGCAATCTTCTTCTTAATCATTCTTAGGTGAAGATTCAACCCTAGTATTCTGCCTGAATTGTTCTTGCACCAAATTCGACCAAATTCGTTCCCAATCTGGCAGCTTTTCCCTTCCATTGACAGAATCCTGATAACTATACCAACTCTTGGGAATTCCTAGAAGAGCTAGGCTCACCAAATCATCATTGGCGATAGTAATTCCGATGCTCCCAAGCTCATCCCAACATTAGACAAACTTTATTAAATATTTTGGCATGATGTCGCCTTTCTCCATTTTGATTTTCCTAAGCTTTTTCTTCAGTGCCAATTTTCTATGATCACTGTTGCTCTGAAATAGATTTGTCAAATCTTTCCACATTGCATATGGTGTCACTTTTCCATGGAGACTTGAGACAATGTGGTCTCATACTCCCTCTAATAAAATCCTCCTAGCCTTTGCAACCTTATGTTTCCAAGCATCAAGATTTGCATCATCTGCTACAACGAGTTTGGGAACATCATTACCAACGAATTCATTCAACCCATTATCCTCGAGTACTGCCTCCATCCTGTCTTTCCACACAATATTGTTAGAGCTGCCCTCGAGTGCATACTCAAATATCAAGCCATTGAAAGTCATTTCGATCCAGAATTGCCTATCGTACCAAGAATACATTTTGCAAATTCGAATTCCATTCAGTCACAAACTCAGCTTCTCCTCCACTATAGTGATTTCCTGTGCTCTTATACTATGTATAAATTATACAAACATGTGTATATCAATGGATTCAATCTGATCTAACAATGTATTAAAGCTATACACTAAATCCTTCTACAAATCAATTTCAGAAATTAAACATAATCACCAATTAAATTAAGCAAAGAAAGAGTCAAATCAAACCACAACACATATAATTTCACGGGGAAAGCTTGTTGCTCAAAACCCCTCTATATTCTATTGTATATTAACCATAGAATCATGAAACAATTACAATGCACTCTTCTCACAAGAGTCTCATCCACTCTCACAACTATCTCACACTATCGTGGACAAAACCAACCAACACTTAGCCAATTCTCAGCCTCTAAATAACTTTTCTTACTTGCGCAATTCCTGATCAATGTAATCCCTATTATTTATGAATTTTGGCCTTCCTAAACTGTGCAAGGATCATGGGAAATCCAATGGATTTTTGGTTGCATGTGGTCAACCTACCAATCACACAACTGATAGTTAACCTCCCTTTAACCTTTGTCTCAACTGGATCTCCACTGGAACTGACATGCATGGAGCTATTAATAGTAAATCATTAGTTGCATGACAGATCACTTATTGAGAATTAAATAATATTTAATGCACTGGATCTCTCACTAGTGCAACAAACAATTACAACTAGTTCAACTGACTCTAACTCACCTAACTGATTTAAGTGATTAATCATGCATTAAAATGATGCACCAACTGCAATTCGAACTCCATAACTAGTATAATTACTCTGCATGGCTCACTAACCACCCTAAACTCAAAATACATGAGCTAACTGAGTTTATCACACTCATTTAACTATTACAAGTGATTATGAGATAATATTACAATTTATTGTCCAATTTAATTAAGGGGGAATTAAATTAGAGACAACACCAAATTAATTAATTAATTTGGCCTTCACACTAATGTATTGTTAGGACCTGTTGGTCCCACACTAGTGTGTGTGTTACAATTTCTTCTTGGACTTCAACACTATTTTAGATCATTCCCCTTGAATTTTGAGCTCAATTTGTGGGCTTAAGACCATACAAAACCCCCTTTTTGGCTTGCATTTGATCTTTATTCAACAGACACCCCCACCCACATACACTTGGACATCATCTCTATTCAAATAATAGCCCATCGACCCCATGTGAATCATCAACCATCAAGCACATCTAGAAAAAATCCATTTTCAATTAACTATATATAGATATATATTTTCAAGAGGAAAACACCAATTTATGAAGAAACCATAATATCATATATAATTAAATACGATTTATTAATGGGTTGAAAACTAAGTAATTTAAATCAGAGAAATGGAATTATTTTTTATTATTTTTTTAATTATTTTTTATAGGATTAATATCAATGTTTTTTTTAAAGAGCTTACAAATTTATATCTAAAGCGGGAGAGGATATACGCTTATGTATATTTTAATAGTCAAATAATGGAGGTTGGTCCTTTGTCCCACAAACAGGGTGTGTCATGCATCGGTTTGATGTCTAACTTGGTTCCTTAAAAAAGACAATTGTTGTTATTATTATTGTTATTATAAAAAATATTCAATTTGAAGACCATACAAAACCCCATTTTTCACTTGCATTTATTCCTTATTCAATGCACACCCCCAGGTACACAAGGATATCATCCCTATTCAAATATTATCCCAACGTGCTTATGTGAATTGTCAACTATTAAGACCATTTGAAGGAGCACCATTTTCAACCAACTATTTAGTTCCTATATATTCAAGGGGAGTCAACATCGACACTTAGACATGGGATTCAAATTTAAAATGAAACTTATTGAACTACTTAAACGTGGTCGTTAGGATGGGTACATGAGACCTTGGTTCTTTAACCTTCTTGGGAATTATGGTCTATTCTTGTTAGTGGGGCCCTAATACATGGTGGTATGGTACTTCAAAATAGATATTGAGAATAATACTTTTCTAAGGGGTGTCGAAGGTATTGTATGTAGGGGGTTAATGTGGGGTACTTAGAGAGGTTCCCAAGGGGAATACTAGTAATAAAAGTCAAGGATTGTCGATTCACCATGGTTTAAAAAAATAAATAGTGGAGGACATTCAATGTAAGGTGGACTAGGTCCTAGTCCACTATATTATTAAATAAGGTCCATTATGATAGTTACTATTCAATAAATGCAATGGGACCTCATTAAGGAAGTTCCACAAAGTACTTATGAGTTTTCTATGATTAGAGTTATCTTGATAATTTTAAATAATGATGGATAACTCTTTATGAGATGCTTAGAAGAATATTGTAATTGAGTTAATCTCATTAAAGCACTACCTTCTCGAAGAAGCAAGCAAGCAAGAGGATTTCTTTTGTAAAATGATGAATTATAAAGTATTACTCTACCTTAATGGTTTGATGTGCCGAGAGGTACTCTCCAACACATAATGAAAGAGTTGTTGTATTGTCATATTATGTTATATAAATATTTTGACACAATAATATTAACAATGATTTGTTTTGGCAACACATGCTTTTTTCAATGGTATTCTTCTTTAATGTAATATAAATATATAAAACCAACCTAGATCCATCTTAACTTCAAATCTAATCAAATTTCTCTATGTGAAAACCTTTCTTCAAGTTGTACACTCAAAAAAAGAATTTACACCATAAGAGATTTGATCCCTAATAATAATAATAATAATAATAATAATAAAATATTATTATTATTAAACCATATATATAATTATATTCTCAAATTTAAAATACTTAACATCACACCATACAATTATTACAACAAAATTATGCCATGTTTTAATAAATACAGATTATAAAATTATATCATATTTTAATAAATACAAATTATAATATTATATGAATTGCCAAAAATTGCAAACCATCTATCGAAAAGAGGGAAAAATTGATTCATATAACTTTGGATATAATCGTGTAAAAAAACATTACCATGAATCTTATTTAACATTGACATAAATGGTCATTTACCAAAAATTGCCATTTTGGTAAATTGATTGACATTGACATAAATGGTCTAGAAAAGGGGGAAAATTGATTGACATAGAGATATCTTAAAGCTATTGGGCAGAGAAAAGAATCGTTGGTTGGAGGTACGTGAATTTCGATATGAGTTTTTTATGGGCAAACTATTTAACAACAAAATGAATAAAAATATATTTCGTCATCATGTTTGTGTTAAAATGATATTTTCAACGGGCATAGACTTGGTAACCAGGATCCTCATTTGATCCTTCATTGTTGAATGGTTTACTCATTCTTATTTTTGTTTTTGTTGGGGAAGTGATAGAAATTATAGTTGAAACTAAATTTAATGATATGTAAAATAAATTTATATAGATATTAATAAATATAATAAAGCTATGTTTTTGGTACGATTTCAAATATTTATGTCAATGTTAAGAGATTGAATTTTTTTAATTTTTCAAGTTAATCAGATTTTTTTGGTTGGGAGATTTATAATATAGGCTAATAAATATCAGGGAGATTGTCATTTTATATAATTATTATTGAAAATATTTCTAAATGGAATATATTAAATTTAATAATTTCTTTGATTAATCATTTAATGTGAATCTAAACTAAATTTATTATTTTGGTTCTATTTGATGTTGTAAATATCAAAGTCATAATATGTGTTCATTATTTTAGATTTCTTGCAAACTTCAGTACTCATTGCTATTAACTGTTTGTATACCTTTGATATTGATTATTGTTAATAGCTTGTACACCACCATTTATTATCACAAAAATTTTGTGGTATAATATTTATCGGTGTTTGATGGTATTTTATAACTCATAAGTTATCTATAGTACTCCATGTTTTTCATCCATATGCTATGTTTGTTTATGCATGGTTTTAGGTGCATATAGTCTATAAAAAAATGTAGATAGCCTTTTTGTTTCATGTTTTAGGTGCATATGGTCTATACAAAATTTGCAAGTAGTTCATTATCTTTTGTTGTGTTTTCTTGTGCAATGTAATTTTTTACATTATCTTATTCCTTTATCAAATTTTCAAATCTTATGACTAGTAAGACAAATTGTAAGACAATTTTCCTTACTCCAAAACAAAAATAGAAATCATGCTATAAAAGAAAGGGCTAGTAATTATTTCCCTTGTTTATTATATAATAATGATTTTAAAAGTGAAATTGAAATAAATTTACTCATTAAAAACATAATTAAAAATTCAGATATTTATAAAATTTAATAATCAATTTAAAAAAATTAAATTATAATTGGAAGTAATGGTAATTATGGTTTGAAACTAAATTTAATGATATATAAAATAAATTTATTTAGAAAATAATAAAGTATTAAATAATTTAATATTAAGTAAATATCATGCATTATAAAATTAAGATAGATTTTGACACAATTTTTAATATTTATATTATTTTAGAAATGTATGTTAAGATGGTCAAGACTTATAAGATGATAGACATTACTTCATGAGGGAGAGTGTCATAGCGTCATTCTTAATATGCTTATTTTTTATATAAATATCATTAAAAAAAAAATTGAGTTATTATATACGCTTAGTTTTTATATAAATACCATTAAAAATGTTTTAGAGTTAGATTTAATAAATTCTTCTGAGTTAAAATTAATAAATTCTTCCCATTAATTTTTTAATGTGATTTTAAACCAAATTTATTGTATGCATTTTTCTATATATGCTTAGTATATAAATACTATTACAACTTCCCATTAAATTTTTAATGTGAATTTAAACCAAATTTATTGCTTCTATTTATATTTATATATTTCATGTATTTGAGTCATAACATGGGTTAACTTCTTCCTTCCAATATTTTAGGTTACTTTCTTGCACAATTTTGTACTAATCATTATCAACTAATTGTAAGCCACATAGGTTAACTTCTTCCTTCCACTATTTCAGGTTACTTTCTTACACAATTTTGTATTGATCATTATCAACTGATTGTATGCCACTTATTATCACAAAAATTTCATGGTATAATATTTATCATTGTCTGATGATTTTTTTCAAGCCTTATGATTGGTTGGAAAAACTATAACATTTTTCTTTCTAGTATGTACTTTCAAAACAAAATAGAAAATTAAAAATAACACTATAAAGAAAAGGATTAACAATTATTTCACTTATAATTACAATGGCCAAGAGAGTTGCATATATATGTTCCATTTGCAATGCTCATACTCATAAAACTTTGATATACCTTTGATGGAACCATAAATAGTGGGAAAGAGGCAATTGCGCTCACATTTAAGGTGGTATATTGGATCCATAACGGAGTAGTATAGGATTGTAAACAACCAATTTTTCCATTTTGAGCTAATACAGAGGACCAAGCCATGGAATCTGGACCAAAGAGATGTAGCCCAGGAGGGGTGAACTACTTCATCAAAATATTGTGTTAATGGATCATTTGATGGTTTTTTGTACATTTTATTTCTATTTTTTAGTACTTTTTTAATGTTAAAATGCTTATGAATTTAACATAAAACTTGACACAATTACTTGTTTAACAATCAAACACCATAAGGAAACCTATGCACATGAAGAAAATGATCAACAATTGTTTATAAATTTGAAGATGAAATTAGCACAGAAAAAATAACATTCAGGTTCAGATCAAGGTGGTATGAGAGAAAAGGTTATTTTCTTGAGTTTTGTGCAAGTAGGGTTTTAATGGTTGCAAATTTGTGATGCTTACAAGGTTAAATTTGCAGAGAGGAGAAGGGAAATTGTTGGTTTCTAGTCCTGAGGTTAGGACCGGAAGAAGGAGAGCCACAAGGCCACCATCTCCACCTAAATTTTTGCTCACAACTGCACTTGAAGCACCTCAATTTTTATCTCTAGATGAGATTAAAGAGGTACAATTTTCACCAGAAGTTGAGCTTGAATCCATAGCCATCGTGTCATGTGTAGGAGAGACTGAAGGTATTTTAGAAGAGGAAGCATAAAAGAAGGATTTCTATGACCTAACTAAAAGGGTTAGGATCCTCTTTGAAGAGAGGAGCACTAGGATGGCTTGAGATAATTCTAAGTCTCCAAATGGGGAGGGAACCTCAGAAGAAAAAAAGGATGAAGAGAAGGTTTCAAAGGGTGGTAGAGGAAAGCCTCCTCCATCTCCACCATCTTCATCATCATCCTCATCATCACCATCAACATCATCTTCCAATTCCACAACACAAACCACCCATACTCACTCAAAAACCCCAAAAGGAAAAACTCCCTTACTCAAACTTCATGTCAAATATGAGCTTCCAATGTATAATGGCAAAGTGAATGCAGAGAAGTTGGATAATTGGACTCTTCAATTGGAGGTTTATTGCAAAATTTAGAACCTTAAAGAAGATGACATAAAGATTCAATTGGCTTCCATGAGGATGGAGGGATCAACACTTGTATGGTGGGAGGCAAGGACTCAAGGAGATATTAAAAACCATGGTAATATCTCAATGTCCTAGTTAAATTTTTTTGCTTCCATTAAAAGGAAATTCTATCCTTTAGTTTACATGCAAAAAACCATTATGGACTGGCAGAATTTTAGACAATTGAAAGGGAAAATTGTGCAAGATTGTACTCAATAATTTAGGATAAGAGCTCTTATTTTGGGTGTCAATTTGTGTTCTCAAGAAACTTTGTTAAAGTATATTGGGGGTTCCCACAATTACCTTAGACATACTATTCTCATGTTCCATCCCACAAAAGTAGATGAGGTTTGTGTTCAACCCACACATCTAGAAGCAAGAGGGAAACAGAGTGTAGATGAGAAATGTGATAGTTTCCTTGAGTATGAGGGTAAAGGAAAGGGAAAGTTTAATGGAAGAGGAAAGAGAGATATCTCTATCAAAAAAGAGAAAGAGAAACTCACATGTAAACATTGTTCAAAGAATGGCCATGATGAAGACCATTGTTGGAAACTTCATCCAGAGTTGAAGCCAAACAAACTTAAAGCCAAAGAGAAGGGGGAAATTGTTGTAATCATTGAACATGACTTAGGTTCATATTCAGGAGATGTAACCAAGGTTACAACAATGGGTTTGAAAGGTAAGAACATAGCAAGCAATAGTGATTCAAGTTGTTCTAATGTAACTCAAGATGAAGATATAGGAATTGAACTCTTTCATATTAGAGTCGTTTCTAAACATACCAATATAGACACACTATTTGATAGTGGTTCTCAACCGAATTTGATTTCCGAAGACTTAGTTAAGAAGTTAAATCTTGAAACTGTTATATATCCAAGACCTTATCCTTTAGGGTGTATATGCAAGAATGAAAACTTCCAGGTAACAAGGAAGTGCATTCTAAGGTTTGAAATCAATTCAAACTTTCTTGAAGAAGTTGAACTTGATGTAGTCTCGCTTGAGATTTCAGGTATTGTTTTGGGAAGTCCCTATCTTTATGATAGGAAAGTAGTATTTCATTGCCATGAGAATAAGTACCACTTGTTTAAGGATGGAATTTAGTACATAGTTAGAGTGCATAAGAAGAAGATAAGTCTGTCTCTTATACATATAGGAGAAATGAAGAGAATAATGAATGGAAGTCAAAATTTGACTTTGTTAATGATCACACATAGAGATGTTTTGAATGAGACCTTTCAAAACGATGCATTGAATGAACAAGTTGATTTCATTGAAGTTTCTTATGCTTGTAATAAGATGTTTAAGGACTCTAACAGGTTTCACTTGAAAGGAGGTAAACAAGATGTAAAATATTTACAATAGTCAACATCATTGTTGAGCAGTGTTGGAAACAAGATGCCAGTGCAAGAGAGAGAAAAGGTCAAATAGAAAGCGCAAAAGCAATTTGAAAAAGAAGGCATATGTTCCTCAAGTGCTTGTTTTGGGCTTCAAAAAGGTACATGGCAATGGTGAAAACATTTGCTCAAAAGTTGACGCAAATACAAAGCATGTTAGGTCACTATATTACTAGTATAGTCCCTTATTGTTGTTATTGTAACACCCTATTGTTATTGCTGTACCCCTATAAACCCCATATTTTTATTATTGTGCCCTTACATTATTATTTTTAGGTCGGATAGGATTACTATGGCCCCACTAGGATGACATTGTGGCCCCATGGACTCCTATATATAGAAATGAGGTTTTTTCATTTGTATTATCAAAGATTGGAGGTTTCCCCCTTGAGGTGGCTGATTTCTAAGGCGTTGATCTCTCTTTTCTTCTATTTTTGGAGCCGGTTTCACAACATTTGGTATCAGATCTTTGGATTCTAGGGTTTTACTACTCCAAACAGTTCATCTTGGAATTTCCACTATAAAAATTTTTCTATGAAGGTTCAGAAGTTGAAATGTTTAGAGCGCGAAGCCGAAATCCTGAGGAACATCATCGCCAACTTTCAGAGCTTGCTTCAGAACATTTTCAGAGATATGATCTATGGAAGTTAGGGATTTTTGCAGGCTCCTGAATTTAACCTAAACAGGTCATCATGGAATTTTCGCTATAACTATTTTAATACGAGGGTTAAGAAGATGAAATTTTCACAAAGCGAAGGCGAAATCCCGAGGAACGCTGTGGAAAATTTTCAGATATTTATTTGCATTATTTTGGGAGGTAGGATCTGTGGAAGTTAGGGATTTTTCAGGCTCCCGAATTTCATCTCAAAGAGGTGATCGTGCGAAAATATTCATAAATCCCTCTGAACATCAGATTGGAATTCTGTAAAGAGTGACCGCAAGTACACAGACTATAGTTTCCTATCTATCAATTTCATATCCAAAGGATCAAACAATGACACGTGGAAAGTCATACAAGTTCGCTCTACTGAACCATTCCATAATTAGGTCATTGTGGGAGATTGGACATAACTTTGTCTTGAAGAATCCAAATCAGGTTAGACCTATGGCATTAGAAAGAGGATTATGAGGGCTACCTCAAGGGAAAATTTCGGATATTGAAGATCCAAAATCATAGAGATAATTCAATTTCAATATCGAGCTCTTCAATTGCAAGAAAAAGGTGTGTATTTTTTTCTTTCCAAATTGCATAAGTCTTGAGTAAAAAATTAGTTTGAAATGATTCCAAGGGCCTATTGAGCATATATTTCAGTATTGGGTTCTAAAATGCCTCCTAAAAATAATTCAACACCCATTAAGCCTTCAGAATACTCTACTACGACTCATGAAGATGAAGAGTTGCAACATGATCTATCAAAATTACAAGAGAAAGTGCACCAAATTTCGCTCTCGCAAAGAGCAACAAAAAATGAAATGGAAGTTTTGAAGAAGGGCAGGGAAGCGAAGATGGATGGTTTGAAGAAATGCGTGGAAGCTAAGATGGATGGCATGAAAGATAAGATGGAGGAAATGTAAGAAAAAATGAAAGAAAACATGGAAAACATGAATAATGATCTAAAAGCAGACATGGAAGGTTTGAAAAAGTTGATACAAGAAATTATTCCTAATGGAGAAAATATAGTAGAAGAAACTCATAATGAGAACAAAATAGATGTTAATATTGATTTCATAAACTATAATGTTGGATGGAAGAACCACCATATTCCAAAGATGGATATGAGGAAGTTTGATGGGAAGGATCTCGTAACATGGATACTATAGATGGAGCAATATTTTGATCTCAATAATGTCCAAAACACACAAAAGGTACACATTGCAACTTTACATTTAGAACATAATATATATTTATGGTATCGATGGCTTTTATCTCGTAAAAAAATTGTCACTTGTTCAATTTTTACGGAGGAAACGATAACACATTATGAGGATACAAAGAGCAAGACCTTCTTTAGCCAATTGATAAATCTCAAACAAAAGGGTTCAATGGTGGAGCACATTGAGGACTTCCAAAAATTGAATATAAGGGTAGCTAATATTCTAGAGGAACACAGGATTGATGTCTTCATAGGGACTTTAAAGGATAACATCCAACATGAAGTTTGCGTTTGGGAACCTGAATCATTGGAGAAGGCATTTAGGTTGGCAAGAAAAATTGAATGTAAAATTATGGCGACAAGGAAGCCTACCACTCACATCTATAAGGATGGAAGTGTTGCTACTCCTAGAATTCCATAATCTACAAGGTTGACACCAAAACAATTGGAAGAAAAAAGAGAAAAATGGCTTTGCTACAGTTGTGATAGAAAATACACTAAAGGTCATAAGTGTGCTGAGAAGAAATTATTTTACATAGATTGTGAAGAGGAGGAAGAAAATGAACAAGAAACTTCAAAAGAAGAGGATACACACCAGGAAGAAACCCTAGAATAGGAAGAAATGATAGATAAAAGGATATATCAATAAGAAAAAGGTAATAGTGTTTATTGATTTGGGTAGTACCCATAATTTTATTCATTGTAAGGTAGCCAAGGAATTGAATTGTTTCATATACCCAGCACTAGAATGTCAAGTGATGGTTGCAAATGGAGGAACTATAAATTGCTCGGGAAAATGCCATAATATCAACCTAACCATGGGGGAATATGTATTGAATAGTCCAGTGCTTTCCATCCCAATGGGAGGTGCTGATGTTTTACTAGGAGTACAATGGTTACAATCTTTGGGGATGGTAGCTTTTAATTTTCAAGAAATTTTCTTGAAAATTTTTTCAGAAGGAAAGGAAATCTAATTACGCGGTATCGCAGGGAAGCTAGGAAAGATAATAAGCTCTAATGTCATGAAAAAGCTTCTGAAGAAAGAACAACGAGGTGTAATTGTACAATTATGCTTACTAGAAGTTCCAACATCAAAATCATCTATTTCTCGAGATCTCCAAAAAGTATTGGACAATCATTCCAAGGTGTTTGATACTCCCAAAGGACTCCCACCTATTCGTGATCATGATCATGCTATTCATTTGATTCCAGGAAGTGTTCCTCCAAACATCAGGCCTTACAAATATCCTTATGTCCAAAAGAGCGAAATTGAATGTATGATTGCAAAAATGTTAGAGGCTGGTATAATTCAACCTAGTCAAAGTTCTTTCTCTGCTCCAGTAGTATTGGTGCACAAGAAGGATGGATCATGACGCATGTGTTCGGATTATAGGGAGCTCAATAAGCTCACTATAAAAGATAAATTTTCCATTCTTGTGATTGATGAATTATTGGATGAATTACATGGAGAAATTTCTTTTACCAAGTTGGATCTTCGTTTAGGATATCATCAAATTAGAATGAAGACTAAAGAAATTTCGAAAACAACATTTCAAACTCATAAGGGTCATTTTGAATTTTTGGTCATGCCTTTTGGCCTTACCAATGCACCTTCTACATTTCAAGGTTTGATGAATTCAATTTTCAAACCCTTCCTTAGATAATTTGTGCTATTATTTTTTGATGATATACTAATCTATAGAAGATCTTGAAGGATCATGTTCAACATGTTTACAGGGTGCTCAAACTATTGGAGGATAAATAATTATATGCAAAAAACATCCAAATGTTTCTTTGGAGTACAAGAGGTGGAATATCTGGATCATATTGTATCTCACAAGGGTGTTAAGGTAGATTGTAACAAAATTAAATCCATTAAGGAATGGAAAGTCCCCACAACCATAAAGTAGTCTAGCGGATTTCTCTGGTTAACAGGGTATTATCGCAAGTTTTTTAAGAATTATGGGAGAATAACACCACCTCTAACAACATTATTGAAGAAAGATGCATTTTCATGGACTCCTGAAGCAACTAAGGCCTTTGAACATCTTAAAGAGGCAATGTGCCTAGCACCAGTCTTAGCTATGCAAGACTTTAAAAAAACCTTTATTGTGGAATGTGATGCCTCAGGAAATGGAATTGGTGTTTTAATGCAAGAAGGAAGACCCATTGCTTTTGAAAGTCGTTCAATCAAAGGAAATTATTTACAAAAGGCTATTTATGAGAGGAAAATGTTGGCAATACTACATGCACAAAATAAATGGAGACCTTATCTAATGGGAAGACACTTCAAGGTAAAAACTGATCATGATAGTCTTAAACAATTTTGGGAACAAAGACTATCTTCAGAAGATCAGCAAAAATGGGTCACAAAGATGTTGGGTTATGACTTTGAAATCATCTACAAAAAAGGGAAGATAAATGTTGTTACAAATGCACTCTCAAGAAAGGATGAAGAGGTGGAAGCATTTCTTTGTGCCATTTCTATTATCCAACCAGATTGTATTATCCAACCAGAATGTATAACCGAAGCAAGGGATGAATGGAAGAAGGAAGAAGAAGTGTGGACAATCATTCAAAATTTGCAGCAAGATCCTAGTACATTTGATACATTTAGTTGGAAAAATGATTCCTTATGGTACAAAGATTGCTTATATATTTGCAAGAATTCCCATCTAAAACAAAATATTATTTTGTAATTGCACACTTCTCCTTTAGGAGGACACTTGGAATTTTTAAAAACTTACCATAGGGTGAAGAATTTTTTTTTGCGATGGCCTTAAATCTGATACTCAAAATTTTGTGGCAGAATGTTTGGTTTGCCAGCAAAATAAAGTTGAGACAATTAAGACCCCGGGTCTTCTATAACCTTTATCCATTCCAAGTCAACATTTGGAGGAGATTTCAATGGATTTTATCATAGGTTTACCTAAGTCCGAAGGAAGGAGTGTCATCATGGTGGTAGCTGATAGAATTACCAAGTATGCACACTTTCGTGCAGTATATCATCCATTTAAAGCAAATATAGTTGCTACTGCATTTATGGAAAGAATTCAAAAGGTACATGGAAACACGAAGATTATTGTAAGTGACAAAGATCCCATTTTTACAGGAAATTTTTGGACGAAATTATTTTCTTGTTTGGGTACTCAACTAGCTCATAGCTCATATTATCATCCTCAATCCGATCATCAAATAGAGATAGTGAATAAATGTTTAGAAGGATATCTCCGTTGTTTTGTATCTAATAAGAAAGCACAATGGGTTAAGCGGTTACCTCTCGCTGAATGGTGGTATAACACTTCCTTCCATACTGCGGAAAAATTGACCCCATTTACGATACTTTATGGATATCATCCACCGTCCATCACATCTTATTTAAGGGAAAATTCTAGGATTCAAGCAGTCAAGGATCACATTGAGCATCAACAATAAGTTCTCCAACTCTTAAAGGATAACCTAAATTTGGCACAAAATCGAATAAAACAATAGGCAGATCAACATCGCAATGCGAGAAGTTTTGATGTGGGAGACTAGGTATTTTTATGGCTACAACCATACAAACAAATGTCCCTCAAGCAAGCTAAGAAGGATAATAAATTATTGCCAAAGTACTATGGTCCTTACAAGGTGTTGAAAAATGTTGGTACTATGGCATACAAATTGGAGTTTCCTGCTTCTTCATGAGTGCATCGAGTTTTCCATGTTTCATGCTTAAAAAAGGTTATAGGGGACAAACTTCCAGTTCAAACAATATTACAAGAACTTGATGAGAAAGGAAAAACCATATCGGAACCTGAAGTAGTCATGGAAACAAGAACTTGACAACTACGAAATTGATCAATGTCAGAGTATCTCATCAAATGGAAGAACTTATGCACTGAAGATTTTACATGGGAGGATGAGAATTTTATACAAAAGAACGGAGTTACTCAAGTGTTGAGGACAACAATTTTTTGAACGAGAGGAGCATGTTGGGTCCCTATATTACTAGTATAGTCCCTTATTTTTGTTAGTGTAACCCCCTTATTGTAATTGTTGTACCCCTGTAACCCCCCTATTGTTATTATTGTGCCCTTACATTATAATTGTTAGGTCAGCTAGGATTACATTGTGGCCCCACTGGGATTACATTGTGGCCCCATGGACTCTTATATATAGAAAGGAGGTTTTGTCATTTGTATCATCCAAGAATTATTCATTTATGTAATGTATTGGAGGTTTCCCCCTTGAAGTGGCTGATTTATAAGGCGTTTATCTCTCTTTTCTTCTATTTTTGGAGTTGTTTTCACAACAAAACAAGAGCAGCTAAGAATCACCATGATGACAGTGTTTGAGGTGAGACAATTCTTAAGTTTCCTTTGACTGACGACCAAGGTGGGAAAAAGTTTGTTTCTACAAGGATAGCTTGTTGCTCTTAAAATTTAGGGAAATTGCAGCATAACGGTGTCTACAACAACAAGAGAGGGTCTTAAGGGTCAAGGGAAAAAATTAGTTTTTGTGAAAATATCAAAATGATGAAATGGGAAAACTTTAGTGGATTGAGACTGGAAGGGTGAAGGAACTATACCCTCATCCACATGTTCAGTAATCAAAGAGATTTTGGGGTCCAAAAGGCTTCTGGTGGGGAGGAATGATCAGGTGCTTAGTGTTAAGCTCAAATACTGAAGTTCTCAGAATTGTTCAGAATCTAAACTATTGTGAATTTCTCAGTTCTAGGAATCTGTTTCAATTTGTTTCATTGAAAACTGACTCCATATGAGTAAGATAGAGCCAGTTGTTCATTTTCCTAAACAACTAATTTTTTTGCAAAAATGGTAGAATGATGACATGGAAGCCTAGCCAGAAAAAAAAAAATATTCCCGTAATATTCCTTCAATTTTTCCAATTACACTATGACAAGTGTCACTTCATGGCTGGTTGCTAAGTGGGTGACTTGTTGCAATTTCTTTGGTTGGGAATGAGCCAATGGGAAGAGGACACATGGGTAACCTGGAAGCTGCCACGTGCCTTCCCCTCAAAGGCTGAAATTTTTGGTTAAGTTTGGAGGTCGAATTACATATATATGGAGTGGTAAAATATTATGTCGGAGGACGGGTGGAGGTCAGGGTCATACCATAAGTCATACCAATAGACTACGCTAATGTTTCTTAAAAACCTATGCATGCATAATATTTGAATTAATATCGTTGCATCATCGAGTGGAGGAGGGGAACAACCACGTGGGTCAGCCCTCTCATACATGTGACCATTGTGCTATAACCTACGACAGAGGCTACGAACTAAACACACATTAGCGACTAAACTAGGTTAATTAACCCCTAACCACCGCATTTGCGCTAATCCTTTTTTTAATTCAAATTTGGTTAAGAGTGCGTTTATCACTAAAACTTGGTTTATCATAAATTAATCCATGCTTATCTGAAAATTAACCATACTTATCTTGGCAGAGAAGATGGCGTAGTCCGCAAAATTCAGCGCTAACTCCAAAATTAGCGGGATTAACTAGAGTTCTCTCCATTTTTGGAGGAGCTTCCTAGGCCAGAATTGAATGAACCATAACTTTGGCATATTTTGACAAAATTGGGCTCAGAAAGAGTCTATCCTAGAATATTTGGACATTCTGAGCATGTTGGAGCAGGTTTCAGGAGTAGTAGAGGATTGTAAGCATCAATGTTTTCCATTTTCAGCTAATACAAAGGCCCATGCCATGGGAGCTGGACCAAGTAGATGTAGCCCAAGAAGGGTGAAATCCTTCATAAAAATATTGTGTTAATGGATCATTTGATGGTTTTTTGTGCATTTTATTTTTGTTGTTTAGTACTTTTTTTAATGTTAATTAAATTATTATGAATTTAACATAAAACTTAACACAATTACCTGTTTAACACTCACAAATACCTTAAGGAAACCTATGCACACGAAGCAAATGATCAACAACTATTTATAAATCTAGAGATGAAATTAGCACAAAAAAACTAACATTCAGATTCAGATAAGATGTAAAGTTTTATTTTCCCACACATAGTGGAGAATGTAATGCAGAGAAACTAAAAAAATGGATTAGACAAATCGAGGTTTATTTCTGGATTTAACAAATCAAGGAGGATGAGGCCAATATCCAATTAGCATCCCTTTTTCTAAGTGGCACTACTCCTTTTTGGTGGGAAATCAAGTCACAGAAAGGAAGCGAAGACTTGGGTAATCTCGTTTCTTCTTGGTCCAATTTTTTTTCTGCACTAAAAGATCATTTTTATCCTTTTGGGTATCGACAAAATTATTTAATGGAATTGAAAATTTTGAGACAAGGAAAGGGTCAAAATGTACAAAAATTCACAAAGGAGTTTAGGAAACAAGCTTTGAATTTGAACATTCCACTTGATTCACCTGAAACTGTAACAAAGCATATTGGTGCTTTGCATAGTTACATCAGGCATTATTTGTTATTATTTGAGCCTACTACTATTGATGCGGCCAGTGTCTAGGTTATTCACCTTGAAATTAGAGGCAAGAATGACAAAGAAGAGAAAAAATAGAAATCATATTTCAAACCTCATAATGGAAATTTCAAAGGAAAAGGCAAGGGAAAGGACAAGAAGGAAGCTACAACCAAGAAGGAGGAAGGAGAAAAGCCATCTTGCACACATTGGAAGAAGGAATGCCATGATGTTGAATGTTGTTGGAAGTTGCATCTTGAGTTGAAACCAAAGAGATTTTGTGGAAAGAGCAAGCGAAAGACGATGGAAACTATACAACAAGACCTTGGATCTGATTTTTGTGATGAGACACAAATCACAACAATGGGCATACAAGATAATCTTTCTCTTTATGCTAATGAAAATTCTGAATTGTATGCAAATACAAGTTCTTCAAATCATTCTCTTGTTAATGAATGAAAGAGGAATGAATTATTACACATTAGAATCATAATGAAACATAATAAGGTGGAAGCCTTATGTGATCCGGGCTCAAAAGTAAAGTTGATTTCAAAATCCTTGGTTAAGAAATTAGGATTGGAAACCAAGCCTCATGTGAAAGCCTACCCTCTTGGTAGGGTGTGTGATAAAGCCAAATTACATGTAACCAAGAAGTGTAAAGCTAGATTTGTGATTGCATCCAAACTAGTAGATGAGGTTGATCTCGGTGTTGTACCTTTGGATATCTGTGGCATGGTATTAGGGAGTCCATATTTGTATGAAAGGAAAGAAGTTTTATTCCGCCATGAAATCAAGTATAATGTCACGAAAGATGAGGTGGAATACATTGTTAGAGATCATCATGACAAAATCAGTGCTAGTCTTGTAAGTGTAGGTCAAATGACAAGGTTCGTGAATTCCATCAAAGGGTGCATGATTATGGTTTTGAGAGAAAAGGATGCAGAGACATATGAACCTTTCTAAGGTTATGATCCCACTCATAAGAAGGAATTGTATGAAATTGTTTCTAACTATAATGGTATTTTATAAGGACCAAGTGGGTTTCCTCTAAAGCGTGAGATCCAACATGAGATTCAATTGCAACATGATGCTCCTTTACCCAACATTAGTATGTACATGTTGTCACCCATTGAGGTGGAGGAGATAAAGAAACAGGTGCAAGAATTTTTGAACCAAGGGGTCATAAGACCAAGTTCTTCCCCATGCGGTTTTCCTATTGTGTTGGTGCTAAAGAAGGATGGAACGTGGAGGATGTGCATGGACTACAAACCACTCACAAAAAATAAAGGTGAAGAATCAGTACCCTCTCCCTCCAATTGATGATTTATTATATCAAATTGAAAAATGTTGTCTATTCCACAAAATTGGACTTGCGCATTGGTTATCATTAGGACGAGATTTCAGAACAGGATGTATGGAAGACTGCATTCAAAACAAAACAGGGGTTTTTTGAATGGTTGGTGATACCATTCAGAATATGTAATGCTCCGAACATATTCATGAGGGTGATGAATGATATTTTCATACCTTTTCTTGATGATTTTGCACTAGTGTATGTTGATGAAATTCTTGTTTATAGTAGGACATGGGAAGATAATGCGACTCATGTTAAAAAGGTGTTTTATGTTTTTCAAAAAGAAAAAATGTATGTCGAAATGTCTAAGTGTGAAATCGGTAATACCTCTTTGGTTTCCTTAGGTCACATTGTCGGAGGTGGAAAATAAAAAATACATCCTTATAAACGGATGTCATTGTAAAGTGGCCTAAAAACACCAATGTTACAGATTTTTGTAGATTTTTGGGTGTAGCATAATATTGGAGAAGGTCATTTCAAACTTATTTGTCATTGCATCCCCTTTACATGCATTAAAAAGTGTGAAGAAAACCTTTCAATTGGGGGGAATGAAGCAGAAATCCTTTGATACATTGAAAGATAAGATCAGTATCACAATATTTTTGGTGTTACCTACCCTCCAAAAACCTTTTGAGATTGATACATATGCTAGTGGATATGCCATGGGAGAAGTGTTCATGCAGCAAACAAAACTGGTATGTTACCATTCAGAGACATTCTCCCAAGATGTTGTGAACTATCCCACATATTAAAAGGAGTTTTATGCCTTGGTTCAAAGCATGAATAAGTGGAAGCACTATTTTATTGGAAGGAGACCATCATTCACACAGATCACCAGCCCTTGTAGTACCTCTAGTCGCAAACCAATCTGCAACAAGAATGTCATTTAAAATGTATGGGATTCCTCCAATAGTTTCACTTGGTAATAAAATAAAAGAAGGGAACCAATAAAAAAATGGAAGATATGCTTTCTCGCCCTCCTATTTTCACATCTATAGTTTTGCGAAATTCTTCTTTATCTTTTGAAATTTATGTTGAACAATATATTGATGATGAATATTTTAAAGAGGTTTATGCAAAGCTGACTCATGGTTCGCAAGGAGAAAATTATCATTTTCATGTAAAATTGTTGTACCATCTTAGAAAACTTTTTATTCCCACCAATGAAAGGATACATGTAATCATAGAGGCACATACCTCTCTTGATTGAAGTCATTTTGGTGTAGAAAAAACTTTGTATCATTTACAAAGGTTTATTATCGACCTCACATGAAACTTTTTATGACTCGATATGTAAAGGGATGTGTGGTGTGTTCTTTTTTCAAGCCCTATAATAGAAAATTGGGGCTCTACACACCACTCCCTATTATGAGTAGTCCATGGGAAGGTGTGTTAATGAATTTTGTAGGCATTTTTCCTTTGTCTAGGAGAGGTCATGACTATTTGTATGTCGTTGTGGATCAATTTAGCAAAATACGTGTCTTAATGCATTGTAAGAAGTAGGTCACTACATAACATACTTCTCATCTCTTCTTCCATTTTTTATGGATCAAATTTGGGTTTCCTACATCCATTTTGTTTGATCGAGACTCATTTTCTTGGAGTGTTTTGGATGCGTTTGAGGAGAATTATCGACACTAAGTTGAATAGGAGCACGGAATTTCATCCACAGACGGACAAAAAAATCGAGGTTGTCAACTGCACAGTGATATAATTACTTCGAGGCTATTGTGGCAAGCATCCAAAGTTGTGGGACAAGCCTCTTTCTGTTGTACAACATGCATAAAACCAGGAAGTGCATTCATCCACTCAGAGCTCACCGTTCAAGACATGCTTTGGATATTTCCCAAAGGATCCCTAAAACATGTTCTTTGGGAGAGATGAATATTTCAATAGGAAATAAGATAGGGAAAAAACACAGAAATTCATTCAACGAATTCAGATGATTTACCAGGTAGTGCGGGAGCAGTTGGAGAAAAGTCAAGCTCGATACAAAGCTCGGCATGACAAGCAATGGGTTGAGCACCAATTCTAGGTTGGAGACAAGGTGTGGCTCCACATTATCAAAGACAATATGAAAGGGCAAGGATAGAATTTGATACCAATATGATATTGCCCATTCACCATATTAGAGAATATTGGAAACAATGTTTTTTGTCTTGATTTTCCATAGTACATGCAGATGTACTCAGTGGTGAACAATATAAACTTGAAGCTTTATGGGCCTCATTTGATCATGGACACAGAAGAGGTTGGAAAGGTTCCTACAGTGGATGAATTTTCACCTGAATACTTAGACAAGCTACCGGAGGATATCATTCTTGACAGGAAGACTAGGACTTCATGGCTAGGAGATGTGGAGTACCTTCATATTGGTTTCAAGGGAATGCGTCCTAGTAAGACCCAGTGGATTGAAAAGGAGAAAGTGAGGGAGAAATTCCCTCACTTTCCAATTTATTGATAAATCTTTTGGTGTCCCAAAATATCTTGAGTGGGGAGGAATTATTCGGGTGGCTCCATAAATAGAAGTCGCTTTGAGAAAGCTCAAAAATCAAAGTCATTATATTGAGGTGAAACTTGTACCATATCGTAGTGCCCGTCGTCATGATTCCAATAGTGTGAATGACACTCAAATCCAATTTCGTATGCTCAATTTAAAGCCAGTCAAAGTTCTGGTTAGACTAGGTCAAGTTGCATTCACTAACGAGGCATCAATTTGGAAGAGTCTTGGTGCATGGAATCCGCCCGATAGAACGAGTTAATTTGTCTCTTCTTTAATTATCCCACTAACCCTTAAAAACTGAATTTTAAATTTTAACCATTGTTATCATAGAAATAAAAACTAAATATAAAATTTGGGATGGTGAGTCGCCACCCTCACCACCCCCCAACGACATTAATTAAATTGTATTAAATGTGGTGGTCGGGCCAGCCACTGGTGGAACCGCCCAACCCACCAATCATATAATGCAACCATATGTGTTATATATGGGTTGAGGCCACAGGAGTTTCCAACCCTGCTCAACTAATCAACAACCACATGTATGGAGCTTGGTGAGGTTCAAACCCACCTGGTCCAGGTCGGTCGGACCACCATCTAGTGACCCCAAAATTGATACAACCACAAACCATTTTAAACAAACATCATTAATTAAAACAAAGCGCAAGCGACATATGGGGTGTGGTGATTTTTGAACTCGGTCCTCCCTTGTCCTAAATGCCACTGCCACCAACGAGCCAACGACTCATCTGTTGGAAACTTCACCCGAAGTCTTTTATTTAAACAAAAAATTTCATTCATTCAACTAGAGGAGAGTGGAGCGGAGGTCTTGGAGTGGAACTAGGAGCGGTCTAGGAGGGACGAACCATGAATAGGATATCCTTTTAATGTTGAGAAGATTCCTTTGGGGTCAAGAGTGCCAGTGCCAGAACGGGATAAATTTATGGTCATTTTTACATGATTTTTGGATAGGAATCCAACCGTGCAACCCGTTTCTGTTGAACCTTTAATTAAACTGAGAGGGGGGGGGGTGAATCATTTTAATGCATTCCTGATCTTTTAAAACTTTTCATTAAGCTATTTACACCTTCATTTCATATCCAATTTAATGTGCAAGTAATCTTAGAATGCCAGCAGCAAGTATTAGTTTAATATAGCAGTAGACTTAATATGAGAGTTGCGGGTATTAAGCAGATGATACATATCAGATTCAATACATAAATATCAAGCACAGAGACACCAGATATAAGTGGAAACCCATAACAGGAGAAAACCACATCTTATTATTGTTGTGATGCAAAGGCAAGCTCTTACTCCCTCTCACCACTGTTTTTCTGAAGGCACCAACCTACAGGAGGCTCCAACCTCAATTCTGCAAGCTACAACTTGCAAGGAAGCATCAACTTCCTTCAATTTTCTGTAGGCACCAACCTACAGGAGGCTTCAAACTTTGTCAGCTACAACTAACAGCTATTAAGCTGAATGTTTACTGTTTTACTCCAGATATCAGCTCTGTTCTGTATCAACTCTTCTTCTCTTAATCTTCTCTGCTTTATTCTTCTATATTCTGCATTCTCTATATCTCCTCTCTCTCTCTCTCTCTCTCTCTCTCTCTCTCTCTCTCTCTTCTAACACTCATTTTGCATATCAAAATGATATTACTTATAGAATTTCTTGATGACTGTTTGTTTTCCTCTAGGAATTCGAAATGAATGGTCATACCCCTTGGTCTTCTGCCTCCTCATTTCTTTATCCAACTCAATTTAAAAATCATAATAATATGTACACAATTTCATGCTACAGTGGGATTTTGTCTTTTCTTTAGGATACTTTCCTTTCCATCACAAACAATAAAAAATAATTACATCATTTACATTCACATTCTAAATTACATATTTCAATATCACTCAACTCCTCTTCTGAACTTTGGCTTACTGGATTTTGTCTTTTTCTACTGCTTTTAAGAAACTGTTCTGCATCATCTTTGTTTACTGTCATCTGTACATTTCACCTGTTCACTGCTCTTCTGAATCCCTGTATTTTTCTTGTTCATTCCAGTTATATAACCGCTGTATGTACAACTGTCTTTTAGTCAAACTTAAATATAACTCTGCGTTTTTATAAACCCTTTTTAATCACACGGATATATCAGTGCTCCCAATCTTTACCATATGCCATCAACTGTATAATCTTTGGTTTCATTTTATAGGAAACGCTTTGCCTTATTAACAAAACAAATATCTGCTCCCACTTTTTAATTGCATTCAAAGTTTCGTGTCCAACCATTTTCTCATCCAGCAATCTCTTATATGTACATATGCGCTAACTGTTGGAATGTAATTTCATCTGCCAGATCAGTTGCAGGCGGAAGCATGGATAACCAGTGCGGAGTTAAAATGGGAGCACGTCGACAGAGATCAACGGATTACGGGAGGTCGAACCGCTCGACGGTTAACAGGAAGGCACCCCCCGTAGTTGACTGGCCGATCGCGGTTGACCAAGCGATCAACGGTTGTGGTGAACTACGGGGCCTCACCCCAGCCGCTGCGTACGGACAAAGTGGAGCCCCCGTAACCACCACTTTGTAGTGGCTCCACCTATATAACATGGACCTTTGGTGATTAGAACTATATTAATAGACCCTCGGCATATTTAATCATATATGCATATTCCATTATATGTACACCATAGTATCTCAACACATATAATATATGAAATTCGTCCATATGAATAACCCGACATCCGCATATTTAAATTATATTATAATTAATCAAATGCCAAGACTGTGGTAATATATAATATAATTACGAGTTCAACTTTATTGTCGAACATGATCACCAAGGTTGCCGCCTTATATTAATACCTAGAGTCCATTGCACGTATCTCCGACTTTTATATTTCCTCCGGACCTTATATTAAATTAATAACCCAACTTCATTACGTATATTTCCGTCGGGCCCACAATGCCATCAACCGCCAATCGAATGCACACAACATACATGACTTATCGTCCACGCACCTTTATTAAACCTCGTGCAAGTCCTGCGATCGCCCACCGTTGGATAGCCTTTGCCCAGATCAACGGATCTTATTCATTTTGCTGGGCGTCTTCCGTCGATCGTTAACGCACGAAATTTCATTTTAATCAAAACCGCTTATGCCACGTGTCGATTCCTGTATGGAATCGCTGCCCATTCCTCCAATATCGCTTTCCGATGGATGGTGGTGCGGAAAAAACCATGGTTTCACTCCAACCCACCGTTACTGTTCACAAGTCTCGGTTCCTCTCCTCTCCTCCACTCCAGGTTCCGCTCAGGGTTTTAATTTAATAGTTCAATACAGCGATTTAACGCTAATTCCTTCGCATTTCAATTATATATATATAATCTTTGTTTCGACTATGATTCCGCCTCCAACGCAGAGTTCCGCTCCTTTGACTTTGGTTCCGCCTCTGACTATGGTTCCGCTCCTATTCACGCTAGTTCTTCGGTGTATGCATATATATAAACCATATATATATAACGCACTGATTCAAACGTCCGGAATGTTATGTGTAACACCCGGAATGTATGAAAGATTCTTGAAATTTATCTATATATGTACATATTTTTGAAATAACAACGGTTTCTCTGCAATGACATCTGTGGCTCTGCCTCTGTCGCTTCTGTCACTCTGCCTCTGCCTCTACTGCTGTGATAACAGCTCTGTCTCCGTATTTTCTTCCTCTGTCTCTGCCTTTCTCTTCATTTCCTCTTTTCTCCATTGTCTATCTTAGTCTCTTTGTAATTGTTCCTGTTTCTGCATCTGCTACCTCCTTTGCCATCAATGACAACATTTCCGACAGTCTCCCCCTTTGGCATTGATGGCAATTATTTTTCTCTGTTTGCCTGCTCTTTCTACTGTTGTTTGCTCATCCTCCCCCTTTGACATCAATGGCAAAGGGCTGCTTTTTGCATTTTCTATCTCTGAGTTATGTTTAGGCCCTCTTCTGCATGCTGCTCCATAGTGATGTAAAAGACTTGTTGAGAGAACACTTTGAATTTGAATATACACTGTAAATTGATACAGTTCTAGGATAATAGCTTGGTGTTCTTTTGCTTTAATCCTTTGATCCTGAGGACCTGATTCATGCTTTCCTTGTTGGCTGTTCTCCCCCTGGAATGATATTTTCGTTTTGTTCTCCCCCTGAAATTGTGCTTTCTCTTTATATCAGAGAGTAGCATCTGCAGATACTACCCCTAGTTTATCTCTCAAGTATTTGAATGGTTCTCTTGCAAGTCGTTTAGTAAATATATCTGCTCTCTGTTCTTTTGTTGGTACATAGTCCAGTTTTACTATCTTCTGAGCCACTTTTTCTCGGAGGAAATGATACTTGATTGGTATATGTTTAGTTTTTGAGTGAAGTACAGGATTTTTAGCACATAGCACTTGTATTATCACATTTGATTGAAATAGGCTCATCAATGCTTACCTTCATGTCTTGAAGAGTTTGCTTCATCCACATGACTTGTGTACAACATGCTGTTGCTGCTATATATTCTGCTTCAGCTGTAAACAGAGAGATGGATGTTTGTTTCTTGCTTAACCATGCAACTAGGCTTTCTCCTAGATAGAATGCACCTCCACTTGTACTTTTTCTGTCATCCACACAGCTGGCCCAATCTGCATCTGTGTATGTTGTTAAAGTGAAGCTTTTTCCTTTAGGATACCAAAGCCCATACTGTGTAGTTCCTTGTAGATATCTGAATATTCTTTTGACTGCAAGAAGATTATTTTTTTTAGGTGTTGCTTGATATCTAGCCACTAGTCCTACTCCTAGCATGATGTCTGGTCTTGAAGCTGTCAAATACAGTAGGCTTCCTATCAAATCATGGATCTGTAAATTCTTTGATCTATATCAGCAGACCCATCATCAGCACACAGCTTGCAACCCGTGATCATGGGGGTAGTCACAAGTTTGCAATCCTCCATTTTGAATC
The DNA here is from genome assembly GCA_034641835.2 of Pinus albicaulis. Taxonomy (NCBI): domain Eukaryota; kingdom Viridiplantae; phylum Streptophyta; class Pinopsida; order Pinales; family Pinaceae; genus Pinus; species Pinus albicaulis. The sequence goes on along the minus strand of CM076580.1, from coordinate 1,242,221,846 downwards.
TTTTCAGCATTTCTTTTAAGTATTTTTCTTGAGAGATGAATGTGCCTGTGTTATTTTGCTGAATTTGCAGTCCCAAGTAGAAACTGAGTTCTCCAATCATAGACATTTCAAACTCTGTTTTCATCTCATCAGCAAACCATTTTGCTAGTTCATCTTTGTTTCTTCCAAACATAATGTCATCAACATACACTACAACAATCAGGAGTTCATTCTCATGGGCTTTTATGTATAGATTGTTGTCTACTCCACCTCTCTTAAAACCCTGTTTTTGCAAATGTTTGTCCAGTCTTGAGTACCAAGCACGAGGAGCCTGTTTTAGTCCATATAGGGCCTTCTTCAGTCTGCATACATAGTCTTCTTTGTCTGTCAATGAGAAGCCTTCTGGTTGTTCCATGTATACTTCTTCTTCTAGATCTCCATTAAGAAAAGTAGACTTTACATCCATTTGATATACCTTGAAGTCTTGGTAGCATGCAAATGCCAGAAACATTCTGGTAGCTTCCATTCTGGCTACAGGAGAAAATGTTTCATCGTAATCCAGTCCTTCAATTTGTGAATATCCTTTGCAGACAAGTTTGGCTTTTTTCCTTACCTGTCCTTCCTCATTCATTTTATTTTTGAATACCCATTTTGAGCCTATGAAATTTTTCTCAGTAGGTCTAGGAACTAGTTCCCAGGTATTGTTCTTTTCAATTTGTTCTAATTCTTCATTCATTGCTTTTACCCAAGACTTGTCCTTGCTAGCTTCTTCAAATTTCTTTGGCTCTATTTGTGACAGCATGGCTATGTATACCTCCTCAGTTTGTTCTATTAGTTGCCTTCTTGTCTGGACCCCTGCTTCCTTGTCTCCTATGATCTGTTCTTCAAGATGATTCTTCTGAGTGTAGCTTGAGGGGGTTTTCGAGCTCAGCTCTGCATCTTCTGTTGTCTTGCTTGTTTCATCATCATTCTGGTCTTCCTCTTCATGGTTGTCTGATGGACTGCAACAGTCTGTATTTCTTGTATTGCTTGGAAGTTCTTCATCAAATCTCACATCAATACATTCAATTATTTTCCGAAGAGTCTTGTTGTAGCACCTGTACCCTTTACTTTTGGAAGCATATCTTAGAAAAATCCCTTCATATTCTCTTGCATCAAATTTCCCAAGGTTTTCATCATTATTCTTTATGTAACACCTGCTACCAAAGACTCTAAAATGTTTTATTGAAGCTGGCTTTCCATGCCATAGTTCATAGGGAGTCTTGTCACTGCTTGGCCTTAAGTGAGCTTTGTTAAGGATATGTACTGCTGTGTGCACTGCTTCTGCCCAGAAGGTTTGAGCAATATTATTCTCTTGCATCATGGCTCTGGAAATTTGTTGAATATATCTGTTTTGTCTTTCTGCTACTCCATTCTGCTGAGGTGTTCCTGAAATAGTGAATTGTTGTTTTATGCCATGTTCATTGCATAGGTCAGCAAAGTCATAATCTGTAAATTCTCCTCCTCTATCTGATCTGATACATTTTAGCTTGCATCCAGTTTGATTTTTTGCTAATGCTTTGAATATCTTAAACTTTTCCAGTGCTTCTAATTTTTTCTTGAGAAAAGCAACCCATGTCATTCTGGAGAAATCATCTATTATCAGCATGAAGTAGGATTATCCACTTGGTGTCTTAGTTCTTGCAGGTCCACACAGATCCATGTGCACAAGCTGGAATGGTCTTCTTGTTGATAACTCCTCTTTGGCGTTAAATGATGTGCGGGTCTGTTTACCCAATTGACAAGATTTGCATATGATATTAGAAGGCCTCTTAATTTCTGGCATGTCTCTGACAACTTTCTTCTTACTTAGTCTGATGATGTGATCGAAGCTTAGATGTCCCAACCTTTTATGCCATAACCATGACTCTTATAGCTTGCTAAGATGATATGCTTCATCTCCCTCTTTCACAATGTAAACATTACTCTCTGTTCGAATACCCTTGAGCAGAGTCTTACTTGTTGTGCTTGATCTGACTACACAATCTTGTACTCTAAAGAGAACTTCACAGCCTTTATCACACATCTGACTGACACTCAGTAAATTTTCTTTCACCCCATCTACATATAATACATCTTGGGCCTTTCCTCTGCCATTGTCTATGCTGACTGATCCTTTTCCCTTGATCTTTCCTGATTTGTCATTTCCAAAAGTGACATTGCCCAATTTCTTTTCATCAAGAGTTAAAAACTTGTTTTTGTCTCTTGTCATGTGTTTAGAGCAGCCATTGTCCAAATACCATTGACTCTTCAAATCTTGAGCAGTTAAAGCCAAGTCACATTTATTCACCTTCTTTATCCACTGGAGGCCCCCTTTTGTTTGGTATCTTTTGTGAGGTGATGAATTATATCCTTTTAGAGAACACTTGGAAGATATATGCCCAATTTGATTGCATATACAACATTTGATTATAGTTTTTGCGGAATTGTGAGCATGAACAAAATTGCTTTGACTCATAAACCTCCTTGAGGTATTGAACATCGGTCTTTGTCCATACTTTCTACATTCAATAATTCTATGGCCAAAATCCTTACAATAAAAACAATAACCATAGAAATTACTTGCATACCTGATGTAAGGTTGTCTCTTCCATGCTTGCATCTTTTGCTGGTTTGAATCATTCCTCCTTGTATGACAATATGCAGCAATGTGTCCCGACTTGTGGCAGACATAACAGGTGGCATTCTTCATAGGAGGCAAGAATCTCCTTTGATGGCTTCCAAATTTGATATAATCAGGAATATATGATCCTTTCTTTGTTGTCTTAGTATTTGTTACAATCTTTGTTATTAGAGGTTTCTTCTAGTCTCTGTCTTTCTCATTACATGTTTCTTCCTTTGTAGGAATTATTTGAGCTGCTTCATCAGCCTTCTTTGCTTTCACATAAATTATATTTTTGTTTTCCTTTTCTTTGCCTTTACTTGATTCTCCTTCATAGCCTATCCCAGTTTTTATTCGAGGAGATCTTTGAGCATCCAAGATTTCATTCAACTTACCAGAACTTGTCATTTGAGAAGGGTATATAGAGACTTTCTGTTGAGCACTTTCTAATTTCCTTCTCAGACACAGAATTTCTTCTTCCATCTTCTCTTGTTCTCGAGTTTTATCTTTGATTTTCTGAAGTAACATATCTTCTATATTCTTGGCTTCTTCAAGCTTTACCTTCAGCTGCATGAGGACTTCTGAATTTTGATCTTCTTTCACACATTTGAGGAGAATCTCTTTTTGTTTTCTGCATTTTAGTTTGAGTCTGTCAATCTCCTCCAGAGCACTTCTTAGCTCCCCCTCAAGATCAACTTCCCCTTCTTCTTCTTCTTCTAGCAAGAGTCCTTCAAGATCTTCTATGGCCATCAGTAAAAATTCAGAGGTTCCCTCTTCTCCTGAGGGTTCATCTGAGTCTTCAGATGCACTGTTGTCTTGCTGAGCATAGAAGGATTTTCTGCTGAATTTCTTTCCTTTCTGCCAATTCTTTGATGTGTCTTTCTCTGATTCTTGAGCTTGATTTCTTAATTTCTTGTGAGGACATTTAGCAGCATAATGTCCAATTCTTCCACAGTTAAAGCATTTAAAAGGAATTTTACCTTTGTATCTACCTGAGCCTCTATCCAATTTCTTGACAAATTTAGCCTCTTCTTCATCAGAGCAGGAGCATATGTCTTCCTTTTCTTCTTCTTCTTTTCTGTTTTGAATGCTGCCTCCCTTGTACTTGGCTTCTTCTGTGGGAGCCTCATCTCATATGCTGTAATATTTCCTAGTAGCTGGTTCATGGTCAAGGTCTCCCAATCAGCTTTTTCTTCTATTGCAGACACCTTGGGATTGAATCTGGATGGAAGAGATCTTAGAATCTTTTGTACAATTATACCTTCTGGTATTGTTTCTCCAAGAGCTTTCATACTGTTAACAATTTCTGCAACTTTTAAGAAGAAGCTGCCAACATCTTCATCATCATTCATTTTTAAATTTTCAAACTGGGCTCTATATACTTGAAGTTTGGCAGTCTTAACCTTTTTATTTCCCTCATGGATATTCTCTAGAGTGTCCCACATATCTTTAGCAGTCTTACTGTGCATTATTTTGATAAACTCAGCTTCACATAGTCCATTTAAGATTGCATTCATTGCTTTTGCATTAGCTACAAAGCTTTTTTTAGCTTCTTTCTCTGTATCAGTTGACTTTGTGACATATCCAATTTCCACAGCATCCCAAACTTCTAATCCTAAAGACATTATATAAGCTTTCATTCTGATTTTCCAAAAGGCATAATTTGCACCTGTAAAGAAAGGGGCTTTATTGGTTGAGCTTCCTTCTTGACTTGCCATCTTGAGAGCCTAGGATCTCCTTTCAGTTGTTAGACTGATATACAAGGAACTTGGCTCCGATACCAATTGTTGAACCTTTAATTAAACTGAGAGGGGGGGGGGGGGTGAATCAGTATAATGCATTCCTGATCTTTTAAAACTTTTCATTAAGCTATTTACACCTTCATTTCATATCCAATTTAATGTGCAAGTAATCTTAGAATGCAAGCAACAAGTATTAGTTTAATATAGCAGTAGACTTAATATGAGAGTTGCAGGTATTAAGCAGATGATACATATCAGATTCAATACATAACTATCATGCACAGAGACACCGGATATAAGTGGAAACCCATAATGGGAGAAAACCACATCTTATTATTGTTGTGATGCAAAGGCAAGCTCCTACTCCCTCTCACCACTGTTTTTCTGTAGGCACCAACCTACAGGAGGCTCCAACCTCAATTATGCAAGCTACAACTTGCAAGGAAGCATCAACCCCCTTCAATTTTCTGTAGGCACCAACCTACAGGAGGCTTCAACCTTTGTCAGCTACAACTAACAACTATTAAGCTGAATGTTTGCTGATTTACTCCAGATATCAGCTGTGTTCTATATCAGCTCTTCTTGATCCGGATCTTTGGGGGGAGGCCCCCAAGATCTAAAAATTTCAAATAGATCTGACAAGATCTGCAAAATTATAATGCCAGAAAAAAAGAGAGAACACAAAGAAAATAAAACCACAAAGAAACTTGTTTTATTAAAACAGAGAATAACTGTAGAAGCTACATTGTGGCGGACAATCTGTCCTTTTACAAAGTGAGGCTTGTTATTTATAGCCTTTTTTGAGATACAATACCATAGGCGGATACCATGGGCCAATACCATGGGTAGATACCACTTACAATACCATGGGTAAATCCCATGTGTGGATGAATACCATGGGTGGATACATACCATGGGTCACTTATAATACCATGAGTGAATAAATATCATGGGTGGATGAATACCATGAGTCGATGCCATTTACAATACCATGGGTAAATTCCATGGGTAGATGGATAATATGGGTAGATGAATAACATGAGTTGATGCCATTTTCCATTCGGATCATTCCTCCCTCCTTAAGAAGCAATGGTCTCCATCGCGTGAAGTTCCCTCCTGAGAATCCTTTGTTGAATATGAAGAACCACTGAAGAGAAGGGTTTTGTGTAGTTAACCCATAACCATGATGAACGAAGATCCGATGATAGAGATACCCTGTAATGCTTGTGACCAACTGTGATATTGACAGTGTGTGGCCTAGCAAATGGACTTCGATGAAGTGTGGGTTTGTGGATGAACCAAAATCATGACAAACGAAGATCCAAGGATAGAGATACCCTGTAATGCTTGTGACCAACTGTGTGACTAACAATGTGCGGCCTAGCAAATGGACTTCGATGAAAATGATTTTGTGTAGTTGACCCATAACTATGATGCTGATTGTTGATGAAGTAGCAGGTGCCTACATAGCTTGGGGTGGGAGGGCATGTCTCCAAATAACCCAAGCCGAACGCTGCTATGATCAAACTGATGAATGTGAAGCAGGTGCCTACTAAAGCGGGGTGGGAGGGCACTCTCCAAAGGGAACCCGCTCCGAATGCTGCTCCAGATTTAAAATGAGCATAAATCGGTCAATATAACTCAGAATATTTATTATAACCTGTTTTTGGAAATGGAATGATCATTCTGCATCATTTCATGTGTTTGAAACCACTATCTGGAGACTCTAGACTCTCAGATTTGCGCTGGAACTGGCACGCCGTCACAAAATTTCTGAAAAAAATAGTTGATTTTAAATCAACGATAACTCCCACATCCGAACTCCGATTCAACCGATTTTTTTTTTGAACTTGGGTGATTTTTCAAGAGGAGCTCAGATCTATCTCCATTTATTTGAAATTTTGTACTAAAAATGGCGAAAAATGACAGGAGAGCCGCCGTCCATGAATTGTCGTCAAAAAAATTGCTTCAACATTGCTGATTTTGAATTAGCAATATCTCCCTCATCCGAACTCCAATTTGGTCGATTTTTTTTTTGAATTTGAGTATTTTTTCGCAAGGAATCCAGATCTGGTCTTTGTTTTTGCAAATTTTTTACCAAAAGTTTCAGATCTGATCTGAAAACTCGCCGCCCAAAAACATTCATGGATTTTGCTGAAGATTGTTGCAAAACATTGAAGCTGAAATATGTTTCAAACCCTCATTCCCATGGAGGCGTAACCTGAATCTGATACCACTGATCCGGATCTTGGGGGGGAGGCCCCCAAGATCTAAAAAGTTGAAATAGATCTGACAAGATCTGCAAAATTATAATGCCAGAAAAAAAAGAGAACACAAAGAAAATAAAACCACAAAGAAACTTGTTTTATTAAAACAGAGAATAACTGTAGAAGCTACATTGTGGCGGACAATCTGTCCTTTTACAAAGTGAAGCTTGTTATTTATAGCCTTTTTTGAGATACAATACCATAGGTGGATACCATGGGCCAATACCATGGGTACATACCACTTACAATACCATGGGTAAATCCCATGTGTGGATGAATACCATGGGTGGATACATACCATGGGTCACTTATAATACCATGGGTGAATAAATATCATGGGTGGATGAATACCATGAGTCGATGCCATTTACAATACCATGGGTAGATGGATAATATGGGTAGATGAATAACATGAGTTGATGCCATTTTCCATTCGGATCACTTCTTCTCTTAATCTTCTCTGCTTTATTCTTCTATATTCTGCATTCTCTCTCTCTCTCTCTCTCTCTCTCTCTCTTCTAACACACATTTTGCATATCAAAATGATATTACTTATAGAATTTCTTGATGACTGTTTGTTTTCCTCTAGGAATTCGAAATGAATGGTCATACCCCTTGGTCTTCTGCCTTCTCATTTCTTTATCCAACTCAGTTTAAAAATCATAATAATATGTACACAATTTCATGCTACAGTGGGATTTTTTCTTTTCTTTAGGATACTTGCCTTTGCATCACAAACAATAAAAAATAATTACATCATTTACATTCACATTCTAAATTACATATTTCAATATCACTCAGCTCCTCTTTTGAACTTTGGCTTACTAGATTTTGTCTTTTTCTACTGCCGTTAAGAAACTGTTCTGCATCATCTTTGTTTACTGTCATCTGTACATTTCACCTGTTCACTGCTCTTCTAAATCCCTGTATTTTTCTTGTTCATTCAAGTTATATAACCGCTGTATGTACAGCTGTATTTTAGTCAAACTTAAATATAACTCTGCGTTTTTATAAACCCTTTTTAATCACACGGATATATCAGTGCTCCCAATATTTACCATATGCCATCAACTGTATAATCATTGGTTTCATTTTACAGGAAACACTTTGCCTTATTAACAAAACAAATATCTGCTCCCACTTTTTAATTGCATTCAAAGTTTCGTGTCCAACCATTTTCTCATCCGGAAATCTCTTATATGTACATATGCGCTAATTGTTGGAATATAATTTCATCTGCCGGATCAGTTGCAGGCGGCAGCATGGATAACTAGCGCGGAGTTAAAATGGGAGCACATCGACAGAGATCAACGGATTACGGGAGGTCGAACCGCTCGACGGTTAACGGGAAGGCACCCCCCGTAGTTGACTGGCCGATCGCGGTTGACCAAGCGATCAACGGTTGTGGTGAACTACGGGGCCTCACCCCAGCTGCTGCGTACGGACAAAGTGGAGCCCCCGTAACCACCACTTTGTGGTGGCTCCACCTATATAACATGGACCTTTGGTGATTAGAACTATATTAATAGACCCTCGGCATATTTAATCATATATGCATATTCCATTATATGCACACCATATTATCTCAACACATATAATATATGAAATTCGTCCATATGAATAACCCGACATCCGCATATTTAAATTATATTATAATTAATCAAATGTCAAGACCGTGGTAATATATAATATAATTAAGAGTTCAACTTTATTGTCGAATGTGATCACCAAGGTTGCCGCCTTATATTAATACTCGGAGTCCATTGCACGTATCTTCGACTTTTATATTACCTCCGGACCTTATATTAAATTAATAACCCAACTTCATTACGTATATTTCTGTCGGGCCCACAATGCCATCAACCGCCAATCAAATGCACACAACATACATGACTTATCGTCCACGCACCTTTATTAAACATCTTGCAAGTCCTGCAATCGCCCGCCGTTGGATAGCCTTTGCCCAGATCAACGGATCTTATTCATTTCGCTGGGCGTCTTCCGCCGATCGTTAACGCGCGAAATTTCATTTTAATCAAAACCGCTTATGCCACGTGTCGATTCCTGTATGGAATCGCTGCCCATTCCTCCAATACCGCTTTCCGACGGATGGTGGTGCGAAAAAAACCATGGTTTCACTCCAACCCACCGTTACTGTTCACAAGTCTCGGTTTCACTCCTCTCCTCCGCTCCAGGTTCCGCTCAGGGTTTTAATTTAATAGTTCAATACACCGATTTAACGCTAATTCCTTCACATTTCAATTATATATATATAATTTTTTGTTTCAACTATGATTCCGCCTCCAACGCAGAGTTCCGCTCCTTTGACTTTGGTTCCACCTCTGACTATGGTTCCGCTCCTATTCACGCTGGTTCTTCGGTGTATGCATATATATAAACCATATATATATAACGCACTGATTCAAATGCCCAGAATGTTATGTGTAATGCCCGGAATGTATGAAATATTCTCGGAATTTATCTATATATGTACATATTTTTGAAATAACAATGGTTTCTCTGCAATGACATCTGTTGCTCTGCCTTTGTCGCTTCTGTCACTCTGCCTCTGCCTCTACTGCTGTGATAACAGCTCTGTCTCCGTATTTGCTTCCTCTGTCTCTGCCTTTCTCTTCATTTCCTCTTTGCTCCATTGTTTATCTTAGTCTCTTTGTAATTGTTCCTGTTTCTGCATCTGCTACCTCCTTTTCCATCAATGACAACATTTCCAACAGTTTCTCCAACATAGGCCTCCATTTTCAGGCCATCCCTAGAAGTGGAGGTATAAGGTACTAATTTATAAATTGTTTGTAATTTATTTCTACTGCCATTTAATGAAACTAGGCCTCCCAACACTAAGCAAGGCTGAGAGACAACCCACACTTGGTGAACTTTGTAATCAAATCATCTAGTTGTGTCTTTGATCTCATGTTTGATTATGATTTTCGCTTATTTTCATTTTTTTAAGTTACTTGGTTACATGCTCTTTTATATGCAATTTTTCATGCATCCATGAAGAAAAAGATCTGGATCAGTATAGGAGATCAAAATTCTTTCATGTAGGAAAATGAAAAATGAAAATAATCCAAGTTGGAAACCTGCATAATTGTAAGGCTTATTCAACCATAACCTAGGCACCAATTTATGTGAAACCACAAGGTTTTGTGGAGCCTATGAAGTTTTAAGAAGCCGTGAAAAATGAACGGTGGAGTATGGGTAAAACATGTGGACAAGCATGATCAAAATATGTTGTCCGTAATTTAAAATGATGTGCTTATGTCAAAAGTTATTTTGGACACGAATTGTTGGAAATAAAACTAATCTTATAAATTATATTTATGTAAGAATTAGTGATTTGATTTTTATTATTCGAAAGAACCAAAAGGTATTGTAAGGCTAGTTAGGGAAGTGTTGGGAGACCTGAGGTAAACAATGATAAATGCTAGGTATATAAGTTGAATGATGAATCATGAGATTTCTTGTTTGTATGTTCAATAGTCTAGCAACAAAAAAAGTATAATAGCAACATAATGTGAGTATAAGTATGATTAAATGACTGTGATTAAATTCCTATGGTTATCAGGAGAAAGTTTGACTTTCCAGACTGATAAAAAGAGGGAAAAATAATCGTATAATTCCCTAGAAAAGAGATAAAACAAGAAAATAAAAAAGAGTCTTTTTTGACCTCCTGATTGTGGATTGCCAGCAATTGACTTACTTGTAGTCTAAAACTCTAGCTTTGAATATCGAGATAAGCTAAGGAATGAGGGTATAGACATGGCCATTAACACTCTTAAGGAAGAAAGGCATGTGAAAATAGGTAATCATGTGTTACAGACCAGACTTTGGTTTCAAAACCTCCATCGATACACTAAGAATGATGGTAATCTAGTATCGAATAATTACAAAAATTTATTGAAATACAAAATGAACAAAACATTTGGAGCCTACCAAATAATATTATGGTTCATCTAGAAACAACAAGAGTTGAAGGCACATAGAAATAGTACTTAAGATAATTATAAGCGATAGTTTTGCACAAACATGGGCAAGGTCATATTTATTAAGGCTAATGTTAAGAGTGGAAACAATAATGTGACAGTCAAGAAGTCTAGTTGAGTCCATGAAAAATATGGACAATGACAAAAAAAAGAAGGAAAATGGGAAATTCTCGTAACCCTCGCCTAGAATTTCACATATACTTGTGTATTGTAAACATGATAAGTTGAATCAATATAAATATGTGTGTATATATGAAAGTTTTATTATGTTGGACATGCTTTCTAAGGGTCATTAGAATAGAAGATGACTACTTATGGAGAACATCAAAAAGAAAGCTATATGCTAAACCAAATTAATAAATAAATTCCAAACTAATAATATAAAATAAAAATTAATTTAAAATATTAAAACAAATCCTACTAAGCAACACTCTTATATTGAGCAGAATATGGATTATGGCCTAGTTCTCTTGAATAAAGACAATGTGGTTTGCAGAATTGTATGTGGTAATGTGTAAACTGTTGAGTAATGTGTTGAAGGTGTTATAACAATGTAAACTTTGAAACGAGAACTGATATGACTACTCACTTTTTTGAGGTAGCAAAAATCATCTAATTTTGAAAAGTGATGATACAAAATACACCGTTCTTTTTAGGTAGCAAAAAATGGCCTCATTTTGAAAAGTCTTGATTCACAATACACATTTTTTTTGAGGTAGCCAAAAATTATTTGATTTTGAGAAACATTGATTCACAATACACCTTTTTCTACTTCTAGCATATTTTTGACATTTTAAATTTTCTCATGTATCAAGTATGAACATTTTTTTTTAAATGTTAGCAATTTTTCGAAAAGTATTGATGAAACATCAACCCCCTTTTTAGAGGGCTTATTTTTTACAGTTTAAATTTTATAATGTATGAAGTGTGGATTTTTTTTTTTAATGTTGAAGATTTTCATGCGAATTTTAATAACCATCAACATTTTTTTTACAAGGCATATTTTTGACACTTTAAATTTTCTTATGTCATAAATATACATATTTGTTTGTGTTAAATGTTGATTATTTAACCATTTTTCAAGTGGTCTTATTCCTCTTCATGTTTTCCGTCCTAGAATATTTGGTTTTCAAAGATTTCCAAAATTTTTTTTTCCTTTGCAATATATATATTCCAAAGTTTAAAAAAATTAAAAAATTAAATATTTTGAGGTTAGGACTTCTTTTATATTTATATACTGTTAATTAATATTTCAATATACATAAAATAATTATCACCAAAAAATTAATAATTTTAAAAATTCGACATAAAATATACATTTTTCATATAGATATAATTAAAAAGTATGTATTTTAAGACATTTTCGCTAAATAAATAAAAATTATAGAAATTTTGAATAATCTTGTTTGGAAAAATAACAAATTTATAAGCTTTATAAAAAAAAAGACAACATTTCAAAAATAGAAATTCCAGAAAAATTATTTAGATAACATTTTAAGTATTAAAATTAAAATAAAACATACAATTTATAAAAATCATAAAAATCATAAAAAAATAAAAAAATAAATAAATAAAAAAATAAAAAATTATAAAAAAATAAATCATCAAAAATAAAAAAGTAATAATAAAAATACATTAAAAAAAAAGAAAAAAAAACATTAAAAAAATTAAATAAAACAATTTAGAAAGATATATAATTTTAAAAAATATAACATATATAATTAAAATAAAAAAGTAAATAAATAGAAACGAATTATTGCATCCTTGAGTCGTTGGTGGCCCGAGGGGCCGTCTGCCGTGGGTGAGCAGAGCTGCAGCAACTCCGCTCGCCCATGGTAGGTGCCCCCTTGGGCCACCAGTGGTTCAAATCCGATTCAAAGAATTAGATCCGATTCTTAGAATTAGATTTGAGTCGTTGGTGGTCACTTGCCCTAGGCGGTTCAGATTTGAGTTGTTGGTAGCCGTCGGTCGTGGGCAAGCGAAGCTGCAACGGTAGGTGGAGCTGCTGTAGCTCTTCCCACCCACAGCAGGCGGCCACCAATGGCTCAAATCCAATTCTGAAAATCGAATTTGATAACATAACCGGATTTGAGCCATTAGTGGCCCGAGGGGCCGCCTGCCATGGGCGGGCAGAACTGTTGCAACTCCGTCCACCCACGACAGGCATCCCCTCAAGCCACCAATAGGCTCAAAGCCGATTCTGAGAATTGGCTTGAACCCAAGGGACCGAATTTGTATATTTCTTTTATTTTTTTAAAATTAAAATTATTAAGTTTTTTAATAAATTTTAATTAGTTTTAGTTTTTTTTTTAATAATTTTTGTTTGTTATTTTAGTTTTTTTAAATCTTAAATTTTTTTATTTTTGTTGTTTCTAATGTTTTCTTTTAAATTATTTTCTTATTTATTTAAATAAATTTTATAATTCGTTTTTTTTATAAGTTTGAATCAACGCGGAATTTAGAAAGAATAATAGTGAAAGGAATTTATTATAACGAATTGTTAGTAGCTTGGTTCTAAAACAAGGGTTACTAACATGAGGTAATGTCTTAGATCTTATAGACTATATTAGTCCCTTGGGCAGTTGATTGGGATCAACCTTCAGGGACAGTTCTGGGTCCTGTAGAAAAATCCTAAAGGAACATAGAAGGCTTGGGAAGGATCGTCCTATACATTCCAGAAAAAAACTTAAAATAAACTAAAACAATGGAAAACGTTTATAAGTGTTTCATTGCAGAGCAACCATCAGAAAGATGGATTCTAGGTGTGCATATGTCAAGAAATATGAGAGTCAAACTTTAGTTATTAGAATAGTATATATATATTACAATCTACCCAACATAGCTACACCACAACTAGATTACATATGGTTACATATTTAAATAAAAATTCCATTTCCAGATTTCGTATATCCTAGTGAATTAAAAATATAATTTGTTTCTAGGGAAAATGTCCCAACTACTGATTAAAATGCCAGTGTTCGAGGTTAACGTGAGAAACCAACAATACTTGGAAGAAGAAAATAGTTTCTTCTATTGTTGGAGATTTCATTATAGCAAAGATCCTGGTCAAAAATAATAGTAAAACTATATTTAAACTTCATAAAACTTTCAAGTAACTATTTCAGTCAGCCAAAGACAAGTGAGACCTCATGCTAGGATTAAGGGTCTATCAGATTCCCTGTTCTTGCAGTAAATCATATAGGTCAAACTGGTTACCCTTTCAAAGTCTACTTCAAACAACACATAACTTATACCAACCATAACTGTCTTTCAAAGTATTCCATCGTCGAACACTCATTTAAGTCCAAGCACTTAATTTGTTTTGATCAATAAAAAATCCTTGCCACCATTTCTTTCTATAACTCTTGAATTATTCGAGGAGCCCTCAAAATCAAGAAAAAACATAATAATTTTAATAGAGAGGATGGATACAAGCTGAGCCAACTGTGGAAACCCATCATCTACCATCTCACCCGTTGATTCTGCCCCCTTGATTTCTATTTCCTACCCTTAATAGCCTTCATCAAACCCCCTTATTCCTCTCCCAAAATCAAATTTTCGAAATTGAACTAATTTCACTCTCTTTCATCTTCTCTAACCTTCTTAAGTTATATTCCCTATTTAATTTAATTAATAAATATTATTTAATATTTTTTCTTACTTCATTTTCTCATTTATATTTTAGACTATTTATTTTTTTATTAATTCTTACTTTAAATCATGACTTTTCAACTAATTTTTATTTTAGTATTTAAATAAATAAAAAAATTCAACTACTTCTACTTTTATTTTATTTTAAATTTTATAAATTTAATTAAATGTTTTTTAATTCTTATTTTTAATTAATATTGCTTTAATGTTTAAATCTCATTAATTCTTATTTTGAGTTTATATACATATTAATTTATTATTTATTATAACTTAAATATAATTTTTTGGGATTCAAGTGAGTTAAGTAAGTCATTCATCCATGACCATCTCACATTGGTGAAGAAGTGGAATTTAAACTAGTGAAATCCATCACATAATGTCAATCATCACTTCCGGGACTTGCACACGGTAACCATCATTTCCGGGGCTTGCACACGGTAACTAGGACACCAGGACTTCCTTGGAGATGAGGTCACCTATCCCAAATAACCTTTGACTCAAGTGGGCTAAAGTGTGGAGCTTTCCCTACAATCAAACTCACTTAACTTGCTACCCATTTGCAAAACCTTAACAAGTATTCTGCCTCATAAACACTATTTTAAATTAATTAAATTTTAATTTTAATAATAAATTTATTTATTTTAAATAATTTTCATATGTTTGCTTTCTAGTCCTTAATGATAAGCAAAGTGTTCACATAAATACAATAACTTTGCATTATTTTCTCTGAAAAATACAATCATAAATAAAATATATTTATATATTTTTCATTATATAATAAAAATTGAAATAAATTTAATAATTTAAAATTTAAAAATGTTAATATTCAAATTTGTTAAAAAAAATTAAATTATTATTAATATTTATTTATTTGGCTCGTTTAGACTAATCCTAATCTTCTCATTTTTTCTCCTTCCATCTCACCCATGAGTTTCGAACCGGTGATCTTACAAAACAAAGTGCTTTAACAATGCACCCCATCACCAATTGTATCTTCTCATTTTTTCTCCTTCCATCTCACCCATGAGTTTCGAACCGGTGATCTTACAAAACAAAGTGCTTTAACAATGCACCCCATCACCAATTGTTCTACACCGCATGGACAAATTATTATTAATATTAATATTTAAATATTTTGAAATTATTTTATATATTTTAATGCAAAACAATTTTATAAATGCCTTCATATTCTTTTTGGTCTGATTTTTGGGACACGAAGGGCCGGATAACAATGGCCTAACATGTTACATTTGAAAGCATAAAAGAAAGTGTGAGTGACCAACGGAACCAAACAAAAAAACAAATGCATGATGATTGTTGGGACAAGGAATGCACGGAGATGGACGAAGGAATAATCGAAAGTAAAAAAATTGCCATTGTAGAAGATAATCATAAAATATAGGTGTAGTTTAACTGGACTGTTTTTTTTTTTGAAAATCATAGAAATTCAGGTAAGAGTTTAACAAAACTCTGATAAGGATTTTTGTAAATCCAAGTTATAGTTATCAATCTTCAATATTTTGGGTGCTTTAGAAGTTTTTGATGGTGCTGAATCTATTTCCACTATCACAAACATGATTCAAACACTGTTATCACAAGATTTCTGAAAAAAAAATGCCCAGATTCAAGCCAATTTTGGCCGTCTAAACAATTCCTCTGGCTGGTTAGACAACTCCAAAAATATATAACAACTTAAACTCAATCAAAATTATGGAAATTGTAACATTGAATTTAAAACATTAATTTAAATCAAAAAATTATTTGAGGATTTTTTTTTTCAACTGGAAAAGCATATCTTAATTTTGACTTAATCAAAATTTTGTAAGTTGTAATATAACTTCAATTCAAATCAAAATTATTTAAATTTTTTATTTCAATTGAAAAAATTGTTTTTGGAGTAGGTTTTTTTTTTTTTGGTTTTATATTAAATATTTTTAAATTTCTACAATTCTAATTCTAATGTTCAGTTTAATAATTTTAACAAAAATGGATTTTTTTTTTTCATTAATAAACCAATCAATCAAATCACCATGTAAAATACAATTCACAAATTTAGTCATGTTCCCACTCTTTACAAAAATTGACTTATAAATGTTTGTACTCAATCACAAATATAAATGTTTGTACTCAATCACATATACTTGAATCTTTTTAATTTGATGATAAGATAATTCCGTCATGTGCATCCGAGTAAAAAAAATGGACTTATAAATGTTTGTACTTAATCACAAATACTTAAATCTTTTTAATTTGATGATTTAACTAACTTTAATGTTCATAATAATTGAATCTTTTAAATTTGATGATTTAACCAACTTGAATGTTCATTTTAATAGTTTTACCACAAAATATTTGTGTGGGAAATAATAATTTCTGAGAAAATATCTTGACTAATGAGCCAATCAAATGACTCAGGAAAATACAATTCGCTGGTGCCCACTCTCGGCAAACTGAAAAAAATGACTTATAAATGTTTGTACTCAAATCACAAATATTTAAATGTTTGTATTCAATCAGAAATATTTATGTTGTTACAATGAATTAATGAGAAAATTCCTTCATATTTTTCTCAGTATAGGGACATGGAAGGCGTTACGATACTTTGCGTAACTGGTAAAGTATGGAAACTGGAATAAAGGAAAATCATACTGGGAAAATAATAATAATTAATAGTGCACAGGGGGAATAATCAAAAGAGAAGAGGGCCGGAGAAAATAAAATGCTTGTACAGAAAAAGATAAGAAGCAGAGCATGAGGAGATAAATGAGCACACTCCCTCATTAGGTTGCCGTAGCTCATAGTTTGTGCAGGAGCTCCGATAATGGAAGAAATCCAGAAGATTTTGAGTAATTTGTTGCTGGCTTTTCAAGTGTGTCTTGGCTTATTACAATTTGTGAAGCTCACCCCTGTGGGGGGGCTCATACAAGCCACTTTCCGATGGTTGCTGTCGCTGCCGCCTTTCCGTCTGTCCCGGACTTACAAATTACTGCAATGTTCCTCAGGGGGAGTCTTCAAGGAAGTGACTTGTGCTGTACTCACCAAGGCTCCAGAATTACATCCTCATTCAACAAACACCCACACACATACATAGAGACATCATCTCTATTCAAATAATAGCCCATCAACCCATATGAATCATCAACCATCAAGGACATCTAGAAAAACACCATTTTCAACTATATATATATTAAAAGGGAAAACACCCATTTATGAAGAAATCATAATATCATATCAAATTAAGTATGATTTATTGATGGGTTGAAAACTAAGTAATTTAATTAATTTAAAGAAGAGAAATGGATTTTTTTTAATTATTTTTTATAGGATTAATGTTTATATTTTTTTTAAGAGGTTACAAATTTATATCTAAAGAAGAGAGGATATATGCTTATGTAAATTTTAATAGTCAAATCATGGAGGCTAGTCCCTTGTCCCACAAACAAGGTGTGTCATGCACTAGTTTGATGTCTAACTCAGTTGTGATCTTAAAAAAAGATTATTGTTGTTATTTAAAAAAAATATTCAATTTGATACAATATCATTAGATATGGATTTACAACGAGAATTCTATGTCGAAGTTTTTATATTCAAACACTTTTTTTTTTTTTTACATAAATAAAGTATAACATATGATAACAAATGAAATTCAATTTGAAGAAGAATCATTAATCATGGATTTATACAAATCAATATTTTTATGAGCAGAATTCTATGTTGGAATTTTGATATTCAATATTTTTTTTTCTCCACATAAGATAACTAAAATATGGCATAGCACAATAAATAAAATTCAAGTGAAGAGGCATCATTAAACTGATATTGGATTTTTACTCTTCAACACCATTTTCTTTTCGTCTATATGACATAAACATAACATTACATGATAATAAGTGAAATTCATTTTGAAAAAACATTAATAGGCATGGCTTTAGAAGTCAATATTTTTATAAGAAAAATTTTAGGTTAGAGTTTTGATATTCATTACCTATTTTTTTCCACATGGAACACATAAAAGATGTGTTAGAAAACTAATCCTTGGGTTAGTTTGTGTTAGAGTGATTGGTTATTACAGTTCAAAAAAACCCAGAAAATAATTCAATGCTTTCTTGTATGTATTTATATGTACATGATGTACATCATTCTTTGAGATCAATTAATATAGAATTGCATTTGGTTTCCAATCTCGTGTGTCTTATAGTGGTCTTTGAGCGGGTAGTTCATCCACAATGTTGATTAAGTTGAGCCACAAGTTTTGTGGCCTCCCAGAGCTGAGTCTTGGCCTTCCATAGCATAATTGTTTGAGTGTTTTTTCAAATATTAACCACCTGCATTTCTTGTATGAAGAAGGGATGTAGACTCCGATGTGACATGGCTAGATTGGGTCGGTGAATGAATCAAGAATCAATGAAATAATCTGTCAACTATGAATTTTGGTGAAATGACCACCGTGTTGTCGTTGCTGCCCCTGGAGAAAAAAAAATCCAAATTAGTCGTGAGATTCTTCTAAGTGATAAATCCAACACATATATTCAGGTCTGTATGCAAATATTTGATACTTGCGTATTGAATCAGAAGATACTGAAGAATTGTTTAAATTCCTCTGTATAAGTTTAAATGCCATGTATCACCATGTTATGTAACATCTGAATTATAAACTCAAGTTATAATTAGAGTTTTTTTCCTTCTTGTGTAACCGTTATTATACTTAACTATGTTATATGCATGTTGTTCCTCCAAGAAGAAAATATCTTAATAGACATGTGAGTGGATCCAAGGATAGAATACAAAATTTTTAAATTAAGTGAAAATTATTGTCTACGAGTTTTTTAGTCATTGAATGATGCAATCGTAAAGTGTAACAACCCCGATGAAAATTCCTTGCAATAAAAGTTAATAAAGGAAAAAATAATGATCACAGTTGATGGGACACTTATTCCAAGCTCAATGTTGGGAAAAAAATCCTCGTGGGTGTTCATTTCAGTTAATATGGCTATTAAAATTAGGAAAGGAAAAGGCAAAGGCTTTGGAAAGGAAAAATGGAATTTTTGGCACATTTATTTATGAAAGTAATGGAAATTAGGAGAAAAATGAGGTGAAAGGTCACACGTTGCATGTGAGGAGGAAAATGAAGAAAATAGAGGCCTCATAAATAAAAATGATTTTGAGGATCTGTTGGTACCTTTTGTCATCTCAGTTTTGGAGCTCTCTCATTATTCTCTCTCTCTCTCTCTCTCTCTCTCTCTCTTTGACTCTTGAACATTTAGAGTTTTCTTGGAGCACTTTGGTGTTGGATCAAGAAAGGAAAAGAAGGCAAGAGGAAGGAAGAAACAAGCAAGGAAGAGTAGGATCGAGGAACTACAACAATATTCCTTGTAGGTATCGATTTGCATGTGTGATTTCCTTGCTAGATTTGGCATGCATGGTATTGCATGTCATTTTTTTTTTGGCATGGAATGGGTTTTTCTAGGTGTGATAGTGTTTGCAGCCTAGCCTTGCCATTTTTGGATAGCCATGGTGTGATGGGGTTCTCATGTTTTGGTTGAGCTGAATTTCCAGATGGATTCGAATTTGAGTGAGGTGGATCTCTGAATTGATAGGACACATGGCCTCGTAACCCCCTAAACCAGACTATGGGTTGCGGTAAATACAGATAATGTTTTGCCTTTGTGGGCCCAGGAATCCTTGACTAGTGAATAGCAGGATATACAGAAAATACTAGAGGTGGTTTTCTCTCCATGAGGTCTAGGAATCCCGGGTTGGGATGTACGATAAATTCTGGAGAGTGTGTCTCGGTTTAGGGCCTAGTAATCCCTTGATTAGACTATGGATTGTAGTAAAACCTCTGAGACTAGGAGACAGAAAAATTCCTCACGGTGTTGGTGGAGAAATCCGATGGCATCCATGCTTGTTTTGTCATAAAGATTGGGTGGAGATCATGATAAAGCTTTTTATGACATGTTTATCTTTTTGACTTAGTGATCCAGTGTGGATTACAGTAAAGCCCGATTTCTGTTGATGAGGGTGAGGTGGTGTAGCCTCACTATGCCCTGGTTGGTTCTTTCGGTTTGAGTCCCACATTCATGCTTGGAATATGGAACATGGGTGATTGGAGGAGATGATATATGTTTATGTAGATTTTAATAGTTAAATTATGGGGGTTGGTCCCTTGTATCACAAAAAAAGTGTGTCATGCACCAGTTTGATGTCTAACTTGGTTGTGACCTCAAAAAAAAGACCATTGCTGTTATTATAAAAAATATTCAATTTGAGAAAATATCATTAGGTATCGATTTACTAGGAGAATTATATGTTGAATTTTTTCTATTCAAATACTTTTTTTTACATAAATAAAATATAACCTATGATAATAACTGAAATTCAATTTGAAGAAACATCATTAGTCATGGATTAATACAAATCAATATTTTCGTGAGCAAAATTCTATGTTAGAAATTTGATATTCAATACTTTTTTTTCTCCACATGAGATAACCAAAATATGGCATGGCACATTAAATGAAATTCAAGTGAAGAGTCATCATTAATCCTCGCTTTACACATGTGTCAATTTTTTCATGAGGATAATTTCGTATTGGAATTTTTCTCTTCAACACCATTTTTTTTTTCTTCCACATGACATAAACATAATATTATATGACAATAAGTGAAATTAATTTTGAAGAGACATCAAGAGGCATGGCTTTACAAGTCAATATTTTATTATAAGATAAATTATAGGTTAGAATTTTTCTATTCATTACTCATCTGAATAAAGGTATGTTAGTAATGTTGTGCTAATTCCTCTTTTAGATTTTGACCTAATGTTGTGCTAATGTTGTGCTAATGATATCAACTTAAAGACCTTCACAATATTGTTTAGATTGTATAATAACATTTACTTATTTAACATGGTCGTTGTTATCATGTTCCTTCAACTTATCCTTAAGATTAATAATATTTCTCAAATAAAGATCAACTTCTCTTCTAAGATTAAAAATTTCTCCTAGCCTATGTTCTTCTAAATTAGTAACTCAATCTCACATAACGAAGGTCGGTTTATCATCATGCTCATCTTCTGACACATTGTTAGAAATAAGATTACCTGATGGTTCTCCTGATGAACAATCATCCTTTCATTTTCCTTAATGGATTTCTTGTATCTTATCCGATACTCCCTTTGTAGTTGCATAATGCATAACCATTTTTAATGTTAAATAAGGTATGCAATTAATGATGTCACTTAATCCCCCGGATGCGGGTGACTCCATGGTTAATTAAGGGATTGGGACGGAGGGGCCGACACCTGCCCCGGTGGTACGCTGTGTTAAATGGACAGCTGCTCCACATCTTGTCGCATTTACACTCCTCACACTCCAATGCTATGGGCTCTGCAACCCAATGCACTCACGCGCCTTCAATCAGGTTGAGCTCTGCCTTCGCATGCTCGGGCGAGATTTTCACTCGGATTGCAGTTATGAAGATGGATTTGCTGGGTTTGGGCAGGACGAGCTCGGCGCATGTTCAGGCCGGTCTCATGGCAGATAAATTTCACATGCAGCAGGTTAATTTGGCTCCGGTCTTCGCTTTCCCGCATTGTCATTTGGGTGGCGTTGGTTTCTGTCTGCACAGTCGGGTGATCGTCCAACGACGTCTGGAGTGCTCCTCGCAAAGGGAGGCCTCCTGTCCTGGGCATTTTCCGCTGTCCCTGCGTCTCTGTCTGAGTTCGGACCTCCTCGGGCGAGTTGGCAATTGGGTTCACTCTTTCAGGTTCCTGCTCCCTCACACAATGCCGAGGCTTCGACACCACATGCGGAGTAGGAGAGGCAGCTCTCGGAGTGGTCCCTCTCGCCTGCCTTCCAGTCCTTCCCTGGAGACTTCTTCCTTCGACGACGGCTCCAGTCATTATCCCAGAACCCGCAGTGGCAGGGGGCGCTCTATGGATTTCTGTTCGTATTGGGGTCCCCATTCCCGTCGCTCGTCTGCCACATCTGTTAATACTACTGGTTCTGCTCGGTTTACTTTCCAGAGTTCCCTCAATCTTCCGAGGATTACCGCCATTCTCTCGGTGGTTTTTATTGAAGACTGCTTGCCTGAGGCTTCTAGTGCGCAGCCGGCTGTTCCCATGGAGACTTCTGCTCCTGCCTCCCAGTTTTCTCATTTCAATCTGGGCAGCGGCTCTCCTTTCCAGCCTCCGTCACGCCCGGCTGTTCCTGATGAAGACATGATTTCGGCTGAGCCTGGTCCCCAGGCCTCTCAGGCTGAAATCGCTCCTGATATGCTGGTCACCGGTGGTTGCAGGATCGTGGAGGAGATTCCGGATGTTTAATGGGTTCGATGCTCGGTCCTTCTCTCTGTTTAAGTTGCCCATTTCCTGGGGCTTTTTATGTTTTGGTTTCCATGAAGTTTGCTGGCCCTTTTCTGTCTGTCATGGGTCATAGAAGTTTTTGGAGAAATTTTTGCACCCCTGCGTGGGTTTTGACAGTCCAAATTCTCTGTTTTTTCTGAATCTTCTGCCTTCTCGGCAGTAGCTTTTGACTTCGGTCTCGATGTAAATTATTCAGCTTGTTAATAGATCAATATTACTTAGAAAAAAAAAATGATGTCACTTAATCCCTTATTTTTCTTTTTCACTTCGTCAACCAATGGGGAATTTTTACTAAATCCATTTCATACTAAATGCCAAAAATCAAATCTAAGTTTAATTAGATTATACTTCATATTTTCTTTCCATTATTGATAGTTATCATTTCTTAGCATATGCCCACCTTCATTTTCCATTGTTTCTGACTTGACTTGTTCTTATGCTTCTAGGGACACAATTTTTTAATATGTTTTCTCTTTAGAATCCTTAATTTCACTTTTACCCTTGAGAGAAATTTAAGTTGATTCATTGTCATCCTCATTACCATCATTACTACATAAACAAGAAAATGGACCACAAGTAGAAAAAAAACGTGTACCTAATAATTCTTTGTTATTTTGTTCTTCATTCTTGATCAAGAGAAAAAGGGGTGCTCCCAATGCTAAATATTTGATGACATATATAATTTTTAGTGCATCTGATATATGACTTTCACTGTGGTAGTTTTCTTGAACTGGATTCTTCCTTTGAGTTTCCTTATCCTTATTTTTCTTCTTTCCCATTTTCCTTGATCCACTTCAAGTGGTCAAGCTTCAACCGTAATAACCTGCTCTGATACAAAGTATTGAGAAAATTACTAAGGGGTGCGGGGGTGAATCGATATTTTAAACTCAGTTAAACTTTTAATTTCTTATTCATATTTCTACATGCTATTGTAATTCAAGAAACCAACATATGTACACGATTGTGATGAATACAAACAATTTATATCCAAATTACTAATTTATCGTTTAGATCAATAAATGTTCACCCTTAAGAATTAAATCATTACTTGATTATTCAAAAATTAAGTATAAATCATAAGTAGTAAAGAACAGATAGATCATCAACAAAAAGAAACATATCAACACACATGACCACTAGGATTTTAGGTGCAAACTCAATGCAGGATAAAACCACAACCATCGTCGTCTTTGTCCTCTTATGTTATTATAAAGGAAAACATGTTACAATCTTGTATTGGCACAGGATCATATCAGCACATACGCACCCACCTACAGAAGGCTACAACCTTCTCTCGTTCTCTACCACCCACTAGAAGGTAGATCCAACCACTAGATATCATTTATATGAACCCACCGGAAGAGAGCTCCTACACCCTGATTTCATTTACCAACACCCATCAGAAGGGAGCTCCTACCCCCTAAAAATATTTACTAGCTACTTCTGGAAGGAATATTTGACTCCCTGAATGAAGGCTCCAACCCTTACCACCTCTTTTGACCACGTTTCCTAATATTTCATATTGGATCCACCTAAATCAAAACATTAAAGTTGTAGGTCACATTTCATCATATTTTTATACTAGACCCACTTCCATCATTCAAGCCCAATATAAAATAATAATTTTGAAAACAATCACTGAATCAAATTACTTAGTTATTGAACGAAGTAAATCATCAAATAAATTATAATCAACCAATGCAACTAGATCAAACCAATCCATATCAAATCATATAAATGCACATACATTCATAATAATAACAAACCATATATTGTTCATCACATAAATAGGACCCTATTACAACAAACATTGATCAATCATATTCTCGAAGGTATATGTTAATGTTTTAAATCATACTTGTGTATGTACACATTTATTGTGAAGAAGAAATGCGTACAAATCTCAAAACACAGATAATTGGACCCGAGTCATTGTACCACTAAATCAATCATTGAATCACTTACTGAAATGATCATAGATCACTAAACCAAATACATATCACCAAAGAGTAGCATCATCAACATTCAACATTCAAATTCCATAATCAATTCAACCCAACTAGTACTATAAAAAACAAATTATCAAAAGACAGACTTCATCGATAAACTACAGTAAACATAACAGAACTCATCAAACATCATCAACTCCTCATATTGCAAAACACTATAAGGTATACGTGACCTTTAAAAATAACATCCATGTATGTACATGCTTCCCATTATTAACACCTACATATATATTTTTAACTTTCGTAGAATATATATGTGATTGTTGAGAAGAAGATACGTTTATGTACATGACCATTCAGAGAAAAACCAATGTATAAATCTATAATCACTGAATCATACCTCTGCTACAACCACAACACATAATTCACAACCCTTATTAGCACACGTTCATGTCAGAGTAACTTTACCATAGATATATCATTGTTAAATATAATCATAAACATATAAGAAAACCATACTTGTTATTCTTCACTATATATTTATATCTACCATATCTGAGCCTCCTGCATGCTCCTTGGTGCACACACATTTCAAATCAAATTATATATTAATAACCCATAACTTACACACTTAACACTTTGACCTCCATCTCCTTATACAACAGAAGCCTTATCCAATACATTAGGCCAATCCCATAGAAATGTTGATGGTATTCTTTAATAGGATAAACTATACATTTTTGTGCTCCATACTATGGGCCAATACCATGGTAAATACCCCTAGTATTCCAATTACCATGGTGAAGATTACGTACATGACTTTGCTTCACCATAGATGTGTATCTAAGTGACATTTATTCACAAGACTCATGTATACTTTCTCTCACTTTATCTTTACCATCCATTTGTATATGACCAAATATTCCTTTGTTTATCATCTATAGCATATGTGTAACCATCTGGCACAAACATTATGTTGACATCTTTATGAAGTATTTTTCCATCAAGAATAACACATTAGCCATAATTCCAACATTTAGGGGACTTCCTCTCTAAAGAAGGAATTCAGGTTGATCCCAATAAAATTTCCATCATTACAAAGGTTCTTATTCCACAAAGAAAAAAATATGTTAGGATAATTTTAGGACATGTTGGGTACTGTAGGATATTTAATAGGGATTTCAACAACATTTATTCACCTTTTCTTTTTTCACTAACAAACTATTCATATTTCTCTTAGACAAACCTATTTCAAAAGGAATTTGAAGAAATAAAGGACAAATTGACAGCTGCACCAGCTCTTAGGGGTCCAAATTGGGTCATCCCATTCCACATTCACATAGATGCATCAGAGGAATTAGTGGGGGAAAATTGGGGAAAATTGAAGCTAAATTTACTTATGTCGTCAATTTCATTAGTAAAAATTGATCGAAGGATGAACTCAATTACACAATTACCAAAAACGAAATTTCTTCTATTTTGCATTAACTAAATAAATTCAAGCACTACATTATTGGATATCATGTTTTTGTGCACAATTTACATGTAACCATTAAGTACTTGATGAATAAACTTGAAGTCAATGCTTGAATAATTATATGGCTATTGTTGCTACAACAATTTGATTTAACCATTGTTGACAAACCAAAGAAATAAAATATTGTTGCATATTTCTTGCCTAGGCTAATCGTCTCTACAAAAAATGAAGATATGTATATGGCCATCTTCCCTATGATAAAAATGTTCTATATCATTATTATCTCCTTTTTTCATCATATAGAAAGCTTTTTGGTTGCTATTGAATTCCCCCCTAACTTTTCTTCAAAATGAAAGATAAAATTTGTTATGAAATTTTATCCTTATACTTGGATTGAGGGAAACCTCTTAAGGTTAGGGACTGACCATATTCTAAAGAGATGTGTGAGGGATGATGAGGTTTGTGACATTCTCTTAGCCTGTCATAATGGACCTCGTGGGGGCTATTTTGCTGCTAATAGAAGATCCTATAAGATTCTCTAGGAAGGATACTACTAGAGCACTCTTCATTTAGATGCCAAACGATAGACTACATAATGTGATAAGTGTCATAAGACATGGAAACATACTCAGAGAGATGAAATTCCCCTAGAATATGAAGTGACTCTTAATTTATTTGAGAAGTGGGGCATGAAATTCATTGGCCCTATTAACCACCCATCTAGATAGAAGAAGTGCATCATTGTATGCATAAATTATTTGAACAAGTGGGTTCAGGTGAAGGAAACCAAGGAAAAAATGGAATATAATGTAGTAGATTTCTTAAGGGAGATTTTTTTTATAAATTTGGTTTCCCAAGGGAACTAGTGACATAAAAATTTCTCAATTCACTTCCACTCTAATAGAGGGGATAATGAGGCAATAATATCAAAATTGAAAACCTACCCCATATCAGCCTAAGAAAATGGGAAAGAGGAGGTGACCAATAGAGCACTAGAATGGAATCTGACTAAGGTGGTTATTAGCGGCAATACATTTCGGGAAGAAATGCTTATTGAGGCCACTTGGGCCTACAACACTACTTGGGAGACCACTGCTAACTTCAACCCCTTTGATTTGGTGAATGTAAAGAAGGCCCTATTGTCCATTGAATTTTATTATAATACACTAATAATGGAAACAAAACTTGAATTGGACATCAAAAATATATGGAAGAGAGAATTCATCAACAAAATTCCGTTCATGAACTTAGGCTACATGAATGCACATTGAAGTAGTTCAACTATAAATGAAAGTCTGGAATGATAAGCACATTAAGGCTAGAACGTTCCAAGAGGGTGATTGGGCACTTTTTTATTATTTTAGGTTCAACTATTTCAAGGGAAAACTCATAACCAAATGGTGGGGAATTTATTTGGTGGATAAATTCCATGATAATGGCTCAAATCAGATTAGGAAAATTGATGAAGAACAAATCCCACTGTTGGGCCACTAATTTGTATTATTATTATTGCTCCTTAACATCCATTTCATATATTTAAAATATTCTTTTATCACATTATTTATCATAATTTATTATATAATTCCATTTCATAATTATTTATGCTCTTTTGGATAAATAATACTTGTTCTCCTTTATTTTAATAAATTATTGATTACTATGCATGATTTTGCTAATGATGGTTTATTAATGAATTTGTTATAACATCACTCACTATTTTAGCCCTCAAGATCTCTTCCAGATTGCAGATTTGATCTTCAGTTGATAATTATATATTCCAACTCAAAAATTCACTAGGATAACAAGAGATAGTTTTGGTTGAACATCTTCAGCAAACGGAGAAGAATACTGAAAATATGAAACATGGGTTTTGTGCAGAACGGACCAAATTAGTTTTTTTATGATAATTTTTCCAAAATTTGGTCTTGATTAAGAGAAACACAGGGTTCTTTGAAGTATAGATTTGCAGATTTTTTGTTGTGGTTGTTTTCCAAAATTTCCCCAATTGTAATTGCCAGATTTGACTTGTGCCAGCTAAATCATGATGGAAATATCTTTCAGATCTCATCTTTCTTATTGAGATTTTTTAATCAATCTATTTCCCTTTGTTGTTTGTATATTTAAAGGGATGCAAATCAAAGATAAGGGAGAACACATAGAGGGTTAGTGTGTAAGAGATCAAGTTTTGTAACATAAGACGTTTAATTAATTGAATGCAAGTCATTTTTTTGTTCTATCTGTAAGTTGTGAGTCTACTGTGGCCCTGGTCAGATAGTTGGCCCACTCTTCTGATCAGGTGCTGCGTTATTTCCTTTTGTTGCTTTCACATTTCTGTTTGAGTATTTCAACTGTTGTTATGGTATGTTCTTTAATTTTTGTGAACGCTTTTATAATTATGTAATTTATCTTTAATTACTATTACAGTAGTTATGGTTATTTTAATTATTGAATCTGTGATCAATATTGGATTGTTCCACTGCTCCTGCATATACCTTGTGCATTACCTTGAAATAATGTATGCACCCGAATTGATAATTAATGTGGGAACACTAGTAAAAAATGGCTAATTAGTTACTAAAAAAATGACTAAAATTTGCATATAAATGACTATTTTTCAACCGGTGACCAATAGTAGCTAATTTACAGTATCTTATAACGTGACCAACTTTTAGTCGTTTTTAGCTTAGTCATTAATTGATTGCCTCAATTTTGTTGTTTAGTAGTATATTTGGTCATTAATTTAGTCATTAATTAGGTCATTGTAGTCATTGATTTGGTCATTGATTTAGTCATTGATTTGGTCATCGATTTAGTCATTAATTTGATTACTGATTTGGTCATTGATTTTATTGTCTAGTAGTATATTTGGTCATTAATTTAGTCATTGATTTGGTCGTTGATTTGGTCATTTATTGCCACAATTAATGACTACTTATACAAAAAAATATATTACTAAATGATCACCATATAAAACTAATTAATGATAAAAAAATATGACCAAAATGTTGGTTGTGTTATAAGATACTGTAAATTAGCTACTAATAGTCATATATATGCAAATTTTAGTCATCGTTTGAAACCAATTAATGACCAAATAAATATGAGTAAATTTTGGTCATGTTATAAGCTACTTTAAATTAGCTACTAATAGTCGTATATATGCACAATTTATTCGTCATTTGTAATCACAAATTTGTCATTTGTAGTAGTCATTTATTTTTTTGAGTAGTTTCATATTCATTATATAAATGACTAATAGTTTATATTCATTTCATTTACTTTCATTAACAATCATTATAAACAACTAATTTAATAGTATATTCATTTTATTTTTGTTCATCATTAATAAACATAAGCTACTAATTTAGTAGTTTTAGATGGATTTTTTGTTCATTATTAATCAACATAAATTAATTAGTATGATTTTGCAACTAAATTTAATAAAAATGTCATACAATGTACATGTTCATCTAATATGAAAACAGAAAGTTACATATGTTAATTACAATACTATGTAATATCGAGTGCAACTATAAATAATTCCAACCACATAAATTATATTATATAAAATGTCAAGTATTACAATATGAGTTTCCAACTTAATATTAGTTGGAGTAAATTTTACACATGAAATAATGTTCCATTACTTCAAACATTATCATTGTTTTTCCAAGGCATTGCAAGTGAATTCACCAACTCTGAAGACATGATCATTTGTCTCTATGTGTGTCTTATGTAATATATTGACTCTACAGGTGCCACTAGACCAATTCTCTTCTCTCTTTAATTTTCATTTGTCACTCTAGTGTTATTTGTTCTCCTCTTTCTTCAATCCTTGCTTCTTACCATCAATTTTGAGTTCCTTTTCTGACAAAAAAAAAGAAAAAAAGATACAATGCAATGTATAAGACATGAAAGTCGATGAACAATAGAATATAAACTAAATTAGACTACAAAATATTTATACGATATATAACTCAACATCAGCAATATTGTTAATGCCATTTTTCCCCATAAAAGCAAGAAACTTGAACAAGTTTTCTTCAGTTGGAAAGTAGTGGCAGCTATGTGGCCTGATGAACTGTATAAACAAAGAAAATAAAATGTCAGAAATAAACACAACAGAGCTAACAATTTTTCCTAAGAATGTCTCATGCTCCACTTTTGTAGTTATATCGTTTCCTCTAGTTATCTCCAAGAAGTAGCGACATTTCAACAATAAAACTCGTCAGTAGAAACTAATGGGCGGAGCAAAGTATTGTTGACACAAGATTACAACAAGAAACTAAAAAAGAATAAGACAAAACTTGGTAAATTGCGATACTAACTGGGAATATAGCTTCAATATAGTAATCTTCAATTATCAGCGTACTATTCCAGGGGAAAAAGGAATACAATTCCCATAAGCCAACAAATTATGTATGCTTCTTGTTTTCCCTATAATTAATTGAGCGAGATTAGCACATGCAATTTCCATTTAGAATCTATGAAATAATTCTATAAATATTTAAAGCAAACTTAATGTTACTCATTCGTTTTTCTCTTATGCAGAAAAAAACTGAATATGCTAACCTGTTTTTAACCTGGAGAGTTTTGTAATTCATCGTGTCCAAAATCATTTCTTATTGTCATGACTGTTTATTTAAATGATCAAGCAACGGGCCTATATTTGATTAGAAAACATATTTTTTAGAATATATTCCATTTTTCTAATTCAAAGCTAAGTTTCCTTCCAGTTTATAACTCTCAAACAAATTGGAATCATATTCCTTTAACAAGTCATTGTTGTAATATACTACTAAACTAACAGCTACGTAATGAAGTTATTAGTGGTGGAATACTAATAAATCACAAATACAGGCAAGAAATAACACCATTATGTCCTAGGCATGCCAAGTCTTTATCCTCTTAGAAATATTTCTTCATGAAAATAACATATTTGACAAAGAGAACTTTTCTAAAACTAACCAATGCTAGTGTATCCAACAACATTGACATTTCTATTGGAATCCCCTCAAAATGTCTAAAAGTATCAAACAAGTGTAGTGCACTTCCCTGTAAGGTCAAAGTTTGGCAATGGAATATGTTGTCCCTTAGTCTAATCAAGTTTTAACTTGCCTTTGATAACTTAGAGAGAATGGGAATCCAATGTAGAAAAATGAAAAAAAAAACTTTTATTCATTCACACTTACCTAGTTCCTAAACAAGCATTGAAGCACTATACAAATCCAAGCATGTTTCACATTCCACCAAGAAACATAATTCCAGATTTTTATTACAACCCTTGAGGATTTCTCAAATCTGTAAACAAGTAACATCATAAATATTTTTTCTTAGTTCTAAAACCTTATCATGTGTGGAGCTTGAGAAAATATGTGCATAAAAATATCACATTATAGCATGTTGTGGAGTACATTTACAAGCATTCAATCATTCAAAATTTTATATTCTGTCAAGATTGAGGCATGTGTTAAATTCCCATTATCTGCATCTTTGCACAATGGTGTCAAAAAATTTGAAGGTTCTTGTCTTGCTAGTATGATCTAATTATTGCTTTGTGCAAGATTTTTTTTCACTCTCATTATTAAAATTTTGATGTTATGAACAATATATAGATACAATGGATGCTTTGAATAATAAAAAAGGTAATTATTTTTCCATCAATAGTGTTTAGTATTTACATATGGTGTAAATTTAGTAGTTATACTAGTGGTTTTTGCAATGACAGATCTTGAAGGCTTATAAAATATCTACTTTCCCATGCTAAACCATAGTTTTGCGTCATCAACAAGCCCTCTTTAGAGAGTCCATTAGCCTCTGCCTTAAATTCTTTGTAAATACGATGGAATGATATCTTCAAGAATTGTGCCTTGACTGTCTTCAGCTACTCCAAAATGGGTTGTGAAAACAATTCTTCCATCCTAAAGCTACCATTGAGCCAATTGATAACTAAGGAATCCCCAAAGACCTGGAATTCAATCACCTCTCCTCTACTACTATTGTTAACAAAAATGTTAGTGCCTTTATTTCGTCATAGTTGTTAGACCATGTACCAATAAATGCTTCAAATTTTGAATATATGAGTATAATAGAATCAGTAAGGTATAGGATACCTCCTGCAACATATTCTTCTTGTTGACCTTGATTGGCACTATTGAAAATTGAAATAACACCATTCCCACTCTTAACAATAGAAGGATGGATCAATGTCCTTTATTTAACAGTATTAGGGGCTTTTTTACTTTGAAAGCTCAGTCATGAATGGGAGACACACTAAAATGATGGCTAAAACTTACCTTGAAAGATCTCAGAGTTTTTGGCAAGACAAATACATCAAAACACCATAAGACAAAGTGCCTTACAACCATTTAAGTCTTTATTCAAAACACATTTTTTTAAAAACAAAAGCTTTTGTTCATGGTAGAGCTGCTGAATCAAAGTGATTAAGCCACCAAAAGAGAAGCCAACCTATAGCAAAGGATAATGAAGAGCATTGATAGCTCTCATACAAACTTTAACTAGTCACCACCTAGAAAATTTGTGAAATTGAGTTGCCAAATAGAAGATGTACTTATGAGGCATTTAATATAGTATTAAATGTTGTTGTTGTTAGTTAGGTATTTGGTTGATATGCAATGTACACCTCTTCTCCTACTATGTAATGAATCAATGAGACATTGCAACATCTAATGAATTAATGAATCCACTCTTTCTCATTCTACTATGTATTCATGTCCACATACATGTGTGCAAAAAAAATACATTTTAGAAATACAAGTGTGGATTTGTGAAGTTTGTTTCTAGAGAAAGGATGGATACTCATTTAAGTTGAGTGCAATTATTCTTATAATATTTTAATATTTTCACTCCCACCTGAAGACTTCATTTCTTTAACTAGTGATGGAGATGTTCAGCAGTGGACTTATGTTGTACCAAATCCTGTGGCTGGAGTATATAATGTGCCAACTACCCCATTGTATGGACATGGTCCTTGCATTCCACATGGCGATAAGTTGATAAGTTGAGGCAGGTATCCATTGGGGCTAGTATGTGTGATGGAATTGCAGATGGTGGTCGAGTGCATACTTGGAGGACTGCGATGAATGGTGGGCTTATAGGAATGGTATTTCCAGAGAAAGAAGCTTTGAAACCACTTGGCCATGAGGAAAGCCACAGGGATATTGTGATTTTTAATCTAGGTTTGTACCTTGGTTTCTGCAAAGCACAATCTCTGTATTAGATTTATTGGTCTTATATTTTTAACTTTTGTATACTTCTTGTTATACTCTCTTAAGGAAGTGTAAATACTAAGAAGTTTTTGATTACCATTATCTTTGTGGGGTAGTAGACATGAAATATGTTTGCTTCATTGAAACTGTTTTTTCTATTTACTATGGGTTTAGATAACAAGAATATTCATTCTGTTGCGGGTCTCAGGATTGCCACGAAAGTAATATGTGTAGCAGTATCCTTGATAGTAGTTGTTAAGAAGAAAACCATGGGTTGAATGGGACCAAGGAAGAAACCGATGAAATCTAACAGCGAATCAAGAATAAAAGGGCATTCTTGAATATTCAACTATAGTTCCATTTGGTTACAATTCTATTAAGACTTCTATATGTGGATTCTCCTTTTTGTAAACCACCCTTATCAACTTATGGCTAATGTACAACTTTGTAAATGATATTCATCTGTATATTGTATTGATGAATTTTGAATTTATCTGCTCTTATTATGAAGAAATGGTAACAAGATTCCTTGCAAGTGTTTGTAGGCAACATGCAGGTCCTTTTATCTGTTGTGAAATACTTGCAAAGAACAGTTCTTCTTAGAGTCTCTAAAGGGTGCAAGGATCGTTTATACTGCCTTTTGCACATTCTTGGTTGAATTTTGAAGGCATTTCTGATTTTGAGATTAGCTACATGTAGAATTTCAAATATGCTTACAGTCTTTAAAGGGTGCGAGGATCGTTTTATATTGCCTTTTGCACATTCTTGGTTGAATTTTGAAGGCATTTTTGATTTTGACATTAGCTACATGTAGAATGTGGATCATGTACCCTTTTTAACTAATAACTCACTACCCAGATTTCCAAAAGGAGGATGCTATTGAAATTTTTAATGATAAATTCAGTGGGTAAGACATGCTTCTATGCTCCAGAATTTAAAGAGAATAGTGTAGCTTCAAATTACAAATGGAGCCATTTAGATCTAGTATAGCTGCGTTTAAATATGCTTAGAATGTTGACAAAGAATCATCTGTCATAATCCTATGCCTCTTGGAATTGTTTTTTGGTTTGTCGACATTATAGAGTAGGTTGATTTTGAATGGATTGGTTGACATCCTTTTAGAGATTCAAGGCTTTGTTTCAATTCATATTTATTCTCTATGAAATATAAAGAAATATGGCTTCTAATTTGTGGCATGCAATTTTTAATGCCAAGGGAATGATATGCCTAGTGAAGGCACTGAGGGGCAGATATAACAACTCAAATTGGACAAAAGATAAAAAAGGCAAGCCATCCCGGAATGAGTCAAAGGGACTATGTATATATATATGCAATCAAAATTTGAGAACCATGTGAATTAATAGCACAAGGAAAAACCCACAAAAATATTGTAGAAGGTAGGCCAAAGAATCATAGAATTGATGATATCAAATCAATTTCTCGACTCACGAAGTGACACTAAGTGTAGGAACTTTTTAGGTTTTCCTTTTGTGAAGCTTGTCATCACATGGGTAGATATTATTTGTTGAATAACCAAAGAATGAATTTAAAGATGTCATGAGTGAGTGGGTAGCTGCCAACAGAGATGTCAAAATGTATAACTTATGTTCATGGTAGAGCAGTTGAATCAAAGTGATTAAGCAGCCAAAAGGGAAGCCAACCTATAGTAGAGGATAACGAAGAACATTTATAGCTATCATACAAATTTTAACTAGTCACCACCTTGAAAATTTGTGAAATTGAGCTGCCAAAGTTGCCAAATAGAAGACGCAATTATGAGGCATTTAATATAGTATTAAATGTGGTTGTTGTTAGTTTCGTATTTGGGAGATATGCAATGTACTCCTCTTCTCCTACTATGTAATGACTCAATGAGACATTGCATCATCTAATGAATTAACGAATCCACCCTTTCTCATTCTACTGTGTATTCATGTCCACGTACATGAGTGCAAAAAAGATACATTTTAGAAATGCAAGTGTGGATTTGTGCAGACTGTTTCTAGAGGAAGGATGGATACTCATTTATATATAGTGCACTGATTCTTATAATATTTTAATATTTTCACTCCCACCAGAAGACTTCATTGCTTTAACTAGTGATGGACATGTTCATCAATGGAATCATGATGTACCAAATCCTATGGCTGGAGTAGATATTATCTGAAGCCTACCATCACATGGGTAGATATTATCTGCTGAATAACCAAAGAATCAAGATAGAGATGTCGTGAGTGAGTGGGTAGTTGCCAAGAGAGATGTCAAAATGTATAGCTTTTGTTCATGGTAGAGCCACTGAATCAAAGTGATTAAGCCACCAAAATAGAAGCCAACATGTAGGAGAGGATAACGAAGAACATTGATAGCTGTCATACAAATTTTAACTAGTCAACACCTAGAAAATTTGTGAAATTGAGCTACCAGAGCTGCCAAATAGAAGATGTAGTTATGAGGCATTTAATATAGTATTAAATGTGGTTGTTGTTAGTTAGGTATTTGGTAGATATGAAATGTACTCCTATTCTCCTACTATGTAATGACTTAATGAGACATTGCATTATCTAATGAATTAATGAATCCACTCTTTCTCATTCCACTGTGTATTCATGTCCACGTACATGTGTGCAAAAAAAAATACATTTCAGAAATGCAAGTGTGGATTTGTGCAGACTGTTTCTAGAGAAAGGATGGGTACTCATTTATGTTGAGTGCAGTGATTCTTATAATATTTTAATATTTTCACTCCCACTAGAAGACTTCATTGCTTTAACTAATGATGGAGATTTTCATTAGTGGACTCATGGTGTACCTACAGGAGCCTTTCTCTAGCAGGCCACAGGCCTTACTCTACTGTATAGTGGGCCGTGAAGGCATGTATCTTCCCAGGTGGGCCGCAGACTTAATTTGGTGAAGGCTGGTAGACATGGAGGCATGTTTTAGGAGAAGACTTGTGACAAGGGAGGATAGATTGTCTTGGAGAAAGACCACATCAGTTGAAGGATGTTTTGGAAGTGTTTGAGGACTGTAGCAGTGAAGCTTCATACCCCAACCAGGAGCAGCCATCAACAATAGTAATATCCAGCATTTAGGTCGATGATTGTTCAGGTTGGTCAGCTTATAGAATCTCCTTGATGAACTACATGTAACCCTATCCAGCCCAAGCTCCTTCAACTATATGACACCATTTTATGAAGGAACAATTCGACTGATTCAGAATTGTATTGTGATTGGGTCATCTATTTATCTAAGGACTATGATTCTAGATCTTCTAATTAACAATTCAATATTGACTTTTGATTATTGCTCTCTCTCTCTCTCTATGCTGAGAAATTTGATGATTATAATGAGAAGGATTGATAAAGGGTTTTCCCCATCTTGGGTTTTTTCTTTGGCTTGAGCCATATCATCATGTTCTCTTGTATTGGCTTGTCTTCTGGATCTATTGTTTATGATATTTATTAGTTTACTTTCAGTTATGATTCATATAATTGCTAACGAAAATAATATGGTTTAAGTGAATGGGCTTCTATGGAATT
The DNA here is from genome assembly GCA_034641835.2 of Pinus albicaulis. Lineage (NCBI taxonomy): Eukaryota > Viridiplantae > Streptophyta > Pinopsida > Pinales > Pinaceae > Pinus > Pinus albicaulis. Next base: position 1,242,185,010 of record CM076580.1, on the reverse strand, counting down.
CTGAAGTAACTGTCCTATGCAAATATCATGTAATTTTAACATGGTATCAGAGCAAGGAGAGGAAAAGTCCAAGCTAGAGTGAAAAACCTTGTTGGATAAAACCCTATGGTCTGTGGTATGCTACACAAGAAATGGATCTCAAAATCTTCAAATGAGAGAGAGGGAGAAAACCCTTTCACCTAGATAAGCCCTAATACAAGATTCAATCTCAGCCCAATGTATAATGAATTAGTTCCACATTTCATGATTTGGATGGCTTCTGTGATCTGAGGATTTGGATTAGGACCCACTGTTTCAAGTCCGTGTATATGCCTTGCTCAGCTGTGGCATGGAAATACATTGGAAGATCTCATCCTTATAATTTATCTTCAGAATCAGTGGATAGTTGTTGCTTCATTAGGTTCTTTCAGCTCTGCATCATCAATCCAAGGATATGTCAATGCATGCACTAGTTTTAGAAAGATCATACATTGATCCAAGCTCAAGAGTTCAAAGCTAGCCATTGTAATTCCAATGAATTTTAGCAATGCAAGTATCCTCTAGTTAATTCTTCCTTTCCTTTCTCAGTGGCCCATATATCTTTTCAGCGTTGACTGCAGTCCCTCCTCTCGGCTCATTATCTAAAGCAGGTTGTATCTAGGGGAGTGTGAATCAAGTAGGTATGCTACCTATTTCAAGCACAAGAATACACAATTCAGATTTTTTTCTTTTGGGGTTGACATCAATCAGGGAATGGTAAGTCATTACTATCATCTGTTTATCAACTAGCAGCATGGGAAATTGCTACTTCAACATCAAGTTTCTCAAATGCACTGTACTATTGACTTGATGTGTTAAGATATCATTAGATTATAATATTGGTTCTGTTGTATATATATAAGTACAAATTCAAATATCTGCTCAGCAATGACTATAAATACCGAAATAGGTCAGGATTCGTATGACACTCTATTGCTTTGACATCATTGCTGCATGATTGATCTTCGCTCTATGGATTTAGCATTGTATTTTCAATACTGGACAACCTAAATCATTGTTGTTCAGTTCCAAGATGTTGTTTGATGTCTCAATTAAAATATCATATGAATTCAATGGTCATTTAAAAAAATGAATCTCTGGTAAGTCATATCAGCCTTGAAGACATTTCAAGATTGTCCTCAGTAAGTAAGGAAGATTCATAAGAGACATGAGGCTTTTGCGCAAAGTTACATTAGAAGGCTATATATTGATATATGGTTGATCATGTAAAATCTTGCAATTTTGGTGATCAAGCTCATTATTTGGATACAGGGAATAACATGCTCTGGAATCATTAAGTAATGGATATAATATATGCTCTGGTTATCTATCCTTACAACTAACTTATTATCTATCTCCCTATATCTGTCCATATGGCACCTCTTCAGGTTTTATTTGAAGCATAGATCTTATATTAAGAAGTCGGGAAGTGCACAGATTGAGAAGATGATTTATCAAAGTCAGTGAAATTTCTCACTGTCCTTTCTCAAAAGGAATCATCTGTTATGCACCAGTGAGAGTTAAGGCCATCAATTGTATTCATCTCAAGAGTACTTGATGGAAATTAATAATTTCTATGAACAATATTCCCATGATGTTTATGGATGGTGAGACAGTACGCCTGCATACCTTATATGATCTAGTATATTGCGAAAAAGAAGATTAGTGATAAAGGAAGTAACCTTGTAAACAGTGATCTATGTTTGATCTGGTGGTCTTCCTGTCATCAATCTTGTAACAAGAAGCATAGTTGACACTTAGTAAAGATTTCTATAATAAACTTGAAACTCTTAAGGAAGAATAGTCTTCCCGAAATATGAAGGCCTTCTATTAGTCACCATGTATAATGTCTATGGCATCAACAACTATGGTGATATGATTTAACTCCTGTAGCCTAACATTCCTGTTCACAATTGAAGCTGTCTTCAGAATTCAGTGGTCACTTCAGAAAATATTATCTTTTGGAAGGTTGTCTATTGAGAAGTAGCTACAATGATCTCCCTAGAAAAGTAATTGCACCTCCTTTGATAAGAGGAGCATCTCTCCTGACGACAGAACCTCATGCTAAGTCTCTTTTCTCACATGGGAAGATCATGATTGAAGTTCAGATGATCACCTTAAGAGGGAGTTATAAAATCCATGAATTAATATCAGATGGTTAAACTCTCAAAATAATTATACATCTATTGATGTTGTCTTTCATTACATGCCTAGATTCTAGTGGTCATCTGCTCATTAAACTAAAATGATCCAGATTTTATCACAGTAATTTGCAGGGCTGTCAATATGTAAGAGCACATATAGGTGCTATATCTTCTGGGATCCACCATGGATGAATCATTGACTGAAGTCAGTTACTCTGAGAAAGCATGGCTTATTATGAAGCTGCTCGTATTGAAGAATCTCTTCAGTGAGTCATTTGTGCTCACTACCATTGCAGAAGAAGTATTTCACATAGCACTGGATATGGTTTAGCAGAGGACACTCCTGTTTTATGGCATGCTTGAGTGATTGTTGGACATTATGCACCCTGGAAAGACAAGTATAGGCTATGATCTCCCTAAGAGGAAGTAATATTAGTCAAATATCTTCTCCATCTAGATGTACAAGAAGCAGAAGATTGCTAATACATAGTCTTTCTGATTTATTTGAAGAAAAAAACCCTAGACACCATGAAACCCTAAGGGAAAAAAAATTACCCTAGGTCACTACATGCAATCGCGGATTTGAATTGAATTGATTGGGTAAATTCTGGCACTTCTTGTTCATGCTGATTCGACATAACATTGGGAAAAAGTTGTTAAGTAATATAACATATTACTTAAATATAAGAGAGCATATTTTTGGCCGTAATAAAGTGCTTTTCAGACCTGGTATTTACTTCTGTAAATGTGCCTTGAGGGTTGTAACTTGTTGGCATTGAATTACATTTTGGCTTGGTATATTTTCTCTTGAGTTGTCTAGTGATTTGGGCCGTAACAAAGTGAAATATTTGCTCTGTTTTCTGCTATAATTAACTAATTCAGATCAGCCCTAAGGCTGAAATTAACAAGGATTAAATCCAGAAAACTTGCAGTAAGAGGTAAAATTTCATATTCCAATTAATTAGCCTAGATCCTAAATTTATAGAGGAAAGTAGTTGTTTTCCTTCATTGGATAAGAAACCCAAAATTTCTTTGGATGGGATCCCAGCAATCATTGAATCCCATGAGCCAATGTTGGGGTCAAAATGACAATAAAATTTATTTTCCACAAATCTTTCATGCATATTTATAATTTTTGTGACAGACATTTTGCTTTCAAAACTAAAATATAGCTCAATTGCAGTATACCTTTGATCACTGTAATCATGTTCTGGGATAAAAAATTTGCATGGTAGGCATGCCTCTATTGTTGTAAGTAGAACACAACTCACTACTAAAAATATTTCTCATATATTGCCACACAATATGCCCATTTCAGTCTTTCCTCTACTTTCCCACACTATCAAAGAATCCACCAAAGGCAAAGAACCAAGACCTCCCATCATCTATTATTATCTTCTCCTTTGGGTTGTATTTAACTGCAACGATACCCAATGTTTATGTTTGAGATTTCTTGCTAATTTAGGTCATCATATGTCTACATATCAAATCAGAATAGCTCCTACAAAACTTTTGTGATGGATGTTTTAATTTTTTCCCTTGCTTCATGTTTCTGAAAATTGTAACATTTTCTTCAACAATATATGTTGGGGACTTTATGTAACATTAATCTCAATTTGTTAATGCACTATATTGGCTCAATGTATCAATGCCCTAATGGTGTGTAAAATTCTGGTCTTGATCTTCACTATTTCCTATGTCCCATGGAAATGGATACAGATAAAGAGAAAGCATATCTAGCCTTCAGATGTGGCACTATGCCAAAATATGTATAGTTATATCTCAGCAAATATATGAATAATACATTCAACATGTCATTGAAATTTTCAGTAGTCAATGCTAAGTGTTGACTGGATCTCTATTGTAAGTCAATATGTCTGTTTGCTGCTGAATGGAGTTGTGAAGCTCCCATTTGATCTAGCCTTGAATTTTAGAAAGCATATTGGCCCTATTCCCTATATGAAGGGACTCTTGGTTGAATATTGAGCTCTAGGAGCTCCTGGGGGCTTGGGGTACTTATTGAGCTAAGCGACCATAGGATGAGTGGTTCACCCTCCCCTAGTGGTGCGTTGTGTACAAGGTGAGTGGTTCACCTTCCCCAGTGATACCCTATGGTGATTGACATGTGTGTAGGGTGAGTGGTTCACCTTCCCCCTGTGATCTCATGGTAACCCAACCAACCCTATGGCATGTCACAATACAAAGTCAACCTTGGAAAGAAATGTGTAAATTGTAAATTGGGTATCCAAGGTGCACACATCTACTTCTAGGTTGCATGTACCTATTCGAGTGGCACATACACTACTTGTGGTGTGGACCTGATTTTCATACAATATTTTGCACAAAATTAGAGGTGGTACACACATCCTTCAATATGATTTAGGTTGCCTCCTCTATTTTAGGGACATCCCTAGTTTCTTATTACAACAATGCTGACCCAAGTAACAAATCCTTGATAAGTGCAGAGTATAACTGTTGCTGGACTGCATAACTCTAAAGAAGGGAAGGGGAGTTGAAGATGATGCCAAAAAGGTTAGCATGTCTCAGATCTAATGGTCGATGGCGAGGGATGCGGGCAAGGAAATGTCTCCTTGTCCAAGTCTTTTGGAACCGTCGAGAAATCCAATTGTATGATCATGGGGGTAGTAGAGGAGTGAGGGCTACTCCTTACACCCAAGGTTGAAAGGAAGAAGTTTTTTATTATTCTTTTTCCATTGTGTTGTGGATGGAAGGAGGTTTGATGAGCAAGATGCGCCTTGCGCTATCTCAAACCATTTACTTTGACTCTCTGAGGATAGCTCCACTGAAGCATGGTACTATATCTACGAGCCAATCTCAAAGATATTTGTTTGTCTCGTAAAAAATGGGGGTGGGTGTTGTGGTGAACCCCAAGGTCTCACCCTTCTCCCATTTGCTACATACTGAGACTCTGCCTACCACCTATTATTTCAGTCAGACGAAACAAACCAAAAGTAAGAGGTAATAGTTCTAGAATTCCCAAGGTGAATGGAGCCATGTGAGACTTGAAATTTGTATGTAAATATCTCCCTGATAAAGAGGGCTAGGCATATTTGGGCTGGATATCAGAAAAAAGTGAAGAGGCAGCCCCTAGAATCCTTGTAGAGACAATGGTAACGTCCACTAAATTCACAGTAAATGAGGACTTAACATCCATGAGTGGCTAATCCGTGCTATAGCATCTGCACCTAGCTAGGGCATCCTCACACCTAGGAAACCCTCCACATGGTTTCCAACAGACTTCATCAACATATGCCCTTTTTTCTGCAATAGAGGAACTATTGCACAAATCTAGGCTTCATCAACAAGCCCTCACCTAGGACATCGATCCAACTCGCATCCAATCATCACCAAGGTATCATCTGCAACTCCATGTTGTTACTATCTTGCCTAGGGTTTTGTGCACACTGTTGTAGCTTCATATCTCTAGTTAGGATCCAAAAACCCTCCAAAAGTCTGCTACAACAGTCATCCAATCATTGTGTTCCCTTGTCACCCTTTTTCGTCCTTCTAGGCTTCCAATCTGTTGTTGTAGGTCCCTAAGAAACCACCTCAAGGCACCTTATAGCTCTCGGAACAACTACAACAAGGAGTTTGACACCTGAACAAGGGGTTACACCTTCAATTTGGGTTACGGTGTCTCCTTAGGAGCTATGGATATGTCAGAGAACCCTTACTAGAGGTTTCTCGGCCTCCCAACAAGCCTCCACGCATGTTGTTGTTCCTATATCACCTGTGGCCCAAAAAAAATACTAAACATGATAAACATGCCCAGAAAACCCTTCAAACTTATCTCTTCTCCTGCGGCCTAGTCAATAAGGAATCTGATGTCTTTTATTGCCTTTTCAAGCCTCCACGTTGGCTGAAATAGGCCTATGAAATCTGTAGTATAACACAACAAGAAGTCTGCACCAAATCCATGAGAAAACCTCTCCAAAATGCTGCCAAAACACGTCCTTCTTGCATCCCTTCTCCCTGCTTCAGATCCGTTATCAAATCAGTGCCCGAACATGATATTCAATGCACTTCTTGGATGCTCAAATGATCACATATCACCTCATATTTATAATAAATAAGAGGGCTTATTCCAACGTCATATTTAGGGCATTGCATAGTTGTCTCAAGGCTTAATATCATCAAGCTGACCTAGACCATCATGTGCAAAACCCAACATATCCTTCAAAAATTCAGAACTCCATTTCTACAACTCAGAATCGGATGATTCTAATTGCGTTAGAATGGTCTCACTGAGATCTATCATCCTCGTCCATCAAATGTCAAAATGTGCTCATGGTTTTGGCCCAATTCCTGATGGGTGCAAAACCCCAAGCTTGGGTTCCAAGCCCACAAGCGACTCTTGTGGTGATTTACCCTCCAATCCCTAAACCCTAGGGCTTGGAGTACGTCCCAAGCTACAAAAAAATCAATAGCCCAAAGTTTACTAATTGAAAAAACTAAATCTTCTAGGAAAATAGAAATAAAGCAAAACACCAATTCGCAGAGTGAAAAGAGATTCAAGAAAACCCAAACCCCGTCGCCATTTGAGTGCCAATGACAAGTGGGCAAAGAACTAAGGTTTAGGGAAGTAGGAAAAGGTTGTGCATAGCCTTTGAGGATGAAAAAAATGAATGAATATAAGAATATCCATGTCATCATTACATGGGTAGCAATTCGAACACAATAAATGGGAAACCCGGTATAGAACTTAAACGGCCCCCCTGCTTTGAATGTTTTCACAAAAAAGTCCAGGGAGACTGACTATGGATACTTCCCACTAGTATCGCACTGTATCTTTTGTATCGGAGTCTTCACATAATCAAAGGGAAGACTACATGTAGATGAAAAAAAAAATAGAAACAACACTTGCACCAACCATAGTTGTAGCTTCAGAAAGGCCCATGGGGTCCTTGAAAAATCCTACAGAAGGATCATAAGAAGCAAGCATGCCCATATTTAAGGCCATTGTTTAGACAACTGTTGGACCCGCCCCTTTCCATAGGGCTAGAACCCATTCATCGTTAATAATACGGTATAGTGCATGGAATGATTTTTTGTAATGTCATTGTTGCGCAATAGGCAGAGTTTCATTCGCCTGCATGGGAATGAGAGCTAAATCTGTAGGACTTCCAACACATGCTCCAATAGCTCTTGTTGTCAATCCACAAAGAGCCTTCTTATAGAGAGGTAGTGGTTTCCCATATTTAACAGTAATTGCTTTGTTTTTCAATATCCTAAATGATCCTAGACATGTTGTTGTATAGGTTTCCTATCTTAACGGACCAGCTGATAACCCCTTGTAAAAAGCACCAAATCCCTTGTCCCTTAGCATGTTCTTTGCAACATTATAACCTGAACCTTGACCCAACTAAATGCGCACCTTGATCATGTCCACAGGTTGGATGGCACACGTGGCGAGCATACTAGAGGCTCCTCATTTGACAAATTTCTTCACTGCATTCCACATGATTCATGTCTTGGGCTTCTCCCCTACCATCTCTCTGAAGGACTCGAACACCCGATCGATTTGAAACTGCCCTCGTTCCTCTTTTTTACATCACCATTGATATGAGAAAAAACCAGCAAGAATAATTTTTCTGTCTATACATCCTTAGCAAGAAAGAAAAATAGGAAGAGATTTGATCTTCGTTGTGCTACAATGCCTCCTATTGGAGGGGTGAACTAGCACAAGTCTCTAATTTTAATTGCTTCGAGGATGAAAAAAATGAATGTCTTCTATTGCCACTATCTCTTCACCCACAGCGGAAATGCTTATCGCGTAAATTTATTTTTAACAATATAAAAAGTTTTAGAAAAATACATTATTAATAGCACAATGTAACAATGTTTATAAAAATAATATATATACTAGAAAATACCCCTAAAGGTGCAAAGGTACACCGAAGGAATAGAATATTTAATAAGATCATCTCACCACAAACAGAGCCAACTAATTGTTATATGCATGAAAATAAGTTCTATAAAACTCTCCACTACAAGCGCCATGAGGCGAGCCCATTGCTCACAACCTAGGCATGAGTTCAAAGTGTTGATAAAACTTTCCCTAAGTGTGCCACGCCCAACTATCTATATTTTATAAGCCACACAGTGACGCTAGCCCTAGATTTCTATCAGGGCACGAGATCGATCTCTGTCGAGGTCCTAGATCCCAACAACTCGTATTCCCATTGTTGCCCCTTACCGTTTGGGAAAGTGTTCCTTTTGGAGACAAATGAATGATCCAACAAGTAGACGGGAATGTGTGTAAATCTCACATCCCATAAAGATAAGCATCTGTTTGACGGGAGAAATTTCAACTTTTAAATTGGAGTTAGTTTATGCAAATATTAGCCTAGACTAACATTTTTAAACATGGAGATAATCTTTAAAATTGATGTCGAAACAATCCAGACTCTCTCACAACACACTTCAAGGACCTATTTTTCCGAAACTCTTTTATAGATATTAAGTTTGACACAATTGGACCGACATGGAGGAATGGTAAATGGGGATCTTATGGCATTTCAAAAATACTAGACCACTTCTTTGTGAAGAAAGGTCTAGCTAACCATCTCGCCAATTTGAGCTCATAGGTTCTTCCCTTGCAAATATCTAATAATTTTCCTCTCTTTTTAGTCTGGACAAACATTTCAAAAGGGAAGCCCACTCCCTTTAAGTTTAACCATTTTTGGTTGAAAGACCCATAATTCACCTCAATGGTCTAAGACTTCTAGACAAAATTCAATCTGAGCATTGGCAATTCAGCTATGGACACTCTCTCTATAAGTAGAAAAAGCTAAAATAGGTAATTCGTTTATTGGATTTTCATCTAAAAAAAGAAAGGGGTAGAGAAATTATAAAAATCAACGCCCATATTAAATCTCTAGAAGATCCACATTCAACAAACTACTTCTCGGAGGCTTCCAAACAGAAATTAGCAGAATTTACACAAAAAAAGGTAAATACTTTTGCGTCAAGCATAGGAATGGCAATAGAAGAGTCGTCAAATGTGGATTGATGAAGGGGACAAAAATACTAGATATTTCCACAACTAGACTTCAAAGGATTGTATGCAAAATTATATTTGGAAAATCAAGAACGACGCTGGGAAAATTCTTTATGGACAAAATGATATTTAGAAAGAAGCATTCAGATATTTCCAATCATCACTGAGAGTAACAGATGCTCCTTCCTCTCAGAAATATATGGACTTCGTTTCTCTATATCCGCAAACAGTTGACTCAGAGAATCTCCTCTATATTTTAGGAGTATGAAGTCTCATTATTTGTGAAGGAGCAAGGATCTATACCCTAAAATCAAGTGGGAATAGGGATCTCCTCTCTGGTTGATAGGGAGTAATGATAAACATCACTTTTGTATTATCCTCATCATGTGTCATGCACTAGGCCAGGACTAACAATTGTACATTTAAGTGAAGGGCATGGAGGAAGAATGGCGAATGGAATATTGAATAAACATCTACAATTTCCTTAACGAGAGATAATCTGAAATAGGAAGTGGACTGATACTCTTTGAGGATTGGACAGGTATCCAAGACAAGAGTTGTCGAAAAGGACCGATATTCTTTGAGGATTGGGAATCCAAGATAATAATAGTCCTAAAATGACATACCTAGGGAACATTCAAGTGGGGTATGCCCCAATTTAGAAAGGAAATTGCCAATACACCCACCCATGCCCCAATTCAAAAAGGAAATTGCTAATACACCCATTGGTAAAAAATTTGGACCTTTTAGGGATTCATGATTGGAAAATAATTTGATTGTTGAACCTTTCTTTGGAAAAGAATCTGAACCTTTTTGAGATTCATGATTTAAACTCTTGCAAAGCCCGTGCTATTTTTCTATCATCCTTATCAATTTAGTGTCATGTCGTTTTTCGAATAGCTATTGAATGTTTATGGCAAACTCAATCTATACTTCTTGTATTTGGGGAGAAATGCTTGCCAAAATATCATTTTTTGAAAGACGTGTACCTATGAGGATTTGACTTAAGGCATTCAAGTGTTTTAATTTATGCACTATTAGTAGTATCATAGCCACAACATGTAGTTGCATTTATCAGTAGTCCATAGGTACATGTCCCCTGCATTTTCTGCATCCCTTCACTCCAGGGAGGGGAAACATAGATGTCTCAAGGCATCACTGGGATGTAAGAGATAGACATTTTTCCATCCCCGAGATGTCCCACTATCTCCAGGGGATGTCCCAAGAAATTTACAGGTGCTACATTGATGCCATGCTATACTCAATGGAAATGGGGAGAGCCACTGCATGTTTTAACAGTTGAAGGGTTTTGTAAGACACCACCTTTTATCCCATCTTCATTTCTTCTATGTCCAGGAAAATACCATTTTCTGTGCAATTTTAACAATTTCCAGAATATGGTAGGATGGTAGATATTGAATTAAGTACCATGAATATGTTTTCAATTTGAAAAAAATGTCTATGAAAGAGTCCAAAACTTCAACAATTCCATACAAATCAATAAAAAAACAGTTTCCATAAAATCCACTGACATTTAAAATTCATATAAATTTCCTTCAAAAGAATTTGACATTAACTACACTTAACAACAGTGTTGCATGACAGAAATTTGGAAAAATTCAGTGAGGATCTAAAATCTAACTCGAAAAAAAATAGCTAAACAATAAAAAAATGAACAAAAAAAACCTAAAGAAAAAAATTCGACTTTTTCGCTGCTTCTGCCATTTTTTTCGAAAATTGGCAAAAGGGAGTATTTTTGACTCAATGAATCATTTCAATAATATCTCACCAATTAATTAGTGGTTTATGCAAATATTGTTTAACAATGCATTAACGAAACCAATGGAATTCATTGCAAACATTGTTTATGCACATCTGATTCTTTAGCTTAAAGGAGTAAGCTACTATGACATACACCATAGATTTGTCAGGCACTTGGATTACTAGCTATGAATCAATAATTTTTATACACATTGTATATACTGGTTTGTTACGTTCATCTCACCATATCCAAAATATTATACGAGATGAACATTACCTAACAAGGAAAAACGATGCATATGAGGATGTCATAGTTCACTTACTATTTCCAATAATCGCCACAATATCATTGTCCAGCTTTCAAATGTTGGAAAGGATTGGCACCCTAACACTGAAAATTTTCTCTACAATATGGGAGAGTGGAAATCACCACATACTCAAAGTTTATGATGACCCAGATAGGTGTCCCGAAGTTGTCTTTAAAATACCAATTGTAAATGTCGGCTTCTCCCTGTGTTGACAATAATATTTTTCTTTGGCTTCTCCTTTACAACATTAGTGCAAATCGTGTGAGAAGCATACCCTACTACCTTTCATCATCCCAAACAATCTTTCCAACTTTGCAGAAAGTTTATCTGATAGATATATAACCTTTCTCCCACAAGAAATGTATACATCTAGTTATTTATCCAATCCAACTGCATCCAAATCTCTTTTTGGAAGAATCTAGAAATGGAGATCGATGAAAAGAAAACTGATGATAGCCTAATATGCCGCTACTAGAGTGAACATATGAAACATGATTAAAATCTTGGCCAGACATGCATTTTGGAAATGTCTGTGTGTCTATAGGAATTTGTTGAATAGGTCTGTCCATCGTTACATTATGCGTTATTGCAACCTGGGCATACTCTTGCAACCCAAATACTGAGTGAAACTCCTGTTTATTGCCTCCTACTTGATTGAAATGCTGAAATCCTAGTGCAGACAATTCCTGTGTATCTGAAGCTTTATGTCTTAACTTTGTCGAACTACTTGGGGCCATAAATTCAAGAATATGTGCGTGCTGCTTAGATGTATTTAATACAGAACATTGTACAAAACCTGAATGATCTTTAGCCATAGCCATCGACAAATTACCAATCGGAGATGATACAACCTGTAAGTTGTAGGCCGGAGTGGACATTTCCTTACTTGTTTCTACCACAAATTCTTGTTGGGGATTCGAAATAGGTACCAAATTTACATCTTGATGGGAATGAAACATAACAACATGTTGCAACACTTCCTTATCAATAGATTCAATCTTAGCAGATAACATCTGTCCCTTTATGCATGACTCTTCTGGATGAACCTGTTCCTTGATGGCAAGTTCAAGCTCAACTCCCTTCATGTTTTGATTATGTTCAAACATCTCAACATGTTCAAACCCCATTGAAAAACTAGTTTCTGAGCAAAATGCAGGAACAGTTGATAAAACCTCAAGCTGGGGATTCAGCAATGCTGATGCACAATGTTGAGACCACATTGACATCTGACCATGTTCAAACCCCATTAACAAACTAGGCACTGAACAGGTCACAGAAACAGTTCAAATAGGGTTCAAACAGTTATCAAATAGGGTTCAACTGTAATAGAGCTGCTCTTTGAACAAAATAAGTGACCTTTCTGTAAGAAAATTTTCATAGTTTTTCTTGAAGACAATTTGTCCCACTCTAGATTTTTAATTTATCGTTTTGGTAAGTGGCTTGTGATTGGGACCCCTCTATCACACAGAAGATGGCCCAAAAAGGAATTGAAGTGACTTTCATTTTATTATTCTCTAGGTTCGCAAGAGATCGACTTCCAAGTTCTATTAAGTTTGTGTATGTGGTTGTCCATTTCAACTTATGAACATAAAGCCCCAAGTGTATGTGCATCTTCTGTGTCCTGAAAATTAGGTATGTGCCTAGAAACAATATTGTGCCACGTTCTCTCCAAAAGAGCCTTGAGATTTGGGGATTGTGAAACTTTCATTAAAAAATATGCTCCTTTTAAAATGATCTGTAAACCGAGAAGATAAACTTACAAAAATTAATCAATGTACATGATTTTTTTAAACAATAGAAGGTCTTGAAGGAGGAAATGCTTGTAGCAGATCAACATGAATGTGATGTTAATATGTTAGCAGGGCCCCTACAGGGATTTTTTCGATTGTTGTATCGAATATGGGAGCAGAGAAATATTTATAGAATCACTTCCTGGTGTGAGAGGAACATGTTAAACAACACAAAAATTTAAATAACTTACCTTATCTTGATTCTCCCGGCACAGAAATATTGACGATTGGATTTGATTTCTTCAACAATTTTAAATAACTTCAACACATTCACTTTATCTAGATTCTCCTAGCATAGAAATATTCGCAATAAATTGAAACAGAAACATCTCCAAGTAAGTTACCTTTCTGTAAACAACTTGAAACAGGAACATCATCAATACTGGAAACTAAGGCCTCGGTGAGTTGAGTAGATGGCTCCTATACTGATTCAAAAGTAGAATCATATTCATTTAAGTTAGGTGTGAGAATCTCCCTATAAGGTGCACGGGCTACCTCTGTAACAACTAATAGAAACAAGTTATGATAATCTGACTCCGTATGACGTCCAAAATGATCATCCAAAGGTTGCATAGCAGAATAATCTCTTGCTTCATCTTGGTTCAAATAACCAGCTTCTGTAACAAGGGCACGCGACTGCTCTTCTTTAGTCTCCGACTCATTTGTTCCTCTTCATAGGCGCTTTAGAAGTTTCGTCATCCTTCAAATTTCGAAGCAATGAAATGATCTTGCTCAGCAGCAGTCAAGGCATTTCCTTTAGAGTCTCCATCGATAATCCCTTTCCCTGAATATGGTGTTGGAGAACGGTACCTCTACGAATTCTGTAGATGCAATGGACGGCCGTGGCGGGAGGCAACAGGAGGAGAAGGGAGAGAAAAAGTGTTTCTCATTGCAAAAAATCAAGCTCTTTGAGCATGTGTCGTCTTTAGCAACCTTGAAGGAAAAACATCTTCTTCCCTGTTTGCAAGCGGGAATTTGGAGTAGGCAGGAATTGGGAGCGGGAATTGAAATTAATATAAAATTAAAATTAAATTTAAAAATTAAAAATTAAAAAATAAATGTTAATAATAATATTTAAAACAAAAAAATATATATCGTATTAAATTAAAAATTTAATAAGGTATTAAATTGTATATAAATTATTTAATAGGTAAAACTTATGAATTAGTAGTTTTATGAAGTGTTATTTAAAAATTAAAATTATATGGTTTTTTCTTGTTTTAATAAAGACATAAAAATGTATGATAATTTGTCTTCTCTTAAAGTTTGATAATTATTGTTTTTTTTTTTCCACTAAACTTTTACTTATCATAATGAAACTAATTGTCTAGATTGGCATTATGAGAGGTTATGACCAATGGAGGAATTTTTATTGGGTATTTTATCTTTACTAATATTTGCACAACATTACCAAATTTTGCACACTACTAATAACTCTCAAGGCCTTTACCAGTGGACATGAAAAGGGCCTTAGACTAGGAATATGGGCGCCATTATTATTCTTTGCAAGATAAGAATTAGTATGAGGGAAGGTAAAAATGGCTTTTATTTTTAAAATGAACCTTTTCATGCTCAAGGGCCATGAATTTGGCATTGAACAACCACTTATATCCCCTCTAAATAATCTTAGGAATATATGGGATATCAATTAGATAAGGAATTTTTTCACACCATGTATAGGATTTAAGGAATGTAATATGGGTAGGAGAGGTAAACAAGGGGCATTAGGCCTTACAAGAAGCTTGTTAGTGTCAAGGGAAATGAGCTAGACTTAAAAACCACATAGATCTTTTTTAAAGAATTTGATCTTAAGTTGGGAAATGGGCACCATGGGATTATTTCTCACCATATCTTGGAGTTAGTGCTTATGTTATGGTTAGGAGAGGAAAACAATTTCCTTTGTCCCTAAATTAATCTTTCTCATGCTGAATTTCCATGAACAAGACCTCTAGCTAGGAATATGGGCATTTAGTATGTTTTGCATAATAAGAATGGATCCCATGGCCTTTACTATGGCCAAAGAAGGACATTAAAGAAAAGGGACTTAAGTCTTAAATAATTAGTGCCCATTAAAAAAGCTTCAAACCACCACATAAATTATATTCTCTAAGTGATATTCATTGGCCTCTAGAAGGGATGTGTCTGTCATTCAAAGGTTTTGCACACTATGATTGGGTCTTGGAGCCTCATCATTAGACCTTAATGAAATTAGGAGGCTTTCAAATCAAATATGATGCTTACAAGTGTAGGCTTGGTCAAAATAAGAACATCATAAGGGGCTTAGGCCTTATTTGAATCTTTGATGATTAAGCTTTGGAAGTAGTTCTCAAAGAACAACACATAACCTCTATAGGGGGTGTTAGGAATCTATGGGGGATATTTAGTGTCATTGGTATGTTTTACATAGTAAGAATGGGTCTTGGGCTTTTACCATTGCAAAGGGATGCAAACAATGGCCTCAATCCCAAAATGAAACTTCTTTGGCTCACATTGCATGAAAAAGACCATAAAGAACTGCAATATAAATCATCTTTGAGGAATTTTAGGCCTCCATCCAGGATAAGGGTTCCATTATGAGGTTTTCCACATCATATATGCAGGGAGTTAGGTCTTATATCTTGGCCAAGGAATGGAAAAGGGCCTTATGCCTAAAACAAGTCTTTCTTGTATTTAATGTCCATGAGGATAATATTATAATGGAAATATAGGATCAACGAGTATGTTTTACATTATAAAGATGGGTTTTATGGCCTTTGTGATGGAAATGGAAGGAAAACAAGATCCTTAGTCCCAAACGTCGACCACACATATCCTATATTCTAAGATATATCTAACGTTTAGGTGTGATATGGATGCTATTTGAAGATTTTTGTGACATATTTAGGTCTTGGGGCCTTTAAGTTTGGCCTTAATATAATTATGAGTCTTTTTGCACCACGTATGGCACTTGGGGCCTTAACCATGGTCAAGGAAGGATCATAAGGTTCTTGGGTCATGTTTGAATCTTCCCATGATCAATATTCTTGAACAAGTATTCTAATTACTACACTGAACATCTCAAGGGGATATTTGGCCTATATGGGGGATCTTTGTCACCATGGGTATGGTTTACATGGTAAGAATGGGTCTTTGGGAATGTACTATCTTGAGGGCAAGAGAAAAGAGGGCCTTAGGCCATAAATAAAGCTTATTGAGTTCAAGGAACATGAATTAACCCCCCAAAAAACCACATAGATGCTCTCTAAGGGATATTCGGATTTCAACTTGGATATGGGAGCCATGGCGTGTTATTCTAGATAATTAAAGAGCCACAGGAATTTTTAGTATGTATGGGTTTCTAATAATATTGTGTGCACATTCTAAGAATGTGAATGCATTATTAGAATTCTTGAACATTTTTGTAATGCGTGTATCTATAAAATAATATAGCTTTAGAGTAAACTTCTAGATTTGTATCAATTGACCATGTATAAATCAACATACTTTGAATTCAAATTAATGTAATCATTCTTTAATGAATCTAGTGCAATAATCAACCATGGTATGTAACAATGCCATAAAAAACCCATAACAAATAATGTGTCCACAATTAAAAATTACTAACATAAATGACTAATTCATATACTGTTGTTGTACTTGTTATTTGATCATATTTTTATTCTTGGACTATAATAGTCATTTACATTAATCCTTATTAATTTTGTCACTTATTATCTAGTCATATATTTTAATCCTAGACTAAATTAGTCATTTGAGTTAGTTGTTTTTACTTTAGTCACTTATTATCTAGTCGTATATTTTATTCCTAGACTAAATTAGTCATTTAAGTTAGTCGTTTTTAGTTTAGTCACTTATTATCTAGTCATATATTTTATTCTTAGACTAAATTAGTCATTTAAGTTAGTCATTTTTAGTTCGGTCACTTAAAATTGCTCAAATTTAGTAGTAATTCACTTGAAATATTTGCGGTGACTAACGTTTTTAGTCACCTAGTCACTAACTTCATAATTTTCTACTAGTGGAAAGGATTTGAATATTCATTCACACATGGACACCAACATTTTGGCATCGTTTCTGGGGAGCTAACAAAGGTGCAAGAGAATAATTCATATTGATATAAGGATCAATATCTCATCCTAGGAGGGAAATGATACCCTCCTCTAGGTCCTGAGCGTAATTGTTCTGTTTTTATTTTTCATTGATTTATTAGGAACCAATACCTCGTCCTAGGGAGGGAAATGTGACCCTGCTCTAGGTCCTGAGCGTAGTTGTTCTATTTTTCTTTTTGATTTATTTCTTAGGAACTGATCTATCATCCTAGGGAGGAAAATGTTACCTTCCTCTAGGTTCTGAGCGTTAGTCATTTTTTTTATGCTTTTCTTTCTGCTGATTTTTTAGGGCCCAATCTCTCGTCTTGGGGCAGGAAATGCTACGCTGCTCCAAGTCTCGAACTTAATATTTATTGATTTTCTTTATTAATTTCTTTCTTTGTGTTTAAACAACCAATCTCTCATCTTGGGGAGGGAATTTTCACCCTACTCTAGGTCCTAAGCTTTAAGAATTGATTGATTTTTTTTTCCTTCATCTGGTTTTATGAACATAGATATAAACAAAAAGGTAGACGATGAGGTCAATGAAGAAAGAATCAACACAATCTAGAACCCAGTCAAGGAATTTCACAATGTGACAAATATGGGAAATCAAGAATATATTGAAGGTTGGTTTCACTCTATTTTTTGCTTGCAACATCTCTCCACAGTTCAGTAACTCGTAACACCATCCTTAATAGGAAAGTTGGTCTCTCATACCCATTTATTTATTAACATACATTTTTCATATGCGGGTATGCACATAATTGAGGCCTTATTTCGAAAATGGATTTACTGGAAGTACTCTTATATGTAATTATATTTTATTTTTTAAAGTAGAGTAGTGTAGTGTAGAATATATAATGAATAAAGAGATAAATAAATAAATTTCTTTATATGGAAAAATAGTTGTTTTTGTTGCAACATGCTGTGAAAATTAACATCGGTGATCAATATTAAAATTTATTTATGTATATAGATGAATTATATTGAAAATAATATTTCTACAAACACTTGTATTCATTTTGATCACATTCTTGGAAAAATTCCTTGATTATCATATCTTATGGCTTGCGGGCTTGATGAAAATTCTGGAAAAGTAGTCGGGACAGTCATGTTTTGAGGGATGAAATGGGAATATTTTCAAGATATGTTTCTATCCTACATGGTCATTTTTGTCTACTTTCTAACCCAAATTTAATCACTCGATTTGGATTTGAAATGAAAACTTTTTGACCAAAACAATGACAGGATGTCTAGTAGGCAGCTTAGGAACAAAGTTGGGACAATCCATTTTTGGAGGCCTAAATGAATAGATTAAAAAAACATTCGATGGTATATTCCCCTATGAATCTAGTTTACAACTCAATTTGAATCACTTTATTTCAATATCGTATGAGGAAGTTATGACCAAAATACCGGATGTTTATCGTAAATCAGCACTCTCGAAACTTTGTTTTCCTGGCTATTCACTATTAGAGTTGACCCATAAATTATTATTTCCTCCAAATCCAGTTTCTATTGGAGATATATAAATTAATCTAATTTAATCTCCAATTTCAATCAGTTCAATTTGTCATCAAAGGAAAACGTTATGCTTGAAATACTAATTGTTGGTCTTAGCTAGAAAATAAAAAATGACTCTATTATGCAGGTTGTTCTAAGAAAATATAACATACCATTACATGGAATTTTTAAAACTTGTTTCTATTAGAGACATCTCTTTGAATTCAATTTCATTTTTCTTTGAAATCACTCAAATCTGACGAAAAAAATAAGAAGTTATGATTGAAACGTTGTTGGTTAGTATGGTTGGCCACTACTCTCCCGCGGGTAATAAATTAATTTTACTTGTTAATTTTTTTTTCCCATGGATTTGTTTTATAGAGTAACTAATTACTTTTTTTCATATTTATTGAATTAGGAGAGCCCTTTCACCTCTCTTCTTCCATGATTTCATGTTTTATTGCAGTAGACACTCTTTTTTTTGTACGTCCCAAGAGAATAAATGAAGTCAATTTATGAGCAAGTGATTCTTGAAGGACATGATAATGAAATAAAAACATTTTCAAATACCTTTCCGCACACAAAGAAAACAACATGAATAACTTTCATCAATTAATGGATTTATAACATGAAAAATGGGGAATTTATTTCTATTTTGAATATCCAAGTCATTTTTGAAAAAAAAACATTTTTCCATTCATTCACCATTCACAGACAACATTGCTGCAACAAAAATCATAAGCGTTATAACTTAAGTTGTTTATTTTTTTATTGGTTTGAGATAAATAGTCATTTATTTTCTGATTTCTTTTATGTTTTTATGCTTCAGATATTATTTAAATCAAAGTCACATTTTTTTTGTTTTATTCTCAAAATAAAAGGAGCGAGTTCTTAAGTTCCATGATGTTGTCACTACGGATGCTACTACTTGTGATGTTGTTACTCCAGATGCTGCTACTTAGGATGTTGTTACTCCTCAGATACTTCTACTCTGAAATGCTATTACTCCGCGATGCTGCTACTCCTTGATGTTGTTACTACGTCAGTGTTGTGAATCTGTTGCTATTGTTACTCTATTGGTGTTGTGAATCCATCACTGTTGTTACTCCATCGGTCCTGTGAATCCATCACTGCTCTTACTCCACCGGTGCTATGAATCCGTCACTTTTGTTACTCTGTCAGTGCTATGAATCAATCACTGTTATTACTCCATCGGTGCCGTGAATCCATCACTGTTGTTACTCTGTCAATGTTGTGAATCCGTCAATGTTGTTACTCTACTGTTGTTGTGAATATTTCCCTGTTGTTACTCCGTCGGTGTCGTGAATCTGTCACTATTGTTACTCCACTGGTGTTGTGAATCTGTCACTATTGTACTTCGTCAGTGCTGGGAATCTGTTACTACTGTTACTCCGTCAATGCTATGAATCTATCATTGTTGTTACTTTGTCAGTGTTGTGAATCTGTCACTACTGTTACTCTGGCAAATTTTTCTAAGTGTTGGATGCTATTACTCCTTCGGTGCTGTTATTCCTCCGATTTTGTTACTCCAGGAAATTTTCTAAGTATCCGGTGTTGTTACTCCTCTGATGTTGTTACTCCTCTAGTGATGTTACTCCATGGTGATATTTTTCTAAGTACTTGGTGTTCATACTCCACCAAGGTAAGTCGCCAGGTACGTCCTCGATCGACTCCATGGATTTATTTGGTATTTTACTTATGACATGATCAACTATGACTAATGGCAGACATACTTTACTTGGGATGAGGTCTTGTATTTAGTAACAAGGATGATTACTATGGTAAGTCTTGTCAGGAATGATTCACTCTTAATTCCCCATTATTTTTTAAAGTGAGTAATCCACCTTCATTTCACCTTCCTACCATCATTCTTTTTCCCCTTTACCTGTTATTACCTAAGTCATGGTTGTTGTGACTTTAGTCAAAACTATTTTTGTTGGCCAATTTTCAAGATGAAATCAACATATGTAGGTATTTCTGATTTGCTTTTCTCTTTGGTGAATGGGAAATAATTTTAATGGCCTATGCCCTCTTTGACATAATGATTCAGTAGTCAATTTATCTTTGTTTATCTATAAACATAATCTTATTTTCAGGGAATAATTATGCAAAGATGATTTCATCATGCCAACTTTCAACTTTCCTAATTGGTCAAGTCCTTGATCTTGTAAAATTTATGATGATGACCATAGAATTGTATTTAAATGTTTCTGCCATTATCTAATGAATTGTTCCTCAAACCCAATATCAAAAATGAAAAATATTTTTATCAGTAGTCATTTTAAGGTTATTATTTTTTTAGAATCAAAACTATCAAAGTTGAAAATAGTTACTACACAATTTTTTATGCCATCCCTAGCTCTTACGGAGCTGAGCTGCCACCCCATATATTAAGTAATCTATTATTTCTTAACAAAAGCCATAGTTTAATTTTAAACATAAATGGTCAACTAAAGGATAAGAGGTCTCATAATGAGCCGACCCACCATGATCATAGGTCCTAATAAAGTGACATTACCAGTGCTGGTCACCAAGCCATGGTAATGGCCTTCGGTCATAAAACTGAAGGATAAGAGGTCTCATCATGAGCCGACTTTTTCACTTTTGTTAGTTCCCGTGAACGACATTTTTATTAACTGGTTACCACACTAGAACAATGATATTCAATTGACATCTAAGTAAATTGAAAGTCTTTTGTAACTATGTACTTATTTCTAATAGATGGGACACTGGCATCTCAATGGGTTAAAAAGGCATCCTTGTTGATGCTATGGATTCCTGGTGGCAGCAGTGGCTATGCCTATGGTATAGAATTTAATTTAATACTATAATATACTTGGTTACCTTGTTTTCTCAAAGCTAATTTCCGATAAAGCTAATTGTTGCATATACAAGGTTTTCCAAAATTCTTGGGTCATGGGGTAATATTTAATCAGTTCTTAGATGATGGTGGTTATGGTTTATATATATTATTGTGTTAAAAATATTTACTTTACATGTCAGGATGAAACTTTTAAGATGTTTGATATTTGACATTTTGTATCATCTAATCCATCATTCCTTTATTCTTCAAGTATCATATCTTTAACTAAAGATAGTTTCTTTGCCCAATCTGTCACCATTTATTCATAGCTTAACAACACCACTACTATTTTGAGGAGGAATAAAGAGGCCTAATTCTGATTTTTGAATCCCAGGTAATTGGACAGACCTTGAGAAGAAAATACTGAGGCAACTAATTCTCTTAATTTTTGTGCTCATAACAACTAAATCTTATGGGTATAGGGAATGCATCTTTTCCATTCTTATCCATTATTATCCCATGTCATTCACAATATGATTATGTCACTTTTATATGTAATGAGGTAATTGAGGTTATGAATTATTGATTGAGGATACTCATGAGATTTTTTATAGATGACAGGGAAATTAATCAGTTTGGTGGAAGGAAACCCTGCTACACTTTCTTATTACTTTTTCAGCTTGCATGGCTTCCACCTTTCACATCACTTTCAACATCATCTCAGCCTACATCAACTTCAAGAAATGTCAATCCATACATGTCACTCCAAATTTTTTTATTGAGGTAAAACTTGAGGTAAAATAGCATAAGGTTTTTATTTTCTAAAATTTTAGGAGAATGTCATGAAAAACCATTGAGAATAATTCACTCATATTTTTCAACCATTATTTCCCCTTCTTTACGACTTCCAATTTTTTAGAGACAAAATATTTCAATTTGGGGGAGTGTTACTTTCATTATCATGAACATGCCATTAATATTATTTATCATCCATCGATCTCATTATTCATTCTCAAAATATCCCTTATTCGATGTTGTTATACACCAAACAAATATTTCAACCATGATTGTAGAAAGCACCCCAATTTGTTTTCTAGTGTAGCATGAGAACATGCTAATTCTCTAGTTTGCGGGAAGGGTTTCTATGCATGATGAATGATTTTTCATTTCTTCCTCATTTAAGGTATATAATCCTAAAATTGATTTTTGTATATCCTTAAAACTATCAGTTGGATTCTTCTGATTTTTGGACAACAAAGATGTATAATTAAAACTAGAAATTTTCAAGATAAACCAATTTGTTAATTCCAAAAAAATCATGCATTATCACCTAAAACCATTTTCATGATATATTGAGATTCATTTGTTGCATTGATGATTTCCGGATTGGAGAAGCATTGATATAGTATAATTTTTCTTACAAAATTTCAGAAAAATCTAGTTTGTAATGAAGTTTGTATTTACTTGTATCATACTTTGTTGCAATTTCATATACACATGGTTGAAAGTATACATGAAAATTATTTTAAGGAA
Organism: Pinus albicaulis; assembly: GCA_034641835.2. Lineage (NCBI taxonomy): Eukaryota > Viridiplantae > Streptophyta > Pinopsida > Pinales > Pinaceae > Pinus > Pinus albicaulis. Next base: position 1,242,162,017 of record CM076580.1, on the reverse strand, counting down.
GCATTTGAGGAAGAATCATTCTCTTCCAACAATATCATGCGTTGGGGTGAGCATTTTGATTATTGTATTACAACTTAGTTAATACTGAGGCATTGGGCTGCATGAGGACATGCAACATGTTAAGTTTGGGGTAGATATTGGGCCACTAATTTTTATTATTATTATCACTTATTAACATCTATTTCATCCATTTCTAATATTCTTTTATCAAATTATTTATGATAATTTATTATATAGTTCCATTTCATAATTATTTATGCTCTTTTGGATATATAATACTTTTTTTCATTTATTTTAATAAATTAATGATTATTATGCATGATTTTTCCAATGATGGTTTATTAATGGATTCATTATAACATCACTCACTATTTTAGCCCTCAAGATCTCTTCCAGATTGCAGATTTGATCTTCATTTGACAATTAATTCCAACTGAGAAATTCACTGGGATAACAAGAGATAGTGTTGCATTGATAATTAAATATTCCAACTGAGAAATTAACTGGGATAACAAGAGATAGTTTTGCATTGAACGTTTTGGGAAAACAGAGAAGAATCCTAAAAATACGAAACATGGTTTTTGTGCAAAACAGACCAAATTAGGTTTCTTGTGTGAACTGTTCCAAATTTCGGTCTTGATTGAGAAAAACACAAGGTTATTCGAAGGACATATTTGCAAATTTTCTGTTGTGGTCATTTTCCAAAATTGCACCAATTGTAATTGCCAGATTCGACTTGTGCTAGCTGAATCATGATGGAAATATCTTTTAGATCTCATCTTGCTTATTGATATTTTGTAATAAGTCTATCTCTCGTTGTTGTTTGTATAGTTAAAGGGACAAAAATCAAAGATAAGGGAGAACACATAGAGGGTTAGCGTGTAAGAGATCAAGTTTTGTAACAAAAGACTTTTAATTAATTGAATGCAAGTCATTTTGTCATTCTATTTGTAAGATGTGAGTCTACCGTGGCCTTGGTCAGAGAGTTTGGCCCACTTCTCTGATCAGGTGTTGCGTTATTTGCTTTTGTTGCCTTCGCAATTCTATTTGAGTATTTTAACTGTTGTTATGGTATATTCTTTAACTACTGTGAATGATTTTATAATTCTGCAATTTATCTTTAATTACTATCATACTAGTTCTAGTTTTTTTTAATTGTTGAATCTGTGATCAATATTGGACTGTGCCATTGCTCCTGCATATACCTTGCATGTTACCTTCAAATAATGTATGCACTCAGATTGATAATTAATGTGGGAAAGGGTTTGAATATTCATTCACACTTGGACACCAACACCCACTACTAGTTAATGGTTACATATTTAAGTTTTATAGGTATCCCCTCTCAAGTTCTAAGTTTTATAATTCAATAAGAATATAATTTACTATGATTAAGAGAATAAAAGCTACCAATCCATCTATTCCATCATAAAAAAGGAATGAAGAGAAAAAAAAAATAAAGAGAAAAAAAACCCAGGTGAAAACCTCCCTTGAGGCACCTAAGGCAAGCTCGTAGGCTAAAACCTCCATTAGGCTAAATAAAAGAAAAAGAAAAAAAATATCTCCAGGTGAAAATATCCCTGTAAGGAACCTAAGGTAGAACCACTAAGGTTGAAAATCTCCATGAGCTGGCGAGTTGTCCTTAAAATAAAAAGGAATAAAAAACAAAAACAAGAAGGAAAATAAAAAGACGAAGGCACAAAAAATCATATTTGTTTTATATTTTCTAATAGTTATGCAGGTACAACATAAATTCAATAACAACAAAGACATGTTAGCTTGTAGTTACTAGCACTCACCTATAAGAGGATCACTAAGCTTCTTGACATGCATATCACTCATTTCCACACCATTCCTTAGCTTCATCTACCATTTCTAAGTATCTTCCATTCATTTTATTCACTGTGTTTGATTACTACAAGAAAGATATTATATTTATATAGGATACCACAGAGAGAAGAAAAAGGATGTAGGGAATTTTTTTTTCATTTGTGACCAAATAACAAGGTACGTAGAAGTCCCTAACACCTACACATCCTACAAACATGGTGGGTTTTATAAAAGAAGCACAGACCAAGAAGCTTCATGCTAGTCGTAGATAAAGTCCAGTCGGAGGAAAAACTGAGTACAAGACTAAGTGCTGATATATCTCTCTATGAATAGCAAGTACATGTCATTGAGTTGTGTCCTCATGAGTGGATAAGTTATGAATCAAAATCCTCATAGATTAAATCCATTGTCTCTAGATTTGGTCTATCTTATCTTATGGAATAGAGTTAGTACATATAGCCATACTTAGGTCAATATTTCATTGAATATAGATTATATAATTCCAAACATTTCCCGTTCGATCTCATTTATAGGAATGATATTGAAGACTTCAAATTGTTGATGAGCTAGAAAAATGAACTGTTGATGAGTTGGTAAGAACATTATTAATAATTGTTGCATCTAAGGATATAATGTGTATAGAGGAAGACTTAACCAGATATTTGAACATAAAGTTCAAATTAGGGGAATTTTGAGCTCTAAAATGGGCTTCCTAAGGAAATTATAAAATAATAGTGGAAATAATAAAATAATATTAGGTTACATCATCAAATTCGAGACGAAAAAAAGTAAAAACTAATTTTTCAACTCGTATTTTCAACTTATATGCATATGGGTTTACTCAAATTTTGAGTGAGAACACTCATTGCATGTAGAATTTTATTTCTCATCCAAGGAGTGCCCATGATTCATACTTTTGATGGGCCTTGCTACATGCAAAATGAGAAATACATGAAAAATGTGATTGCAATCAAATTTTTCATGTAGTAACATCCATCGAAAGTATGCAACATGCATACTCCTTGTATGAGGAGTTAAGCTTGACATCCAACAAGTACTATCGCTTGAAATTTGAGTAAAAAGTTGGGGAGATAAGTTGAAAATACAAGTTAAAAATGTAGTTTTATCATTTTCTTATTTTTTAATATTTTTACTTTTTTACCCGAAAAATGATGAATCATCTCCTATGGTTGACATCATCAACTTGAATCCTATTGGTTCTTATAAATTTTATTTGGGTTCTACATTTTTCTTAGGAGGCCCATTTTAGACATCAAACTTTCTTTAATGATGCTTCTTCCTTAGGACGTGGTCAGAAACAAGCAACATACTACCATCTCCAGACCTTGCTCTTCAAAACCCATGTGCTCAATTCCCACCATGACAAGTGTACATATGACGAACTATGAGGCTATAAAAGGAACTATATTTACCTAATAACAACTCCACTAGGTGAATAAGAAATCTTCACCTGACATAGGAATTGATTCCCCACACTTACCATCATTAGTAAAATATTTCGTAATCCTTCTTAAAACATTGAAATAAGGGAAATGTACTAAATACAAAAAAATATCTTATCATGCTTAGGGTTAAGATAATGTTCCAAAGATGTACAAAATGACTATAATAATGGCAAGAGATAGGTAAAGAAAAAAGTAATCATGGGGAAAACGGTTTGTAAATCGTATCAAAATAGAGACCTATTAATCCCCCACACCAATCATCATGCATGCCATCATGCAAGAAAAAATTCAGAATAGGGTTCAAGATTGATTAAAATTGCAGGACTACCTCTTCCTACTAGATTCCTACTGCACTAACCAGGATGGTAAAATTTATTTTCCCCTGTTTCTTAGTTTGTTAACCCTCATCTTCAATATCCTATTATGCATGACATATTGTTTTAGCTCATTTGATCTAATTGTTGATTATCTTCTACATATTCTTGTTCTTAACACTCAACTTGTCATTTTTACGTTGTATCTTATCAATATATTCTATAAACCTCTCATTTTCCTCCTTTATATACCAATAAAGCCCAATAAATTATTGTTTTTCACCGTTCAATTTTTTTATTTCCCTGTCATTCTTATTTAATATAAAATGATTAGTTGCATCCTTTAGATTTTGTCTATTATTGGAATAAACATCATTCATTTATGTTATAGGAGATTCAAATGTAAAACTAACTTTTGTTTTTTCCTCTATTGTAAGAGATTCAAATTGATTTATTTCTTTTGTAGGTTTCTTAAATTAAATGGTGTGTACTACATTATTTTTAGTTTGGGACATAACCCTTGCAGTGAATTCTTCAACCCTATGGAGTATATTTTTCCCTTTGTCTGAAGTATCCAAAGTATCAAGTATTGTTTATTCTTCCCTCCTATCCCACTCTAAATTAATGATTGTTTGTGACTTCATGTTTTTTGGGGATTAAAATAACGCTGGATAGCTTTTTCCATACTACATGTGACCCTATATCGAACAATAAGTGTTTGAGACTCAAATAATGGGCGTTCAGGGGTTTCAAATTTTATTCTTCTCAAATTTTTAGGGTGTGTGGAGAAGACAACATCCAATTGATTATCCTTTATAATACCCTCTTCCTAATATACTTAGGTGTTAGGTGGAGTGTTTGGTTCTTCACAAACCATTATAAACCCATTTCATTATAAACAAATATCCCAATTATCATTCCTAATACAAAATTGATCCATGATCAAAAATTTAATGAACCCATACTGATAAAGGCTAACATGAAGTTTTTCAGCACCCATACGAACCCCATAGGAATATTTTGTAGGCTCCTTTTAAGAAAATAGGTGATACTAATCATATTCTATTTAGTAAAGTTCAATAACGAACTGATATGATACAAAAAGGCAATCATGTACCTTCCTTCAAAATTAATATACTTTTGAAGAATAAAAGTAAGGCCACACGATTCTTCTTTAATATAAGAATTGGGAACTACTTTCACCTAGTAAACTTATGGGTGTCTTTGCTTGAGAAACTACACAGTCAATTTATTATCAATGGCCTTATATTTGAAACATTTCATTCCTTCCCAAGGCAACCAAGTCGCTCAAGCAATATTTCTCTCATTTATGATCATAATTAGATCCCTATGGTGTGCTACCTAACCATCAAAGCCCTATGCGAACCGTAAGGTAACTTCATCCTCAAATCATTGAAATTTGGAAAATAAAATGTTTCATCCTTCCGCTAGTAGCCTCTGCTTATAGGAGTTATGTTCTAGAAATTTCTCTAACTCCTCAATCAACACTAGTCCATGTCCCTCATACTTAGTTTTTCACATGGCCTCCTAAAGAATATCTCTACAACTAACCAGAGATTGGCTTAAAACTTTGGTTGCATAGAGATCCAAATAGAATATCAAATTATGCTTTAAATAATACAAGGCTAGATGGATATGGATTAATTGCTAGTAAAATGAAATTAGTTCAATTTATTTTAATGACTTGAATGCCAAATCTAGAAAACCACAATAATGTTATGTTGCATCAACACAATGGGTAATCATTTATGAACGGATAATATGTAGTAATCATGGAAAATAAAAATAGTATAACGGGATGATCACAAGGTTGAGGGGAATTATAACAATGGCTAGGGGAATAATCCCATGGTATGGTGATAATCATGACAGTACATGGGTACAGAAATGGGTAACAAAGTAACGGGGAAATATAATGATAACCAAGACTTTGGATATAAAATTCCCATTTCATTCATCAATATGTGAATACATCCCACTATAATTTTGTAATATTCCCAATTAGCCATGAGCTAGTTGGAATATTAATTTTTGTTTTTTCTTTCTTTTTTAATGAATAAGAGGATATGGAGATCCATAAATCTCCTTAATATGAAAAAATCAATGCCAATGTGAAAGGAGGACATCTTGGCATCTTAATTGAGCACCCTTAGGTGTGGAGTTGGAACACATAGACTGGGTCAACTTTGACCAAATCAACAGCTTGTCATGGAGGAGTGGCATTCATTATGGGACAACATAGTTTTAGTTGGAGACTCTTTGCATGGAAGTAGTGTCTTAAATGAGTCAGACCTAGGGTTAGAAAAGCTCATCACTTGTATAAGGAAGAGGATGGAAGCCATATTGGATTATGAATGTATGTTTATGTTTTTTATTATATGGTCTGTTTAGACTTATAGCCTTCTCCAGATTTTTATATAAGATTGCAGTGTTGTTTACCACAGGGTGCTCCTGGTCGGGAATCCCACCTCTTTCCTTGAGAAGCCTCTAGGAAGAGCTTTGAACTACATTTCCACATTCAAGCGTTAGGCCAAGGTTGATTATTATGGTACAACATAGTTTCTGTTGAGAGATGTGTTGAGTTTTAGGTTTCACCAGTGGAGAAGACATTTGGGTGTTTTCTGATTTTTTTTTCAGTGGAGGAAGGTTTCCTTCCATTGGGAGGCTGGTGAGGTAGGCCCTTGAGCCTTATTACAACATTTGGCATCATACCACTTTATATTTTTCCCCTACAACATAGTTTCTATCTTGGACTGTGTTATTTTCAGGGAGGAGTTGCAGGGTGGTTTGAGTACACCATTTGGAGGGGAGGTTTTTTAGTGAAGGGATGTGCCGTTCATCTAGACAGTCTATTGGAGGAGGCTATATTTATTACTATATCAAGTCAGCCATATATTTCAATTTTTTATGTTGCAGTGAATCTTCAGCCCTAGGTCTTTGATTCCCATCTTGTATGGTGGTGTCTTTCTGAAAAACCTTGTGGGGTTCTTCATTCGAGGTTGTATGGAGCCTTGATCTGTATTTGTTGTATCTTTTGAGGTATATATCAGCCCATGATATTTTTTATACTCATTTTCTATAGCATTGCATCCATGAATATGTTGTAGAAATCTTCCAGCATTTTTGATATAGTTGCAACAGCTCTTATTGAGGGGTTTCTTTATTGGAGGCTTGTTCTATCCTATGTTATGGTTTGAGGCCCATTATTAAGCATGTTTGCTATTTTTATGATGTATAAAGAAGCTCCATATTGGTCTCATACTTTGATGTGATGTTTTACACTGCTCTTTCCATGGTTTTGGACTATAGTCCTCCTTTTCCCTTTTTGGAATATTACAGTGGTACCAGAGAAGAATCTTGGCTCAGCCTATGCATATTAAGCCAATATGTCATCAAAATAAGGATATCCTGTCACAGATAGATAGAAGAGGTATCTCAACAGAAGAAGAAACCAGAACTTTGATTATACAGATGATAAAGAAGACAAGGGTAAAACCCCTTTATGAGGAGAAGATGAGGAGAAGGAGTTTCCTAAGATTCTTCTTCGAACTATGAAATACATTTCTAGAGAAATAAAGGAGATGAGGATGGATAGACACAAGGAATCCCCTAAAGGGTTTATACATGGTGAAGGCTCCGAGATTTCTCATCACTGGAGTGATCAACCATTGAAGCAGCAACAAGTTTCCCAATGCTCCATAATGCCTACATTCTTAGCAGTGGGAAATGAAGGGTTTCAAGAACAAAAAAATCTTGAATACTATTTCATGGAGTATGAGTCTCAATCTCAGATATTCAAGGATCACTTGATTTTTGAAGAATTTTTTCAATTCAAGGACAATAGGAGACCCCAACATTACAATAGAGGTGGAGGATTCATTTAGAATCTTGATCTACACCAAACTATGGGTAGATTTTTCTTACCCAAATTTGATGGGTCATCTAAATGTGTTTCGAAATAATGGGTAGAGAAGCTACACATATACTTCTAGCTGAAAAAAGTACCAGAGATGGAGGCCACCAAGATAGCAGTATTGCACCTTGAGGGTGAGGCACATGATTGGTGGCTTCATGGCTTGTCTACATTGGTTCATACCAATGCGGCTGCATATTCAGAGTTCACAAGGAGGTTGGTGGAGAGGTTTTATCAAAGAGACCCAGAGACACCTTTCATGGGGCTAGCTAAGCTCAAACAATCAAGTAATCCAGAAACTTACATTTCTGAATTGCTAAAATTTTCTGTTATGGTTCCTGATTTATCTACAACAAGAAGGGTCTATATGTTTATTGATGGGTTAGAAAAAACTCTTCATGGGTTGGTTAAATCTACCAAACCCACTACCCTTCAAGATGTCATTGAAAGGGCTAGAGATCTACAAGATGCCTTACCAAAAGCAAAGGCAACATTTCAGCAAAAGCCCTCTTTTCCATCAAAGGGAAAATAAGAGAAGGCTCCTTTCTCAAAAGAGAGCCAAAGTAAAGTGCCTCTTAGTGATGATGTCCGAAGATATTTGAGGAGAAGACATGCCAAGAATCATGGGCACTAGGACATAGATGTGTAGCAGGAAAGGCACACTATATAGAGGTCTTCTCAAATAATGAGGAGGAAGAAGAAGAGGAACCAAAAAGAGGTCACAACGCTAGCATAGCAGGAGATGATCCAACACCATCAGGAAGTGGGGATGAGGCATTTGTTCCAATTGGAGGGGTTCTTGAATCATTGAGAGGAGTACCTAAGAACTTGAACTTGAGGGTTCAAGGTTTCATCTTAGATCAAAGGGTTTCAATTTTGATTGATAGTGTGGCTACCCGCAATTTTATTGATGCCCAACTAGTGCAGAGGAGGGAAATACCCACTGATGATTTTGAGGGATTTTTTGTTTTGGTCCCAGGAGCTAGAACTATGCAGTGAATGCATTATGTTCCATATTTATCTGTCACCATGGGGACATATACATTGATTGATCACTTCTTTGTGGTTGACATACCTGACACCAATGTGATATTGGGTGTGCAGTGGTTGATTACTTTGGGTAAGGTCACCACATATTGGGAGAATTTGCAGATGGAATGGGTTGATAGAAAGAGTGGAAAAAATAAAATGACTAAGGGCATGCAGACATATCCCTCACATAGAAATTCCACATAGAAAACATATGTGGATTTGTGCAGTGGAAGCAAGCACCTAACAATCCCATCTATTATACACATAAATTTTACCCATGGGACATTATTGTTTTGTGGAAAACCACCTGGGAGGCCACCTGATCATGATTTGGTGAGGAATGTCTCACATCATGATGCACTACTCATTGATCCAGGAGGAGTGGGGGCATTAGAAGGCCATAGTACAGAGTTGAGAGTCTTGGGTAGACTCAAGGAGGAGGGAGACATTCTCCCAACATCATCATCACCCACTCTCATTTCATATTTTGCACTGATAAAGGAGAAGCAGAGGGAGGGTAGTAGCATTCCATTATGTGACTTTGACATGGGAGATGTCAACGAGGTGGAAAAAAATATGACATATGCTTTATATGATAGATCATCAGCGTTGTCACTGTGGTGGATAGATCCATATTAGAAATCCCAATTGTTGGTGGATTATTCCAAGGATATTTTTACTTGTATGATACTTGATGACCATGTACATGAGGAGGGGAATTCAGTCCAAGATGATGTCATCTATTATCATGGTAGGAATTTCTTATCTAGATATTCCAAGCTCAAGGAGAAGTTACTACATGCAGCACATGAAGATTTTCTCTTCAGCCATACTTATTTTATGAGAGAATACCACACCATCATGGAGGGCTACACTTGGGAAGGCTTTGAAGAGGAGATATATCAGCATTTGAGGATATGCATGGATCATGTGGAGATGGAGGTGATAAATAACTATTTGAGGGAGTTATCATAGTCCCCTTTTTCCTCTTTGGGAATGAGAGGGGATCTATCTATGGACCACTCCATTTGTATGAGAAAAATTTATGGTGAGGAACATTTTTATGTGCATAATGTTTTACTTGATGATTATTTGCACTCCTTTACGATGTATCTGCAGGCCATTACTCCAAGAAGGATCATTCTTCCTTACAAACTTCATGGCCAACTTTGGGCCATAAACTATGTTGAGCATGGCCACTCCCTAGGAGGGTATAGGGAGATGATGTGTCATTCATGGTGCACTCCAAAGGAACTAAACATTCCTCACCTTTTAAAAACTTGTGAGAAAACTATGGCAACAAGTAAGTGGTGGTTAAACCACTTACCATATCATTATCTAGTGCAGTTAGGAGATATACTCCACTGGTTCAACATGTGAGACTATGATCCACCTCCATTTTTGCATATGGTTGTTTACATGTACTTGGTTATGATAACATACATTTATGATGTTCTTATTATTTTTATGGGAATTATTGGAGGGAGGATGGAAGGATTGGATGTGCCCTTTGGGAGAGAAATTTCAGAGAGAACCTTGGGCAAACCATGATTGTTTCATTGGATCTATTGCTTCCTTGTGGGATGAATCGTTTTCATCTCATGAGAACTTGGGAGGAAAATTTCATGGAGGGATGGATTGGGAGACACTTGGCTTATGAGGGAAGCTTATCACATGGAGGTGTCACCAATGGTGGAGGAGAAGAGTTGCAACACTCACCTTCATAGTTGCTTGAGGACAAGCAACATTTGGAAGGGGAGGACTGTAATATTCCCAATTAGCCATGAGCTAGTTGGAATATTAATTGTTGTTTTTTCTTTCTTGTTTAATGAATAAGAGGATATGGAGATCCATTAATATCCTTAATATGAATAAAGTCAATTCCAGTGTGAAAGGAGGAAATCTTAGCAGCTTAATTGAGCACCCTTAGGTGTGAAAAGGGGCTGGAACACATGGAATAGGTCAACTTTGACCAAATCAATAACGTTGTCATGGAGGAGTGGCATTCATTATGGGACAATGAAATTTTAATTGGAGACTCTTTGCATGGAATTAGTGTCTTAAATGAGTGTGGCCTACGGTTAGAAAGCTGATCACTTGTATAAAGAAGAGGATGGCAGCCATATTGGATTATGAATGTATGTTTATGTTTTTGATTATATGGTATGTTTAGACATATAGCTTTCTTCATTTGTTTAGCTAAGATTGCAGTGTTGTTTAGAAAAGGGTGTTCTTGGTCAGGAATCCCACCTCTTTCCTTGAAAATCCTGTAGGAAGATCTTTGCACTACATTTCCACATTCAGGCATCAGGACAAGCTTAAGTCTTGTGGTACAACGTAGTTTCTGTTGAGAGATGTGCTGAGTTGTAGGTTGCAGCAGTGGAGAAGACATTTGGGTGTTTTCTGATCTATTTTTCAAAGGAGGAAGGTTTCCTTCCATTGGGAGGTTGGTGATGAAAGCCCTTGAGCCTTATTGAAGCATTTGGCATCAGTCCACTTTATCTTTTTCCCCTACAACGTAGTTTCTGTCTTGGACTATGTTATTTTCAGGGAGGAGTTGCAGGTTGGTTTTAGTACACCATTTGGAGGGGAGGTTTTCTAGTGAAGGGATCAGCCTTTCATCTAGAGAGTCTATTGGATGAGGCTATCTTTCTTGCTATATTATATCAGCCATATCTTTCAAGTTTTTATGTTAAAGTGAATCTTCATCCCTAAGGCTTTGATTCCCATCTTGTATGGTGGTGTATTTCTGAAAACCCTTGTGGGGTTCTTCATTGGTGGTTGTATAGAGCCTTGACCTATATTGGTTCTATCTTTTGAGGCATATATCAGCCCATAATCTTTTGTGTACTCATTTTTTGTAGAAATTCATCCATGATTGCGATGTAGCAGTCTTCTGGCATTTTTTATATAGTAGCAATACATCTTATTGAGGGTTTTCTTTTTTGGAGGCTTGTTCTATCTTGTATTATGGTTTGTGGCCCATTATATTAAGAATGTTTACTATTGCTATGATGTATAAAGAAGCTCCATATTGGTCTCATACTTTAATGTGAGTTTTACACTACTATTTCCATGGTTTTGCACTATATTCCTACTTTTCCCATTTGATAACATTACAAATTTCAATAGAGAGGAAGATACATGGATTCTTTATTGAAAATATTTTGGATATATCCTTATAGAGTCCCATTTTTTAATTCTCATGAATTTCAAATTTTCTAATAATGGGTAGAAAATATAGGTCTCAACGTATACATAGATAAACTTACAAGGATAGTTCTAACCATATCATGAAATAAATAAGGTAGTTAAGGCAAAACCATCACCATGTAAGTAAATGTTATTTTTATAAAATAAATTTCCTTTGCATTAATGAACTAAGACAGGGAAAAATGATCCATAACTTAGGTTTACTCAAGTTATCCCTCCTATTATGCCATTAATACCTACAAGTTTTCTTGTTATCTTTGTGCTTTTCCCGTGACAAAGAACTCAATATATTATAAAAGCACTACAAATTATGGTTGTTCTTGGCATGGATGAGAACTATATTCTTCAAAATAAATTTATATTTCCCTATAACCCCTACTAAAAATATTCAACATAAGGAAACAAGGTTATTTCTAGCATAAATAATATGGAATAGATCATTACCAGAATGTGTTGAATTGGTAAGACATGATTATTGGAAATATACTCAGATCCAAACTAGTTTGTGCTGAAATATTTGGACAACCAGATTATTCCTTTATTTACTGTATATTGCTGTATCCTACCCTACCTGACGAAAAGAAAAACATCATCTCAAGTAAAGGTATATTTTCAGTGAATCCATGTGTGAAAAATTGTTATAAATTAATTCATATTTAGATTAGAAATATAAGAATTGGTATATACCTGAATTTGAAGAGGAAATTTATCTTCCTGAGATGGTGGTAAGAGATATTGAAGGACAATTTTTTTTTTTGGTTTAATCATAGCCTGGAACCATATATTGATATAATCCTTACTCTCTTGGATCTTTTTTTTACTACCCCAAATTTGTGTATCCTTTATTACCATAGGTACCTGACAGTTGGTCACTTGACTAACACGAGGTCTAACTTCTTCATCAACTATACTTCCTCACTACTTCATCTCTTCCAGGTCTTCTTCCTTCTATTCACTATGATGTTTTTGCTCCACTATATCTTCCTGAAGGGTAGGAATATTCTTGAATGTTATCCAAATATTTTCTTCTGGAATTGTAGATATGTTTCCAACTGCTTTCAGGATTTAATAATTTTCCTCGGCAAAAATTCTTCATCCAACTTAACTTGAGCCTCCTTGAAGTCTTTCCTATTAGGTATGTTACCCTTATTTCACACATGGATTTGTGTGTGGGGATTTTACAAAAAAAATCTAAGGAAATAAATGAAATATTGCACACCATTCAAAAAAAATTCTAAAGGCGGCCATGTACTTAGGCATGTCAAGCTAGTTAGACCTTGTTATCACCAAGTTACTTATTGGAATGAGAGATGTTTCCCTTTCCATGCAATACTCTAATGAAAAATTTACAAGAAATGAACAACAAGGCTTTGGTGAAACCCACTAAATAGGACGTGTCAGGCTAGAAGCCCTTCAATAGTTATAAAGTAGGTGTTGTAGCTCATTTTTCACTATGTTCAATATTTTTAACAAAAAAAAAACTTTTATATGTCAAAGAAAAGAAAAAATTCACACACACACACACACATATATATATATATATATATATGGAAAAGACATTTAAATCATGTTTGTGGTGATTTCTCTTAAGAGAATAATGTGGGACCAATTGTGATGCAAGATTAAAAATTGACTTTATACAGAGCAACGAGACCTAATGAAGAAAAAAGGCTAAATGTCATGGGGTTTTGGAGCATGAAATCACTCGTGGCATTGGGGCTCCTCCATAAGGGAAACACAACACCACAAAGAGCACAAAATTTATTTGGAAGGGTGCCCCTGTAGGAGGTTTGTAGGATGAATCACCAATACTCGATAAATGGTTTAGATTGCATGTGACACCACTTACCGATGGGACCACTTATCACCATGGGTGCCCCCGTGAGTACTAAGTGGAATCAATTACAATCTATGACAAGCAGGAACATTTCTACAGAAAGCGAGCGGGATTATAATACAATACAATTTTCCGTGTCCAACCTCCATGTCCTCTGACACCTCATCACACATCTCCACATCATCACTTCTGCGTCATCAATACATCATCATTCCATACATCTGTAACTTCTCCATTTAATTTCATTTCCCCCCTTCCTTTCCTTGTTTACCTATAAAAACCCATTTTTTAATCCCAAATTCATTCACCTATTGTCTATTCTGGAGCATACCAATTTCCACCTGCACCCGCCAGCTCGCCAGTTTAAAGTCCAACGTCAGCTAAGAATCTCCAGGTAGTTATCCACCATATACACTTAATTGTTCAAAAATCTCAAAGTAAACCTCTATCATGGGTTCTGCAACACACATTGAACTCATGGACAAAGAGAGGGAAAATTTTGACCTTATATGCACATTGAACCTTATGGAATTACGTCAAAATGTCCTAGTTGGTCAATTAGAGTTACTAGTGTATTCAAAAGTTGTGAAATATGGATTTTATCTCTATTTTTTCCCCAAACACATTCTTTCCTATAATTCATTACCTGGTTGATTTCTTCACTTTATCCTAAAAAATTCTTTGTGATGAATTCACTTGGGCAAAAATCTTCTAGGTCTCTTTCTTGTTAATTCAACAAGCCCTAGATTTTCCACAGTCTTAGCGTTCTACTTCATTTTCTTACGAAACCCTTGTGGCTAGTTTCCAAAATTTAGCTATAGAGGATTATGCTAATTTGTCCTTCCATATTATGCCATTTGGAAACACTTTATCTATAGAATCGACATTGTTTCCTCTGGATAGTTTTGTTGAGGATGTAAAACTAAATTTACAAGTAATTGCTAGGGTTTTGGTAAAAGAAAATACCTCTATTATTTATTGTGTAGTCATAGGAATGTTCAATTTGATTATGAAACTTGATGTGATTCTTGATATACCAGTTGTTTGGGAGGGCTCGGTGAATTCTCAATTGTAAAACCTCAATATTACTAGTTGTTTCATATTCCCATATTTTTTGGTCTACTTGTTCCTCCATGTCCATGTCGATAAATTCATGCATCTATGCTTGAACATAATGGATCCTCATAAAAAATTAGTTAGTGATAAATTGGACTGAAATTGTATAAAGTCATCCTAACTATAAGGGTTTTTCATGTTTCATTACCACTTTTATGTTAGTGGTCTACGACATTATAAAAAACTTTGTTCCACCTTTCCTCTTGCAAAGAGCCCAATATTTTTTATATATGAGTAGAAGTGTCAAAGTGGGGGACTAGTTTTCATTTTAGAATTATACTAAAATTAGGTTATATGAAGTAGAAGCTTACCCTCATAGGCTCCCATATATTGTACCAATGATATTATTTTCACTATATTTTATTAGGAAAAGTTTGAATGTAAATCAAGTCCATTTTGTGCCAGAAAAGAAGGGATACTTGTTCAAGTTTCACAAGCTTGTTGGTCCTTTTATTGTTAACAACAGACAAGCTGTGGGGGATGTGGAAAAAGTGCTTCAAGACATGAAATTTCAACAAGGAGATAAACGGTCCCGTGACCCTCATTAGATTATTTCAGGAAGAAGGGTGGTGAATTGTTATGCCCCATATGTACATGAATCCAAAACTGAAGATGAAAAATTGGCCAATGGTGGTCAATATGAATCATAGAAAGCGATGGAGGTTGAAACTCCTCACCCATCAGAAATATTATTAAAGAAAGGGGTTGAAGATGTCAATTATCTCGTTGATGATAATACCAAAATTTCTAAAAATTCAAAATTGCATAGAAAGGAAAAGGAATCTAAGCCTTTGGTGGAAATTTCTTCTTCTAGGAATGGTTTCCAATTATAGTTGGGAGAAGTGAGATGCACACCTTCCTCTCTTATTCCTCATGGAGAAGTTTGGCCAACTTATATTACTATTTTGAAGGAGTATTATGAAAAAATTGAATAGAAGAATAATAATATTAGGTTAAATGTTTCTTCTCAGATTGAAACCCAATCAATGGCAGAATACCAAACCAATTTACTGTCAATCATGGATTTGGAGAGAAATCAGCTCAAACTCTATTTTTTTTATCCTTCTTCTATGATACTCTCTTTTGAAGCAATATTTAAGACTGGAATTAACAATATATTCCATTTATGATAAAATTAATTTGCACAAGAAAATTGGAGAACTTATTTACAGTGACCTGAAAAAGACATCACTAGTAACAAGGAAAGTAGAAGCTTTACTAGGAAAGGTAATAAATGAGCTAAAATTAGAGAAATACAACTCTCGAGCTTTACAAACTCAAAATTAGGAACTAAATAAATTTATTTTCAATTTTGGAGTAATACTTGAGCACAAATCAGATATCCAAAACCTTTTACAGGGAGCAGAATCAAAGATTCAAGCACTGAGGAATAAGTTTGAATTACCTATAGTTAAACATTTTAATGGCCCCTATTTTTCATTGGAAGACAACCCCTCATTGAGTACAAGTCAGTGTCCAAGAAAATTATCCAAGGCCATGAATTTATCAGTTTGTTGTTCAATTTTTAAACTCCAAAAGTATTTGTTTTACAGATAACACTTCAAATTATTCTTTGGAAAAAACATTCTTTCAAAGTGTCCTTCTGATGGTGAATGTGATTATGAATTGTAGTATAGTGAGTGAAATGATTTGAAGAAAGCTTTAATCAATAGGCTACTTGTAGTAGAAACTCTGTTTTTTGTTAAATTTAAGAAATTTGGGTAAAATTCCACGTTAGAAAACTCAAATGACAAAGATAATGTTTTCATTTAATTCCCGTTTTCGAGAGGACCAAAATTGACCTGAAGATCAACTTATTTGGATGGGCAGAAGTTGGTTTTTGAATTTATTTATTAACTCATGTATATTGGGTTAGGTCGATGTCAACCCCAAGTGGAGCCTCTTGGAAGCATATAAATAGAAGAGACCTTAAGCTCATTTTGACACATTTATCAAGCTCTCTTATTCTCTTATATGTTTTCCTATCTCTTTTAGGTTTGATGAAATAAATTCGTACAGAGGTTTGAAATAATAGGTCTGAGGCTCGTAGAAAATTTTTGGTCTCTATTCTGGATATGGGAAAAGAATGGGTGGATTCAGGGCTTAGATGTAGGCTTGATATATGCGTGGTAGCAGCTATGAACCCTTAGCCTCGAGTATAGAGTGTTATGCTCACGGATAGCACTTTAGAGGTAGATCAAGTTGCGCTTCCCGACAGTCGCAGGCAAAAAATGCTATGGTAGTGGATGGGGACCCTTAGTCAGAGGCTCAGAGTGTTATGGTACTGGGTAAGGCCTTAGATATGAAATTAAAGCGTTCTGATTTTGTTTTTCAGTTACAACAACGTTGGACAGTATGCTATAGGAAATGACATTACATTACAATCATCATAATCAAATTTTTGATGTTTAGATGTGTTTCATGGATATTTTAGTTTTTTTGAAGATATGGGTCATTTTACTCTCTTTTGTTGAACCATTTGATGAAAATATATTCGAAGAATAATTTTCAAGGGTTTTCCCCATAGTGGGTTTTTCCCTGGTCTCCTACCAATCGTGGTTTCTCTATCTGTGCATGCTTTTCTTCCTATGTTCATTTATGTTCTGTTGCATTCATGATGATGTTATTGTTGTTTCTACATAGTTGCATATGTGGATGAATAATAATAATGCAAATCTGAATAATATTATGATGCTATGGGGTGAACTTAATGTGTAAATGATGAAATGAAACTATCAAAGAGAATATCAATCTAGCCCTATGAAAAATTAACATGGTATCAGAGCTGGGATGAAGAATATCCATGGAGATCACCCACATGGTGACGCTTTTGATAGATGCAAGAAGAGAAAGGTGGAGACCTAAAATAATTATAGGGTATTAAGAAAACCATAGGTAGTTAGTGAATAAGGATTTTATGGTTATGGTTTGAGAGAAACCCTGGTTTATGCAAAAGGCTAGAGATTTGATGTATGAAACCCTAGCATGGTTTATGTGAAGATGCTCAAGCACTTGTGGATTGATTTAATAACCTGGTTGTTGATAAAGTTGATTGAAGGGAAAATTCTTATGTGGGCTATGGATAGTGATGGATATTTAAGACTAGTTCAAGAGGGAGAGGATCACCTCCCATTGAAGATAAGTACTCCTTGATTATTGATGTTTTTTTGTGTCTTTACTCTTGTTTAGACTTATAGATATGATTATTATGATTATTGTTTGATAATTTCTTATACTTCTCCATTTATATTTGAGTATATGGATGTATCTAACCTCCTCGATATATATGGTAAATGGATCCTTCTTGATGATCATTTGAGATGAAAGAAAGAAAAGTTAGATTTGAAAAGTTAAAGAGACACCTAATGAAAATGTGACAAGCACTACAAGCTACCCATGGGAAGGTGCACATGTATTTGAGTACTATGAGGTATGCATGGTATATTATTTTAATTTTATGTTTCAACTATAACATTGGATAGCTAGGTTATCCCTATGGTATGCATGGAAAATTTTAGAGGCTAATATTTGCAAGTGGGCTAATTTTCCATGATTTTTCCAAAAAAAATATTTGTCAATTTTCAATATTTATAAAAATTATTCGCCCAAAATTTACATTATAAAATTATTTTACCTTAAAAATCACCAACATTTTATAGAGAGTATATGTAAAATCATTATAAATTTGAATAATTTTACAAATACATCAATAAACATTTTATAGTTTTCATATTAGGGACTTGTGACATTCACCAATGTTTTTAAACTTCAAGATAATTTTCCATCCTTAAAATTTTACTTGATGGTATGTTGATAATGTCTCCTTCGCAAATGGCTCATGCATATGAAAGTGATTTGGATTTATGTTTCCTATGATTAAATGGTACACCTAGTATTGAATATTTTGATCATGATAATATTCTTGATTCTGTGAGGCTACTTATTGTTGATCTTGGATATAGTTGCATAGCTTGATGTTTGGAGATCCTGATTCTATGAAGAAGGTCAACACCTTGACTCCAATAAATGATACTCTTTACACTTGATATGCATAAGACACATTGGCTCTCTTATAGAAGGTTACCTCATTGATATGGTATTGATAATGCTTGTGATAAGTATGATGAAAGTATCTTGACACTCTTTTTGTCTTGGTAAAGTATTACTAAATGACTTGACTTGATCCTATTGCTCATGAAAAGCATGATAGAACTACGAGATTGATTCTCTAGATCTCTTGTTAACCATCGTTATGTTTTTGATGGAATATGGTAAAAATGAATGTCCTAACTTGATGGATGGACTTGATAGAAGATATATTATGTTCATGATCTTTGAAGTGTCATGTCTCACATGTTCATTGGCCATATCATGGAAATATAACCCTTGATGAAAGTTTGATGTCATGATATAATGAAAGTAACTAATGTGAGCATGTTATAACTATGATGGGTATATGTTTGACTTTATGATCTGATAGATTTTCTTATGCATGCTAGTATTATAGATAGGTTTATGACATGAATAAATATGAATGAAGTGGATTTCCATTCAAAGGGATAACCCCTCCATTAGATCCCTTCTCATAATGTTATGTATATTATGTACTATTGATATATGATCTATGGATATCTGACATTGATGATCTGCAACTATGTTTTGATCTAAGGTAGAAGAGTTTTCTCTAAATCTAAGCCTCAGTCACACAAAGGAAGGAATATGGGTATGAATATGTTTGTTGAACACAAAATAAAAGTTTTCTAAATGAAATCCAATGATCACCTAGAGGATGCTAGTTCTACAGATGTGTAGTAGATATCAAAAATATTTGAAAGAAGGAAATTTTGAATGTCCACTATAATATGAATATGTACACTGATCTTATGTTTGCAGGTGATCGAGATATAGATATGTCATTATGTTTGAAGTTTGTATTACGAGTGCTTGACATGAATTGGATGATTGATATAGTTGAGAAAATTTGGTAATTCACATAAATTATTTTGGTATTTCATAATAGTTTCATATTTCCTTCTCATTCATGGCACATTAATTGAAGTATTGAATGTTGTATGCCTATAACATTCATGATATATCCTTGGAATCTAGTGGAAGGAATGGCTTATGACTTAACTAATAGAGATGAGTTGTATGATGTCTATTGATTATTTAGATCTTTCACTCTATCTTTAAGATATGTATTGGACTATAGACCTTACTATGATATAAAATTTGTATCTGGAATGCTAATGATTTTCCTTGACGACTGAAGATTAATCTAGATGATAATGATATATGAGCATAGTAACTTCCTATGACTTGTATTATGATCATGGGAATGACTTGATGAAATTATAGATTGATATTGTGTGGTTGATGATGACATGTTGAAATGATAAGAGATTGTAAT
This sequence comes from Pinus albicaulis, assembly GCA_034641835.2. NCBI lineage: Eukaryota > Viridiplantae > Streptophyta > Pinopsida > Pinales > Pinaceae > Pinus > Pinus albicaulis. Next base: position 1,242,141,865 of record CM076580.1, on the reverse strand, counting down.
ATTCCAAATAGGAAAATGACAACAATACAAGAATACAAAGAATAAATCTAAACACATATGGGAAACACATTAAAAACACCATGAAAAGAGCTAGAACTACTGAGCCATTTTATTAAAATACTGGAGATGAAAAATAAGTACAACAGTGCTAAAAAGCATAGCACTCTAGCTGACTAAGCTGGATGGAATGGCTGTCAAATTCTCCCACCCACAACACTGCTCTACTGATTCTCTTTTGGACTCTCCCTCTACGCTACTCTACTGGAAATGTTATTGCGTAGATGATGCTAATATAGTGCTTAGAAAATGTCGGTATTTGGACATTGGACTCTACTCCATAAGCCCAGAAAAACTCAGAAAGGATTTACGAAAAGGCTGACCCTGGAAAATCACCCTCCTAGGGTTTGAAAACACACAATTGTTGGGTATGTATAGCTATGGTTTGAATTGATAGATAAAATGACTACAAATTCTCCCCATAGATAAAATATTGAAGGGTTGATCCCCTCACTAGATTCTAAGTGGAAGAGCCTTGGAATTTCTCCCTCTCTAGAACCCCTCTGCTACTGGACTGCGTAAATCACTCGGTGACTGCGTTTTTGTAGGAGGGACTACATGTGGCTTGATTCCAAGATACTGCATCGGCTCCCGTGGAATAATAAAACTCATCTCTTGAGCAGGCACTCGAAGTACCTTGAGAATGAGGTTGGGATCTCCGCACAGAGACACTCATGTCCTAAACATCACTGTAGACTCGGCTAAACATCTCAAGTGTGATTAAGTCGTAAAGACCAGAAAATTAAAATATGCAAGAATCATTTCCATGGCCGCCCTCAACCCCCTCTTATTCTTGTGAAACCCTACATCCTTTCGTCCACTCATTAACTATGCTACTACTTGGCCCCTTACCTTTCACACTTGTTGCACTTCCCTCTTGGCCTCTTTGCCCCATAAGAGCTACATTGTGCACACTAGCTCTAGAAAAGTGGTTTTATTCTAACTACTCATTTTATGGGTCCCTTCACCCATTTATTTACCTACTGAACTTAAGAAAAATAAAATTGGAAAAAATTAATATTTCTAATTAGCTATCAGATAATTAGGAATATTATAGTCTACCTACTAAAATGTTACTTGTCTTCAAGTAACTGCAAATATGGATGCTGCAAAATTCCCCCCCCCCCCCGTCCCAAATGGAATCTTCATCTAGAAGGTTCCTCCATCTGATCAGATATTATTTGACTACCGTGCTCCTTATCTACCTCTTCCGAGTGTCTAAAATGACCATCGGCTGTAGAACCAAATGCATCTAATCATCAATAGGTGATATTTCCCCTGTGGCAACCACCTGCTTCCCAAGAGAACTTTTCAGGCATGATACGTGAAAAATGTTGTGGATCATGCTCCCAGTTGGTAGCTACAACTCATATGCTACCTCCCCAACACGTCAGATCACTCTATATGGACCATAAAAGCGAGGTTTGAGATTCTTAGCTCCCTTATGCTTCAGCATAGACTTCTTGTATGATTGAAGATGGAGGTAGACCAAATAATCTACCTCAATGTAATATTCCCAATGGGAGACATGAAGCAATATTAAACAATACTGCAGAAAATAACTTAGTTCAGCCAAGTAAGTGTAGGAGGCCAATATGGATACCCTTATTTAACATTTATAACAGAAAATCAGATGTACAAAGAAACCCATAAGATGTACAAGAGGAAATAGAAGTCTCCTATGAAGAAAAATCCTCAAAATGAGGTGCAACAACCATACATATGAGCAGAAAATGCCTTGAAAATGTTATTTTATTAGGCTGCAATATTTTTTTATTACAAATTAGATCTAGAGCAAAATAATGCATGAAAATTCGGATCTATGATAGATCCATACACTATAAAGACTCTCCTTCAAATACACCTTGGGGTTTTCACAATACATGAAGCACATGGAGTAGATCTGAGATCTAAAAGCTGCAGATCTGCAGAAATCTTCAGATTTACAGGAATATTCAAATGTGATATGATGTATACAATAATATGATCCTCTTCAGTGGATCTCAAAGGTGAAGAGCAGATCCCCAACACATGAAAAACACTCCTCCAAAATGTTATGCCAAAATACCCTGCAACAACACCTACAGAAAAACGCAGATCTGGAAGTAAAAATGTACTGTACGGTTAAGATAGATTTTTCCACGTGCAAAAATCTAAATCTGATGCTCCAATGATCCAATACTCACTTGTCAATTGGATAGAAGATTTTCCCACTGAAAAATAGCACTAGAATGGCCTAGACCTGAGTAGATCTAGCGTCCACTTGCTGCAGCTTACAAAGACAACCAAACCCTCAACAGGATCGGCATTGTAGTTGGAAGAAGAAGCTTGGCCTTTAGCCTGATAGTGGACAAGAAATGGAATGCTCTTCTAAGAGGCCTCTCAAGGAAAGAGATGGAATTCCTAAACAAGAAATCCTTGTGCTAAACAACACTATGCTCTACTAAACAACAAGGAGAATGATATATGTCTAAATAGTCAATATACTCTAAAAAATGTAATCACATCAACAACAACAACCCCTCTCATGCTACCATCCTCTTCCTTTTACAATTTGAGAGCTTGCAAACCCTAAACCACCTTCATTGAAATGACTCCTTTCACATGAACCATCTCCTTCTAAAACTGCGATGTGAATCATTGATGGCCACTCCTCCAAGACAACGTTGTTGATTTGGTCATGGTTGACCCAGTCAAAAGATTTAGCCCCTTTCACACTTAAGGGTGCTTATTTACATAGCCCATATTCAGATTTGTTCACATGTGGCATTGATTTATTCACTGTTTAGGAGTTTTATGATCCTCCTTTACAATTTTATTCATGAAACAGAAAAGAAAAAACAAAATTGAATATTTCCATTATCTTAGGATAATTGGGAACATTATAGTCCTCCCCTCCAAAATGTTCCTTTTCCTCAAGCAATTGATAAGGTGAGTGCTACAACTCATCTGTTCTTCCTTTGGTGAAACCACATGAGTTATACTTTCTCCATAGGAAAAGTGTTCACCAAACCATCCCTCCATGACTTTTTCCTCCAAATTTCTCATGAGATGCAAATAGCCCATCTCATAATGAGACACAATATCACATGAAACAAACATGGTATGCCCAATGTTCTCCCTGAAATATGAAACATAAAGTACATGGGAATATCCATCCCATTGGACACATGCATACCTTCCCTCCTTCCTCCATACATCCCCATAGAAAGTACAAGTACATCATCAATGTAGGGGATCAAAACAATGTACATATAAAAAAAAAATTGTGCATATGGAGGTGGGTCATAGTCCCACATGTGGAACCCGTGCAGTGCATCTCCTACCTGCTTCAGATCTAGATGTGGTAAGTGGTTTTCCCACAACTTTCTTGTTGCCCATACCATCTCACCATAGCTGAAAGTGTGAGATATATTTGGTGCCTTAGGAAATCACCCATCATGTTGCAAAATCTCCCTCTTCCCTCCAAGGGAGTGGCCAAATCCAGAAATTTTTGTGGCCCAATATTGGCCATGAAGTTTACAAGATATAATACTCCTCCTTGGAGCCATGGACTACATAAATATGGTGAAATAATGCATATAATCAGAATATAAAACATGTTTTACAAGAGCATGTTCTTCACCAACAATCCTTCTCATATCAGTGGAGTGGTGCATAGATCTATCCTCTTCCTCAAAGAGAGAAAGAGAGGGTTGATTTAATTCTCTCATAGAGTTATCTTGCTACTCCATCTCCACAAGGTTCATGCATCTTTGACAATGCTGATATAGTTATTTTTCAAAGCCCTCCCAATAGTAGCTCCTCAAGATGATGTTGTTGAGCTTCATGGAATATCTTTGGCTGAAATAGAACTCTTCATAGGCCCTTTGTAGTAATTTCTTCTTGAGCTTGGAGGCTCTAGACAATAAGATCATACCATGATCATAGATGAATCCATATTGGATTGAATAACCCTCATCATGTAGCAAGTCATCAAGAATCATGCATGTGTGAAGATCCTTGGAATATTCCACGAATAGTTGGGATTTCCAATATGGATCTAATTTTCCCAATAGACAGCATTGATAATGTGTCAACTAAAATTTCTTCCATGTTGCTGCTCTTCTCCTTGACATTTCCAATGCCCAAGGTGTATGTTGGAAGGCCATGCCTCGCATTTCTCTCCTCCTTGACATCTCCCATGCCAAAGGTACAAGATGGAAGGTTACTATTCCTTCCTTGCTCCATGATGGTGCCATTCTTCTTCCTTGCAGCATCTTTTCTCAACGCATTATGAGATGAGATAATGGATAATGGTGATAAGGGAAAAATATTTCCCCTCTACTTGATATTTCCGAATACTCTCCGCACTATATTATGGTCTTCTAATGCTCCCTTCCTTCTTGGATCTATGAATGGAGCATCATTGCATGAAACATATTTTATCAAATTTGAATCAGGTAGTATCCCAGGTGTTTTACCACAAGATAATGATGTCTCATGGCTCATTACCATGTGCATAATAGATGGGACCATCATATCATTGCTTCCACTGTGAAAATACATCTCTGATTTTTGTGTGGAAGTCTCATGATAATGGATATCACTCTTAAGGATGCAAGAGTTCTTTTATTTGGAGAAGTTTCCCCATCTTTTCCTCCATGTAATAGTGGATCATCTCCCATCATGTCAGTGTTGTGATCCTTCCTCTGTTCTTCTTCTCCTACCTTCTGCAAGATTTCATAGTCTAAGGTGTTTCTTTTAGATGTAGTTAACTCATGAACACCCATCATCTCCTTGGTGTTAAGAGTCTTGATCACAAAGGAATGATCTGTCATAGTGTGTGTTCCCAAAACTGTATGCAATGTTGGAACACATTCCCTCCATTGTTTTTTCTCATTGTCTATCATCATAGACACATGCTGCTCATTCTCTTCATGTGTAAGATCCTTGGAAGCTTCTTGCAAAGATACAAGAGTTCTCCTAGTGGAAGCAATTGCTTCACCTCCATCTCCCAATAAAAATAGATCTCCTCTTATTGTCACAGTGCTAGAGGATCTTTCCAGCTCTTCTTCTTCCTTCCCCTCACCAATGGAGCATGCCTCATCATTAAGAGATCCTTTCTCATGATCTCTTTTTGAAAAAGGAACCCTCCTGTCTTCTTCTTGAGAGGAATGTTCTTGTTGAAATGGGGCCTTTTCCCTTGGAAAATCATGTAGCAGATCTTTAACCCCTTTAACAATGTCCTGGAATGGAGTTATCTTCATGGATCCTTTCATCTCATGTAAAGGTTTTGAATTCTGGGGCTTAGTTTCCTCACCCAAAGGAATTTTAGATGGCTTAGAATCAAATATTTTCACTAACCTCCTAGTGAAGTTTGCATAAGTAGAGATGTTTACATTTTTCAATGAAGAGGATTCAAATAACCACTAGGCATAAGCCTTACCTTCGAGGTGCAACGCTACTACTCTCATGGCTTCTTCTTCCAAAAGTTGGTGCAGTTGGAGATATGTGTCTAGCTTCTTTACCCAAGACTTGGTTGAGTTCTCAGGTGATCCATAAAAAGTAGGTAGAAAGATCCTACCCAAAGTATGTTGCATGCACCCTCTTCTCCTCTTTTATATGTTGGATCTTCTTTCTTCTTTAAGTTGAAAAAACTCTGGAAAGCTTAGATGCTCTTTGAATCTTTTAGACTGAGATTCATATTCTTGGAGATAGTCACCAAGAGTCTCCACTTTTGGTGTCTCTCCTTCTGCTTCTTCTCTTGCTAGGAATGTAGGCATGCTACAACATTGTAGATCTTGTTGTGTGGTTGAATTTTCACACACATAAGATGAAGAACTGGGGCTTTCTTCATGTGAAAATCTCTGCAAGGGATCTGCAAGTATTTCATTCCTCATTCCCCTGATTTCATTTTTCAGCTCAAGCATAGTTTGGAATAGAGTTTTTGAGAACTCTTTTCCTTTCATTATTCCAGATAAAGGGGTTTTACCCTTGTCTTCTTTTTCTTCTATGTAATCAAACTTCTTCTTATAGCATCTTGGCTTGAAAATCACAGGCTGAGCCAAATACCATGCTCTAATACCACTGTAATATTCCCAATGGGAAACAGGCATCAATATTAAACAATACTGCAAAAAATAACGCAGTTCAACCAAGAGCAGGAGGACAATATGGAGACCCTTATTTAACATTTATAACAGAAAATCATATGTACAATGAAACCCATACGATGTACAAGAGGAAATAGAAGTCTCTTGTGAAGAAAAATCCTAAAAATGAGGTGCAGCAACCATACATATGAGCAAAAACTGCCTTGACAACATTATTTTTATTAGGCTGCAACAGATGTTGATTACAACTTAGATATAGAGAAAAATAATGCATGAAAAGTCAGATCTATGACAGATGCATACACTATAAATACTCTCCTTCAAATACCCCTTGGGGTTTTTAGCAATACATGAAGCACATGGAGTAGATCTAAGATCTAAAAGTTGTAGATCTATAGAAATGTTCAGATTTACAAGAATATTCAAATCTGATCTGATGTGTACAATAATATGATCCTCTTCAGTGGATCTCAAAGGTGAAGGGAAGATCCCCAACACATGAAAAAAACTCCTGCAAAATGTTATGCCAAAAGACCCTGCAACAACACCTACAGAAAAACATAGATCTGGAAGTAAAACTGCGTTGTATGGTTTAAGATAGGTTTGGCCACATGCCAAAATATGAATCTGATGCTTCAATGATCCAATACTCACTTTTCAATGGGATAGAAGATTTTCCCACTGAAAAAGAGCACTATAATGGTCTAGATCTGAGTAGATCTAGCCTCCACTTGCTGCAGCTTACAAAGACAACCAAACCCTCAACATGATCGACATTGTAGTTGGAATAATAATCTTCGCCTTCAACCTGATAGTGGACAAGAAATGCAATGCTCTTCCAAGAGGCCTCTCAAGGAAAGAGATTGGATTCCTAAACAGGAAATCCTTGTGCTAAACATCACTATTCTCTGCTAAATAGCAAGGAGAATGAGATATGTCTAAAAATACAATATACTCTGAAAAATATAATGACATCAACAACCACTCTCATGTTGCCATCCTCTTCCTTTTATAACTTGAGAGCTTGAAAACCCTAAACCACCTTAATTGAAATGGATCCTTTTACATGAACCATCTCCATCTAAAACTGTGTTGTGCATCATTGTTGGCCACTCCTCCAAGACATCGTTGTTGATTTGGTCATGGTTAACCCAATCAAAATATTTAGCCCCTTTCACACCTAGGGGTGCTTATTTACATAGCCCATATTTAGCTTTGTTCACATGTGGCATTAATTTATTCATTGTTTAGGAGTTTTATGATCCTCCTTTACAATTTTATTCATGAAACAAAGAAGCAAAAAAAAAATTGAATATTCCCATTAGCTTGGGCTAATTGGGATTATTACACTTAAACTACCTCTCCATGCAGCCTTGATATGCATATAACTTCTGCAGGTTTGGCGCTATAGCCAGGTTGTCCTTGAGAGCACAGAGTATGTCTTGGCTCTCCTGGATCCAGTCCTTGGCTCTGGGGACCTTGCTTGCTCCAAACATCACATCAACAAAGGTTAAATCATCATAACCATATAAAGCATAAAATAGAGACATACTGATTGACCTATGAAATGTCATGTTGTAGAAGTATTCTCCCATGTGAAGCCAATGCAACCATTCCTTCTACTACCCTGAGATATATTTCCACAAGTAGCCTTCCAGCCACTTTTTTACTATCCTTCTTTATCCATATGTCTGGGGGTGATAACTGGTATTTGGTTTCAACTCGATACCTACCAAATGAAAAATCTCCTACCAAAAGTTGTCGATGAAACAATTTTCCTTGTGATTGATTATGGTCTTGGGAAGACCATGAAGCCTAAACACATCCTGAGAAAATAATTAGTCCACCTATGACGCAGTGTCCCGTGCAGAGATGGAAAATAAGTGTGCATACCTCATCCATTGATCAACAACCACATAGATACAATCCTTTCCCTACACCATAGGAAAATTTTTGATGAAATCCATGGAGATGCTCTCCCACTTCCCCTTAGGAATGGGAAGTGGCTATAACAATCCCGTGGGATGACTCAACCCCCCTTCCTTCTTCTGAGAAACTTTTCACTGCCTGACATGCCGAAGCATATCCTCCTTGAGGCCTCTCCATGAGAACCTCTCCCTGATGTCTCTGTATGTTTTGGTGAACCCTTGATGCCCTATAAAAGGTGAATCATGTGCTGCGTTCAAGATCTTCTCCTTGACACGAGAGGCCCCTATTAGGAAAATATTGTCGTTGTAATGGATGACCTCATTCATCACCTTATACTAGTCATCTGTCACCTGTCCATCCAACATCTCACAAGTGAAGTGGTCCTTGGAATAATCCACCAATAGCTAAGCCCTCCAATCTCCATCAAGCCTCTTCAAAGACAATGCCACTGGCCTTCGAGACAAGGCATTTTCCACCACATTTTTCTACCCTTTGACATACTTGATGTCAAAATCATAGGCCTGGATTTTGTTGACCCACTTCTACTGTCTCTCTTGAAATTTTTTTTGCTCAAGGAAGAACTAAATGCTGTGGTGGTCCGTCCTTACCTGAAATCTTTTACCCAACAAGTACTGCTTGAACTTGGCCAACGCATGCCTGATGGCCAACATCTCCTTTCCGTATATTGAATACAACCTCTCATGCGGCAATAGCTTCCAACTCTCAAAAGTTATAGGATGCCCCCCCTGCATGAGAACTACGCAAAATCCTTCTCCTGAAGCATCACACTCCAAAACAAAGGGATGCGTGAAATCTAGCAATGCCAACACTGGATAGTTTCTCATCACCTCCTTGAGCATGTCAAACACCCTTTGCGTAGTGCTTGTCCAATAAAAGGCGCCTTTCTTAGTGAGTTCCTTGAGGGGTGCTGCATGTTGTGAAAACCCCCTTACAAACTTCTTATAGTAGGTGTAGATGCGTACAAAACCCTGAACTTACGTCACATTATTTAGTTTCTTCCAATCCTGAATGGCCCAGATCTTCTCCTCATGGACCCTCACTCCATCCACTCCAATGATATGGCCTAGGTAGAAAATCTATGAAAGCACAAATTCGCACTTGGATAGCTTGGCATAGAAATTATGCTCCTCCAAGATATCCAATACAGCCTTAATACATTGCAAGTGTTCCTCCCATGTGTGGCTATAGATGAGAATGTTGTCGAATAATACTAGCACAAAATTCCTCAACTAACCACAGAAGACGTGGTTCATACAAGACTAGAAATTGGCTAGATAATTGGTTAGCTCAAAGGGAATCACCAAGAACTCGAACTAGCCATAGTGGCATCTGAAAGCATTCTTGGGGACATCCTGGTCCCTCACCTTGATCTGATGGTACCCCGACCTTAGATTGACCTTGGAAAATAAATTTGATCCCCTCAACTCATCCATTAGCTCATCCATCCTAGGAGTGGGGTATCGGTTCTTCATGTTTTTCTTATTCATAACCCTGTAGTCGATGCACATTAGTAAGATGTTGTCCTTCTTCTTCACCAACACTATGCAAGACGAAAAAGGGCTAGTGTTGGGTCGGATGTGTCCTAATGTCAGGAGCTCATGGATGTATATCTCGATATCATCCTTGTAGGCCTTAGGGTGCCTATAGGGAGTGGCGATCATTACCTGGATCCCTTATCGAACTCAATAGTGTGATCAAATCCTCGGTCTGGTGATCACCCCAATGGTATGTCCCTAAAGACTATGGGGTAGCGGTCCAATATAGATTGAACATCGGGGTGTACAAACTACCCTGTGACTCCTGCCTCTGAAATACACAGCTCCACTACCCACTCTGTGTTCCCCTTCCGGAAATCTTCCTCCATCCAATGTGTCGAGACTATCTAAGGTGGATATGTGCGTGCCTATGATCATTTGGTGCTTTCTACTCTTCTTGTTTATCCACTTCATCTCGAATGTCTCCCAAGCTGTAGCGACTTTTCCCAGTGTAATCAACCACTACACACCTAATATCACATTGGTGTCTTGGATGTCAACAACAAAAAAAATTATCCATCATGGTATATGTTCACATGGTTACAGCTAATGCTGGAACATATCTCGTGCACTATAGGGTCCTGGCACCCAGAACCATTACAAAGAATCCATCAAAACTCTTAGTTGGTATGCCCCTCCTCTGCACTAGTTTCTAATCAATGAAATTATGTGTGGCCCCACTATCCACCAATACTGTAACACATTTTCCTTGGAGCATGCCTTAGAAATTGAGTCTCAAATACTTGGGAACTCCTTGAAAGGGTGCAAGGACTCATCCTCTTGGTGAAAATTATCCTCCTCCTGCTGCTAATGGTGGTGGTGGTGGATGCCCTAGTCCTAATGCATCAACATTGGCATCTCCTTCCAACTCCTCATATGTCTCTTCTTCTTACTCAATGTTGAAGAAGACCTCAATGTAGTGTGTCTTACCTATGGCACAACACTGACCCAATGCCCATCGCTCTTGGAAAGTGAAGCATAGCTTCCTACGTCTCAAATCCCTCCAGGTATCATCATCCAAAGCCCCTCAGACTTGGTTCCCATTTGGTGGTGGAAACCTCGTGTCTTTCCCCCTCGATTGAAATGTTATATTTGGGGGAAATAGAGCTCTCATCCTTGGCAAGGCATCCTATAGATCCTTGGCCCTCTCAAATGCGTCCTGAAGTGTAGCTAGTCTAATGAACCTAACTAGCTCACGCAGAGGCTCTGTCTATCCATCGATAAACATATACACCCTCATGGCCATGTAAAAATATGGAACCATCACTGAGAGATTCAGGAACTCAGAGATATAAGTCTCTAGGCACCCTTTCTATTTGATCTTGGCTAACTTGAGAAAATTTTCTTCTGGGTCCTTCCGATCAAACCTCTCCATTAGTCTCTTGGTGAACTCTGCATATGTAGTGACCCCTAAGTGACCCAATGTGTTCATATCATGGAACCAACAATCAGGAGCTTCCCATTCAAGGTGCAGTGATGACACTTTGATGGCCTCTACCTCCATCCAAGCCTTTGGAGTACTCTTTGATGACCCATCAAAGGTAGGCAGAAAAATTTGGTGTGCAGTACTTTGCAGGTCATTTCCCTGTGTGTACCCACCTCCTTTTTTTATAGATGTGGGGTCTATGTTTGTATCTTAGATGAAAAAAATAATTGTAGGTCAAGTGACCTCTGAACTCTTTCCCATGGAACATGTATTCCGAAAAATACTCGTTGTAATGATTTGCCCTTGGCCCCTGAGGTCATCTTGCTCATGTCTCTACAACTAAGAAAGTGGGCATAGTAGAGCATTGTGAGGTATGTGACACTACCATTTGCTCAGAACAATACTGAGAGCTGCTTGATCCTTCTCCATTCTGAAAGCCCCTCAGGATTTCCCTTTGTATGATTTCTCCGACAACTCTTTGCCCCATCTCTTCTATTTTCTTGGTGAGCTCCTACACAGATTTGAGGAGGAGGTTGTTAAACTCATTCTTTTCATCCTATTATTTAATTGGTTCCTTCCATTTATCCTCCTCCAATAGAACACAATCTCCTTTTTTGGATGTGATCTCAAGCCTATGTTCTATGTCTTTGTACTACCTTGTCCTGTCCAAAATGTCTTCTCTATCTCCGAGTGTCATAGACCAGTTTCTCCATAGGCTGAGCCATGTCTATGAGCTTTGATACCACTGTAATATTCCAAATAGGAAAATGACAGTAATACAAGCATACAAAGACTAAATTTGAAGAAATATGGAAAACACATTAAAAACACCATGAAAATAACCAGAACTACTAAGCCATTTTATTAAAATACCAGAGATGAAAAAAAGTACAACAGTGCTAAAAAATATAGCACTCTATCCAGCTAAGCTGGCTAGAATGGCCCTCACATTCTCCCACCCAAAAAACATATCTACTACTGCTTTGCTGGATTGTCCATGTACGATTCCCTGCTGGAAATGTTGCTTCTCACTGAATAGGGCTACGTATATGAGGCTGATCTAGTGCTTAGAATATGTTGGGATTTGGACAATGGAATTTACTCTAAAAACCCAGAAAAACCCACAAATGATTTCCGGAAAGGGTGAACCCTGAAAATCACCCTCCTAGGGTTTGAAAACACACAACTGTTGGGTATGCAGATTTATCAGCTGAACTAATAGATAAACTGGTTGTAACTGCTCCCTAAAGCTCAAATATTGAAGGGTTGATCCCCTTACTAGATTCCAAGTGGAAAAGCCTTGGAATTTATCCCTCTCCATAACCCCTCGGTTGTTGGATTGCGTAAATCACTCGGTGATTGCGCTACTGTAGGAGGGACTGATGTGGATTGATGACAAGATATTGAATCGGCTCCCACCAAACAATAAAACTCCTCTCCTAAGTGGGCACTCGAAGTCCCTCAAGGATGAGTTTGAGATCTCTGCACGGAGACACCCTTGTGCTAAACATGATTGTAGGCTCGGCTAGACAGCTCAAGCATGCTCAAGTCGTAAAGACTAGAAAATCAAAATATGCAAGAATGATTTCTATGGCTACCCTCACCCCCTTCTTATTCTTGTGAAACCCTACATCCTTGAGTGCACTCATTAACTATTTTTCTACTTGGCCCCTTAGCTTTCACACTTGCCACACAACCTTGGGTCCACTCATTAACTGTGCAACTACTTGGCCCCTTGTCTTTCACACTTGTTGTACTGACCTCTTGGCCCTAGAAGAGTTGCGTTATCCACATTAGCTCTAGAAAAGTGGTTTTATTCTAACTAATGGGTTTATGGGTCCCTTCACCCTTTTATTGGAGAAGATTATTATTTCTAATTAGTTGTCAACTAATTAGGAATATTACAGAGATAATGTCTTCACTTGTCACCTGGTGCAATGAACTAACGCTGAGATATTTATGATTTTTTATATTAGTATTGATCTGACTTCTAAACATTGATAAGTTGATTCAATTGATTTGATTGCATAATAATGATTTCTAAAACGATGAGCATGATTTTTTTGTAATGTGTTATGGTTGTAGTGAGCATTGCATGAAGCAAGCTCGCCCGATCCAGATATGTCTGCCTGGAAATTTATCTAGTGAAGCGAGGATGGTGTATTGGTCCAAGCATTCTCTTCTGAAGTGTTCGAAGGTATAATTTGATTTTGATTTTGGCTATTGTCAGGTAAAGAGCCTCTCATGATATAATTTAAATGGAGATGACTTCTAAGTCTTGACATGATATATCATGGCATGATGAATCAAATTTTTGAATATGGGAAAAGATAATATATTTTTTGAAGATATTAAAGAAAAATGAGAAGATAGAAATACAAATTCTTGGACACATTGATTTGAAGTTCAATGTTGCTGAACTTGACATGGCAACCGAAAGCTAATTGAAGCATTTATGTTTCATTTAGAACATATATTTGTTTATCTATACGGTGATGTGCATAGAACCTGAGTTGAATCATGATTGAGTCGCTTTATTCACATTGAGTTTCCACCAAGAATCCCTAGAGATGTTTTCATGGGATGATATATTCTTAGTCTATGATATTTTCCAATAGGATATGTTGATGTTGATTAGTGATGAGATGAGCACATATGAGTTCATCATTAGTACGATCACTTCCATGATGAGATATTTGTAACACGACCGAGGTTGAGTACGATGTTGATGATCTAACTAACTATTAGTAGGATGAAGAAGCTCCTTAGAGATTTTTCGGAGCATCATATGGATATGACATAGATACATTGCAATAACATAGAGAGCCGAATAATCCCATAAATATAGTTGGGACCAAGATATTGTCATATAATGAGATAGTGCAGTTGTTTGAGACAAGCTTAGGCTTGTGGTTGGAACCTCCTTGAGAGGGAGGATGATTATGGTATCCTTTTGTAATTTATATGATTATTTATATTTTGACATGATATTTTATATTTTTGTCATGTATACAACTTCTAATGATACATGATTTTTACCTGATATAGGTATGATGATATGAGTATGATGAGAGAAAATTTGATCGAGGACACTCAGCCAAACACTTCCCCCTTGTTTGAGCTCCCTGGGTGACGAATTCAAACAAAGGGTTCTTGGAGTTGATGGAAATCTGAATAATAGGGTATTACCCCTATTTGTTACCCACAAGGTTGGAGTAGTACCTCCCCCTATCTTCGTCATTATAAGGTATACCATAGTTGGAATCATACCCACAAGATGGGCTTGATAGGATTACCCCTCTCCGTATGTCGAACGAATGAGTAGGCTTGGAGGCATGTGATCCTTACCTCTTGGTATGTTGGGCATCTCATCTGAGCTAGATTATGATGGAGGTGTTCTACAACATGAATAATTAGGGTCATTGATGGGAATATCAGTAGGCAATAGGATAGCTTGAGTAGTAGCTCCCCTATGTCACCTATTTATCGATATGGGGTCATATTTGTAGCTCCCCAATGATATTATAGGATGAGTAGCAGCTACCTGACATGATTTTAGGTTGAGTTATGCTCCTTGATATGATCTTCGATGATGATTTTGGTCGTAGATTTGACTCCCTGCTGATATTTATGAGTGGTAGCCTGATGACATTTCCAGGTAGTAGCCTGATGACATAATTCTGGGAAGTAGCCCACTGACATATATTATGGGTCTTAGCTCACTGAGAGATATTCCAGATAGTAGATCATTAACATAAATTCCACGTAGTAGCCCGTTGATAAAGGCTCTAGCTTGTAGCCTTATGAGTAGAGGGTGGTAGCTTAAGGTCCCCTTTAGTAGAAAATTATTCCTGTAGATTCAAGAATATTCAACATATAAGAAACAAAAATCAAGTAAGTAGGAATGATCAAGTGTTATACATTTATGATTCTAGATGATGAGATACTTGAGATGGGAAGTATGTCATGTTGATCGATGGCCAGATATCGAAAACTAGAATTCTCCCTAGTTGAGAGGGAGTGTTAAATTTAAGAAACTGCAGGAAAATTCCTCCTTGAACAACTCACATGATAAATATGAATTTTTCATTAAATTCATCTTTTCAAGAGGACCAAAATCAACCTAAATATCACCTTATTTGGACAATAAAAAGTTAATTTTTGAATTTATTTATTAACTCATGTATATTGGGTTAGGTCAGCATCAACCCCAAGTGGACCCGCATGGAAGCCTATAAATAGAAGAGACCTAAAGCTCATTTGGAAACATTCATCAAGCTAGCCTTATTCTCTTGTATGTTGTCTTGGTTCTCTCAGGTTCTACGAAAGAAGTTCGCATGGAGGTTCGAAATCATAGGTCCGAGGCTCACAAAAAAGTTTGGGTTTATGTTCTAGGTGCGTGCACAAAAATGGTGCATTCAAGCTTTAGCCACAGGCTTGCTATAGGCATGGTAGGAGTTGGGGACCCTTAGCCACAGGCACAAAGTGTTATTCTCTTGGCTAGGGCTTCAGAGGCAGATCGAGTTGTGTTTCCTCACAGTCGCATGCACAAAATGTTATGGTAGCGACTCGGGGCCCTTAGTTGTGGTCTAAGAGTGTTATACTAGTTACTAAGGCCTTAGAGATGAAATTATAGTGCTCCAAAGTTTTTTCTCAGTGAAAATAATGTTCGATAGCATGCTACAGGTAGTGCAATTATATTACAGTCATCAAAACCAGAGTTTTGATGTTTAGATTTGTTTCATGGATACTTTTGTTGTTGTGAAGATAAGGATCATTGTAGTCTATTTTGCTGAATCATTTGATGACAATCTACTAGAAGAAGAATATTGAAGGTTTTTTCCCCATAGTGGGTGTTTCCCTAGTCCCCAACCTATCCTGGTGTCTTTATGTGTGCTTTCTTTTCTTCCTATGTTCCTTTCTCTTCCACTGCATTGATTATGATGCTATTGTTCATTCTACATAGTTGCAATGATGATGAATACTAATAATGTAGATTTGAATAATTTTATGGTGTTATGGGCTAGAATTGATGTGTTAATGATGAAATTAAACTATCAAAGAAAATATCAATATAGCCCTATGAAAAATTAACCATTTTCAAACTTTAGCAGAATTATGGAAGAAAGATGAAATGAAAAACATAAAATATGAGCCAATATTAAGGTTATTTAAATTACATATACCAAAATTTCAGTGAAACTGTAATGCTAAAGACCAACAACTTCATTATTCTCTTCTACAGCAAAATAAAATTAAATTGAGAGACAACATGAAGCACATATCACATTCTACATATGTCTTGAATAACTTTGATTTTTTTTTTTTAAATGACCAAGAAGATCCAAAATTTAAAAAATAAATTTTGCTTCGTAGGTCCAAAACCCAGAACCCTCTATTGTTCCTTAAAATTTCTTTTTATAAGATCATTACAATGGGAAAAATTATGAAACTGTCAACTATCAAAAATGTTAACTACTTGAAATATCTACAAACTACTTGGTCATTCAAAAATCTATATTCATGATGAAAAAAAATAAAAAAAATTATATCATTTTACAAAAACATTTTCAAAATTTTCCATTGAAGCAACATGTGACATTGGTTCATTGAGTCATATGAGATACTGGCGCAGTTGAAGGTCTAGATTTTGTACTCGCTTCTATAAGAGACATCTACTCTCTACTTTTCTTCCAGATTGTCATACTTTTGACAACACTGGTATGAACCATTCTCAAATTGGTGATCTCGCTATAATTTGGCTTGTCAGTAAAAAGAGTTCTAACTAACCACAATAGCTAAAACTCCCTGTGCAAATAATTGATGCTTGTTGCTCCTTTTAGAAATGTTGTTTCTTCATGTGGAGTACAAATCTTGACCTTGGATTCTACCAGAAAAGTTTCATAAGCCTCAGAGGGAAGCATATTTCCCTATTGATCCCATCATGAAGGCAGTCTTGCTCTATTTCTCTTGTCAAAATTGGTATTAAATTTAAAAAAAAGAGTCTTTGACCTCTGTCAATTTTGTCTCAGCTATTTTTATATACATTTTTTTTAAAAACATCTTGTTTATCTCCATCAACAATTTTTTTATATCTTCAATTTTCATTTCTCATAACTCTTGTGATGAATTACAGTTAAGGATATGAATCCTATTTTTAGAAAATTGAGAATGTTGGTAGATATTTTGCTTACTAGCAGAAATTATGCTTTCCAAATCTATGACAATGGATTTTTATTCTACAATAATTGATAATAATTCCCAATCATTCCTTAATGTATGAATAATATCATTCCAAATTATTTCCCGAGCTTGAATGAGGAATATGTTTCCCTTCATGTTTTCCTTCGGTTCCTTAATCTCATGAGAAGAAACCTAAAAATCATTTTGATATTTGGAGGCAGTTTCTTGAGCCACAGCTAATTCCCTCTCTATTATTTTTAGAATTTTTTGTTCATCATCAAAATTTCTTTGTATATTCTTCATTTCGTTTTCTAATATTTGCAGTTCAGTCATTAATCTAGTCAATTTTTTTGTAGGATATTCAAAGTCATGTTGTACTAAGATAGTACAAACATGTGAATCCAATTTCTATTGCAAAGCATAATTCATCTCTTTAAGAGTATAAATTTCAGTATTTCTCTACAAGAGTACATTTGTTATAATCTCCTTTTCTTTCTCCAACTGAGCTATTTCTTGGACCATGAATTGTTACAGAAAAGGAAGTTTTAGCTTCTTTATCATTACTTGAATTTTGGTTCCTTCTCCCTGCAAAAGCTTCTAAAGAACACTACTTTCCTCATTATTTACACCAACCTTCACAATTAACTTGTTCAATTCTTCATTTTGGGTGGAAAAAGGTTTGGAATTTTTCCTTTCCAGCTTCAACTAATTAACCAATTTTCCTAACAAAACTTCAACTTTTCTATTAGCCAAGGATGTTTTGTTTAAATCATTGTATATTAATTATGTAGTTTTCTTATGTAGATTAATCTTATCAGGAAGTGAGATTTCTCTTGCATCTACAATCATGTTGATTTTCTTGAAACCAGATGATGATGAGATAGTCAATGAAGAAGGATTAGAGAAATATAATTTCAATTTATTTCTCCCAAGGTCCATGGTAGACAATAGGTTAGTATGATATTCAGAAATAGACTAAGCTTCAAGTTGAGATTCCATATTTTCTTTCACCCTCTTGTTTATTTATTCTATTTGATTGTATAATCTCTTTATAACATGAACAAAACTCTCATAATTTTCTTTAAGAACTAGGGAATAGGGTGTAGAATTCGCATATCCCAACTTTAATTGAAAACCCATTATGGTTGAGGAATTTCCAAACATAGATTCAGGTTATTTTTTCCTCTCATTCATCTTTTCCCTCATTGAAATTTTATATGTTTAACCTTCTAAATCAATTATATCGTCACTTCCTCTTTTCACAATTTTCTCAATAGGATGTGGAATTTCAACCTCCATTCCTCCTTGTGCACTTTTGTGACCACCATTTTCCAATTTCTCTACATATGGTTGAGGTTCATGTTTACAAGGAGCATATGAATTTCAACTCTTATATTAGAAATAATATGGTGGAGATCATATGATAATTTTTCACACATATGTAATTCCATGCCTTCAATATTTTTTTTTCACTTCTTCCATGGCATGCATGTTGTTCACAATAAAATCTCCAATGGTACTTGACAATTGGAATGAGTGTCCCTTCTTTGCTGGTAAAAAATGAACCTGATCAACATTTAAATTTTTCTTGATAAACTCCAAAGAAAGTAACCTCATAGGCATAAATGTAGGAAGTATATAAGAGGAAATATTTGCTCCCGCTAGTCTAATCTTAACATGATCTTCAAACTAGAACCAATCACCCACTTTAGCATCCTTACTAAGCTGAAGAAGAGATTGATACTTTGAAAAAATACAAGGTGGAGGAGAGCTATTTATAATGGAATAAGAAACATACAAGAAATAAGTAGTGAATTATATGAACCCTTTATAATTGTCATGACTTCTTATGGTAATTGTCTAGTTCACCACTGATAGCTTATTTCTATGTATATCCATTATATTCAGTCCCAAGTGAATGAATTTCTCCACATGAGTATACAAGAAAATATAGGTTACTAATGAGGGAAATCTAAAAGATTGAGTGAGAGTAAGGTATGTCAACTCTTAATTAACCATTTTTTCGCAATAAGCAGGTAGATCAAGTACTATCTCAGGTTGCAACGTTAAATTAAACATCCCCAAAATGGCTTGGTCAATGAAATTTGTATCCTACCTTCCCAGAACCTTGGCAATGATTTGCAGAATTGGCCTTACATATTCAACAAAAGTTTCAAGAGGAAACAGAGTAGGTTCCAAAGGAAAATGTTTTCTTGAGGGCATTAAAAAGAAAGTCAGCTGGGCATAATATTTCCAAGTATATTTTGAAAATTTTACAACAAGGTTTTCTTTGAAAATTATGTATATATATTTGAAGGTGGAAATATTAGGGCTTGTTTAATTTAAAAGGAAGACACTTGAAAAACATTTTCACCTAATTTATTCATCACAAAGAACTTATGGTGATAAAGATTAGATACTGATAAGCATATAAACATAGGGAAGACATACGTTTGGGGAATTATTGCAAAAAAAATACCAGACTTGATAACTGCAACATACTTTAGGGATTCCTTTTGGCTGACTATGATATGTTGGCGAAGTTACATTAAATCTATGCAGAAAATTGGATTGAAAAATTCCCTCTTAGTTTCCATAAGAGGAATGTGGGAGGAAGAACCTGACCACACATCTTTCTTTGAAATTTCAACAATTGGAACAATTGGATATGATGTGTAATCACCTAGTAAATGGATGATTGGTGATGAATTGAAATTTAAATAGGACAACTGTGAAATGTTATAGATATGAAAGGATGAAAAGGATAAAATGAGGGGAATGAGGGTAAATGAGATCTATGGGAAACGGAAAAATGGGGGGAATATTGAAATAAATTCAAGAGTGACATGTACGAAAGGATGAGGTGGCAGAAAATAATCTATAAAGTGATGGGATGATGAGGCAGTGACGAAATGGTGACATGTGCTAACACGCTCCCTTGTTGTGGAGCTACGGGTGCACACAACAACACAAGGAATTCCCACTGGGAGTGATCCCCTAATTAATCTCATTTGTCAATATGTATTCAACTGTAATATTTAGCTGGAGTTTATGGAGGCACCCGTCGGCATAAGCATCACGCTAGTTGTGTTGTCAGGTTTGAGCCATCATGGGGTGTTGACATTGCATTCAAATATGCCTATCGTAGATGTGCACCATTTAACCATGCCATCATGGGGTGTTGACATTGCATTCAAATATGCCTATCGTAGATGTGCACCATTTAACCATTGATTATTTTATGATTGAAAACCTTCACCCATTTCTGATAGACCTAAATATTGCACCATTCTGATCAATAAAGACTTTCCACCTTTTTTCAAAAATAAGAAAAATTCTATGTATTTTGATTTATGAATTTTTTTTTCAAATATATCATATTTATTTTTCTGTAATTTGAAAAAATTAATGAAAAAAAGTTACAGCAACTGGCACCACCTGGGGATAGTTCTTGCTAGCTCATTTTTCCTTGACCTAGGTTTAGCTTGTAGTTTGAAGCAACAAAACCCCCAGAAACTAGCCCTTTTAGCAACGACCTGCAAGCAGATCGTAGTCTCACCCAAGGTGGCTATGGGTTGTTGCAGAACCAAGTTTCTGTAGGCTTGAGGGACTGCATGAGGTGGGTTTACTTCCATTCCCTATAATTAAATAATCTTCTAACATATATCTTACTATTGTAGTGTGTCTTCTACTTATCCACTTTTCCATAAACATAAATGCGATACAGAATAAGATAATCTATGATACTATAACATTCAAGTGCAAACAATACTTCACATAAAAGATAAGAAACAATAATAACACATATAGATACAGAGTATGGCTCACCACTTCTTCTTTTATTATAATAAGTCTCTTCAGTACATAAAACTTCTCTGACTTGCGCACAAAACTGTAGGTGGTCTATGCACAAAGCTACTGTCTCTTTAAGGCCTCCACGTACACAAATACAGATCCTTCCCCTTGGGCCCAAAATAGACTAAAAAAAAATAATGCAAGTGCTTGTACCCATCAACTATTACATTCATGAATTCAACTCAACATTATTTCTCCTTATATAACTTTTACATCATGCGAAACCATGGTTCACATACCATGGCTGGACAAAAAAATAGACTAAAACCCGAAACCCATTAAAAAATGAGGCGCTCTGACCCACCCTGAAGGCCCTAAACAGTGCATAGTATATCTAACATCCCACTACCGTGCACTCCACTCCTCAAAATGCAGATTCTTTTCACAAAAAATTGGACCAAGTTGGGTTGCGCCCAATAGGCCCCCAACGCTCACATGTGACTCATCCTAAGTCACACAACTAGTGTGCTCTGAATATATGTTGTTATGTTTTTCTAAGCCTCATTGAATGGCTAAATCATCTCTCCAATCTACTTATCTTCTTGTTGCACCTGCTCCAATAGCTTCTCTATTTTTGGCCCAATAGTTTTCTACAGTACTTATTTTTCTCTACATCAGATCTCATTGAGCTTCACATCCACTACTTGTGACAGTTGTATGGCCTCATCCTGCAATCGATGATTCCTCATCGTTATAAGCTTCTCTTTCCTTCAAATATTGTTGATATGTTTCTAGATATTCTTTCCTTCTCTGATCCTGGCGAGCCTATACCAGACTGCTAAGGTCCCTGCAGTTTCCTGTATTTCGTCCAAAAACTTCTTCTTTCTCTAAATATCTTATTGAATTCTTTGAATGTTTGGATCCTCCTGCATTGAGGTCCATGTATGATTTTAGGATTAAATATTAACGCAAGTGTAAAAAAAGTGATCACTTTAGCTGCATATGAAAAACAACCCTAACAACAATTATGGCTATAAAAATTCTTAGATCTGCAATAGAAGATCAAAACGAATGAAAAATGGACCCAGATATATGAAAATAAAGCAAGTAAACAAAAAAAGGAAATAAGATTTTCTCCAAAATATTCAATAGAAAGGACAAGAATTATAAAGATTTTTTTGTATTATGTAACAACTGGGAAGAGAACTAACACAACTCCCCTCAATGGGATGGGTTCTTGGTTGTTCTAAAACTCTTCAGCTTCAGAGTTTCTCTCACAATGGTGTAAATTTTAGTGACAGTATTCACATTTTTCCACCAAGGATCAAAACACATTTGCATGTGCATGTTAGGTGTCCCATACTGAATAAATTTTTCATCATTCCATTAGTTCATGACTTAAATTGTTCCTCAGGTGGTTGCCCTTCTCAATAAGATAAATTTTCCCTCCGATATTCACACTGTTGAATCATTCCCATGTCCCCTTGAGCATAATAACACCTATGGAAATGCTCTGTTCACTTGGAAGTCTTTAAAGTCAAAGGTCAAAATCTTGTTCAAAATTAGGTCAAAAAACAATCCCATTAGGTCATTAGGGTTTTTCATTTCTCAAGGTCACTCCTTCATTTAGATTAAGTCAACACATATATGAGAGGGATTTAATATGGTCATCATGATGGTTTCATTATACTTTAAATGTTGTATTTTTCAGTTTGAAGACTTTTTTTATCAAAAATCCATTTTGATAAAAAAAGTCACCTACGTAATTTATTTTAATTTTTTAAAATGTAATTTTATGCTATTATATGTAATAATTTCATCCCAAAGTTGTCAAAGAAATCATGTCAAGCCTGCAATGCAAAAATATTCAAAGAGTATAAGTGATAAATCAAACATTAGAAAAGTGGGTATTTCAAAGTTAAATCAAAATTCACTTGGTTATAAAGCCTATCAAACATTTCAAAATATTCGTGGTTTCCTTTGTAATTATCATAAGTATTCAGCAAGAGAAGAATTTTTGAGTTTTTGGGAGCAATTGTGCTAAGTTTCTTACCGTTGCGCATTCAGAAGACTTGCGCTGTGCGTTTGAACCGGTTGTGCATTTATCAAGGAGGTTTTTAGAGCTATAAAACTGACCAAAATTGTCAAAAAAACATTTGCTACAACATTCATTTATGGTTATGAAGGTTTTGGCGGAGCTTTTAATGGAAATTCAACACAACTAAAAAAAAATGGCGGCCAGAGGTTATTATAGATGTTTATTTTCATCGGTGCACTACTATGGCTTTAACGCACCGGTGCATAAATGTAGAGGGTGCCCCAGGGCAGTCAAAGGAGAATGCACCAAGCTATTAAGGTATAAAACAACACAGGGCATAGTGTTGGTGATACAACGCACGGGGCTGTTGTAATTGGTCCTAGGATTTGTGCAGTGCCCATAGGTCGTATCAACACACCGGTGCGTAGACTTATAGAAATGCACCGATGCACAGTATCACACAAATGCACTGAGATTTATAATTGGTATCGGTATTCGTGCGGTGCCCATAAGTCGTTTAAATGCACCGGTGCTTATCGACACATAAACGTCTCGGTGCGTAGTATCACACAAACACACCAAGATTTATAATTGGTATCGGTATTCATGCGGTGCCCATAGGTCGTACAACGAAACTGGTGCATATAGACACATAAACGCATTGGTGTGCCATACTGCACAAATGCACCGATATTTTTAATTGGTTTTGGTATTTGTGCAGTGCCCATAGGTCACAAAATTGCACCAGTGCGTTTGAAAATACAAATGCATTGGTGTACAGTAACTAAAACGCACCGGTTTTCATTTTGTATTCTATAGAAACATCGACCTATGACAGTGAAATTATTGTGATTGTTTTAAATTCATTATTGATCAAAATTCAACACATCTTATAACAATATTCATATTAATTAAATTTTTATTAATGCATTTGAATGTGATCTTTGGATTAATTTGTTATATCATATCATAATTATTGTGGTTTTTAAAAATTCATTATTCATCAAAAGTCGACACATATATATATCTTATACCAATATTCATATGAATTAAATTTTTATTAGTGCATTTGAGAACGACAATGGAGAACGCAATAGCAACAATGGAGAACGTAATAGAATAAATTAAAATATATTTAATTATATATATATGTGTGTGTGTGTGTGTGTGAATAAGATAGTCTTTGTCATAAAAAATGGGATAGTTATTGGTATTCCTTTGTCTTTAAATTTGGACACTATGTCTATTACATTAAATAAAATGTCTTATTTCATAGACATATTTGTTGGGTGTGGAGCCTGATTATCTTGTTTACTTTGTATCATAGCATTGGACCCCTGTACCTTAAATGGGACAACAACATCACTCGTAAATTAATCGTGGCCGTGGGGGGTCTAGGGGGGTGGCAGCGACTTTATGGAGCCCCCCCTGGCGAGGGGTTTCAGGGGCAGCGCCCCCGAAGCTAAAAACAGATGTAAAATTGCCTTGTAAAAGTATAGTAATTTCTAGTCAATTTGGGCCATTCATTAGGCAAATGATCTGATGGTAGAGGTTATGTTTAGTTTATGGTTTTTTGCCCTAGAAGGCAACCCCTCGCTTTTATGAGGGTATTGTATTGTGGCTGTGTAATGTATGTGTATTCTTGGAGCGAGAAACAGAGAGGGAGACTACGAGAGAGAATAGAGGATATTACAGTGGATCTGTTGTAGGTTGTGTCTCTTCATTTTGCTGGATAATAGAAAAGAAGGACTAGTTGTTCAGGGTGGATGTAGCCCAAACTGGGTGAACCACGTATATCTGTGTCTCTCTAGTTTTTTATGTGTTATGTGTGCTTGTATTTTCCACATATTTTATGTGTTGCATTGCTCTGTAACATATAATTTTCTAACAACTGGTATCAGAGCCGAAGGTATATTTGGCTGATAAACTCGCAGGAAAGAAGGGTTCCTAGTTCGAGTGGGAGCAATGGCGGAAGATGGTAAGTTTAGGGTAGAGAAATTTAATGGCCAAAACTTCCCACTATGGAAGATGCAGATGGAAGATTATCTGTATCAAAAAGATCTGTACCTACCATTGAGCAGAAAAACAAAGAAGTCGGCGGCCATGACAGATGCGAAATGGAACATTCTTGATAGAAAGGCACTCAAAACAGTACGATTTTTTCTTGCAACGTCATTTGCCTTCAATATTTCGAAGGAAACAACAACAAAGGGTTTGATGCAGACCTTGGTGAAAATATATGAAAATACCTCGGCCTTAAACAAGGTATTTCTTATGAGATGACTATTTAATATGAAGATGTCGGAAGGTGGATCTATTGTAGACCATTTAAATGATTTTAATACAGTTACCAGTTAGTTAAGTTCTGTAGGGGTAAACTTTGATGATGAAGTTAGAGCTCTGTTATTCTTGTGCTCATTGCCAGAGAGTTGGAATGGTTTAGTAATGGCCATTAGAAACTCTGTCTCTAGATCTAGTACTTTAAAGTTTGATGATATTGTCGGTGCTATCCTTAGTGAGGAAATGCGACGGAAAAGCTCCGGTGAGACACCGGGTAATTCTTTGAGTGCAGAG
The DNA here is from genome assembly GCA_034641835.2 of Pinus albicaulis. Classification (NCBI taxonomy): domain Eukaryota; kingdom Viridiplantae; phylum Streptophyta; class Pinopsida; order Pinales; family Pinaceae; genus Pinus; species Pinus albicaulis. The sequence goes on along the minus strand of CM076580.1, from coordinate 1,242,116,212 downwards.
TCTAGGGGAAGGAGAATGGAAAGAGGAAAGAGCTCGGGATATCACAGTAAATCAAGGAAAGGTAGATCCAAGTCTAGATCAAGGATAGTGTGTTGGAAATGCGGAAAGAAAGGACACCTAAAGAAAGACTGTAGATCTCGGAAGGGAAAAGAAGGAGACACACAACAAGAAAACAATCATGAAGCAAATGTGATAGGTGATGTTTTACAAGATGCTTTGATTCTTTCTTTCGAAAATGTTACTGATTCTTGGGTTGTAGATTTAGGGGCTTCATTCCATGCCACACCTAATAAGAAATATTCTCATGACTATGTTCAAGGAGATTTTGGACAAGTTCGTTTGGGTGATGACAAACCCTGTAAAATTGTTGGAATGGGTAAGGTTCTTGTAAAATAGCAGAATGGAAACCAATGGCTATTAAAGGAGGTAAGGCATGTTCCATATCTAAAGAAAAATCTGATTTCAACAGGGCAGTTAGGTGGTGAAGGTTGTGTTACAACTTTCACAGATAAAGCTTGGAAGGTCACCAAAGGAGCCCTGGTAATAGAAAAAGGTGAAAAGGTTGGTACATTTTATTTATGCAATGGTATTTCTAACTCTGTTAATGCTTTAACTTCCAAAGGAGCAGATACGACATTATGGCATCATAGGCTCGGACACATGAGTGAGAAGGGGATGAAGATTCTTCACTCAAGAAATTTGTTGCCAGGTTTGAAAAATGTTGATTTGGATTTCTGTGGGAATTGCATTTATGGAAAACAGAAGAGAGTCCAATTTCTCAGAGTTGGGAAAGAAAAGAAGAGCGAAAAATTAGATCTTTTGCATACAGATGTATGGGGACCTGCTCAGGTATCATCTCTCGGTAGCTCTCACTATTATGTTATTTTTATTGATGATGCAACTAGAAAAACCTGGATTTATTGTATTCATAATAAATCTGATGTATTTGATACTTTCAAGAAATGCAAAGCTTTGGTTGAGATTGAGACAGGAAAGAAGTTGAAGTGTCTCAGATTAGACAATGGAGGTGAATATTGCAACAAAGAGTTTGATAGGTACTATTCAGAGCATGGAATTCGTAGAGAGAAGACAGTTCTAAGAACACCACAAGAAAATGGTGTGTCAGAAAGGATGAACAAAACAATCATGGAGCGTGCAAGGTTCATGAGATTGCATGCGGGATTGCCTTTACAATTTTGGGCAGATGCTGTAGATACTGTTTTTTATCTAATAAACAGATGGCCTTCAAGTTCCTTGGATGGTGGTATTCCAGAGGAAACATGGACAGGCAAAAAGGTAAAATACTCATACATCTCAAGTACCATTTCATACGGTCAGTATTGGAAGATGGAGAGTTGAAGCTGGAAAAGATACACACTAGCTAGAATCCTGCAGATATGCTAACAAAAGTTGTAACCAGGGAGAAACTGAGAATGTGCTCAGTTTCAATTGGTCTTCAAGAATGATGATGAAGATGAGAAACAACCAGGTCCAAAGAGGAGTCATTTTCCAGCAAATGAAGCAGCGGTGGAGTTGCTACAATCAGTCTCCAAGTGGGAGATTGTTGGGTGTGGAGCCTGATTATCTTGTTTACTTTGTATCACAGCATTGGACCCCTGTCCCCTAAATGGGGTGGCAACGCTGCCTGTAAATTAATCCCTGCCGTAGGGGGTCCAGGGGGGGTGGCAGCGACTTATGGAGCCCCCCCCTAGCGGGGGGTTTCGGGGGTAGCACCCTCGAAGCTAAAAACAGATGTAAAATTTCCTTGTAAAAGTATAGTAATTTCTAGTCAATCTGGGCCGTTCATTAGGAAAATGATCTGACGGTAGAAGTTATGTTTAGTTTAGGGTTTTTTTCCCTAGAAGGAAACCCCTCGCTTTTATGAGGGTATTGTATTGTGGCTGTGTAATGTATGTGTATTCTCGGAGCGAGAAACAGAGAGGGAGACTGTGAGAGAGAACAAAGGATATTGTAGCAGATCTACTGTAGGTTGTGTCTCTTCATTTTGCTGGATAATAGAAAAGAAGGACTCTCTGTTCGGGGTGGATGTAGCCCAAACTGGCTGAACCACGTATATCTGTGTCTTTCTGTTTTTTTATGTGTTATGTGTGCTTGTATTTTCCGCATATTTTATGTGTTGCATTTCTCTGTAATATATAATTTTCTAACAATATTTTGAAAAATACAACGCGTTGCTTTGATATCCAAACATAATGATCATCATTTTTTGCTTTAACTACTATCACTGCTAGAGCTACTTCCATGAATTGGGTTACTTTTAGGAATGTTTTTTCCATGATGTTGATTTCTTCACCTTCCATCTACAAACATAAAAATAAACTGAAATGAGTGTATATACATTTGTGAGAATAATGAAAATTGCAATATTAAAAAATATACATCAATGTAAAATGAAAAGAAAAATGACGTACCATAGCAACAATTGACTCATAAACTACACACATTCTTTAAAAACCATGTAACATGCCATCTTTCAAAATTTCATCTGTTAGCGCAGTTCCATACTTTGTTTCTTGCAATTTTTATACCCCATAACAAATCATATATTTAATATAAAATATACTTTTTTTCTATTAATCATAGAGGGATCTAAGTAAAACAAGATAGATAGATGCTTACAAATTCCACAATTAATTTATGATATGCCAACATATACTCACAACCCATATTTAACCCAATTTCAATCAATTCCTCTGATGGTTCTTCTTTATATGTTAGCACCTGTGCGAAGACATTCAATGATGATTTTTGTAAAACAACTTAAAAATATATAAAAATCAAATCTAGTTAAGTTGTTATATGGAAGTAGAAATTACTCACAAACTTAGATATCAACACTTTTCTTCCTTGTCGTCTTGTTTTATGTGTTGAATGGATTCCATTTTATTTTCATTCCTGCAAGAAAATTATTGAAAAATATTATTTAATGCGAAATTGTTTATTTATTGTAACCTATGTTTGAAAAATTCAATGATTACATATTACATTTGAAGAACGTTGTTGTTGAGATGGCTCCTCCTGCGATGCAATTTTGTCCATTTCTTTGACCATCTCATTGTACACCTTTTCGGACATTCCTACTAGCAAATTTCTAATATCATCTCGTTCATCTTTTGAGATTTTCATAATCTTCCTAAAAATGTAACATGACAATAAAATATTTAATTTCTATATTGGTATATGAAAAGTAAATATAACAAAAGTGATATTTATAAATAATTCTAGACAAACATTTAAAGGAATATTACTTTTTCATTCCTTCTTTTTTGTTGTTGTACATTTTTGCTATTAAAAGTCTAACATGTCTCATTGACCAATTCACTGGAAACTCTTCCTGTAGTTTAGATAAAATTTTATTCTTGGAATCATTGGATTGATTTTTGTATTGTAATTGGAAAGAACGTCTATACATTCATTCTACTAGATCCCTCAAACTTTTGTAAAAGTTTTTCCCCTTTTCGTTAACCTCCAACACCACTCCACATGAGCTAAGGAGCAATTCATTTTCATTTGCATGTGCTATTTTTTCTCTTTTCTTAGAAAAACATACATTTTCTGAGTTGTTGGTCCCTGCAGAACATTAAACAGATGTGAATTAATAGACTGTTTGACACATGTTATCTAATAACTTTAAGTATATTATTAATGATAATTAAAAAAATAAACTCATATTGGATGGATAGTATTTTTTCATTGACCTAATTCATCCTTTTGCAATTTTTCCATCAAGCTTTTACGTTCTTTTGGTCCTAGATCAGAAATAATCTTATCGAGCTTCATCATTTTGTAGCTCTGCATGATACACATTGTTAGTATGAATCTTAATTGCAAGTGTACGAAAAAATACCACCTTAGCTGTGCATAACAAACAACCCTAACAGTAAAGATCATTGCCAATATCTTCAGATCTGCAATTAGGTGATCAAGATAAATGTTGCGAAAATCTAGATCTATGCATTAAAAGACATTAAGTAGTAAATAAAAACGATATTTACTCCATGCATACAATCGAGAAGACAAGAATATGTTCAATGAATTTTATATTAAGGGTACCTGGGAGGAAAACATAGACGGATGTTACCAGTTATCTTCAATGGGATGGGTTCTTGTAAGTTCTTAACACTTCAGATCTAAAATTTCTTTCTCTTGATGGTGTAGAAAACCCAGACAAAAAATGGAACTCAAAGAGAGCTCACAAGAAAAAGATAGAAAAATATGATAATGATGGTGGATCAAAGTCAGACCAAAAGTATAGATACAAATTGATCTTTAGGCAACAAAAGGTAGCGAGTGAACGGATAAACCATTCTATTTATAACAAAATATTAAGTTAGTCTAGATATTGGTGCATAGTTAAAATATTATTAACCAAATCAAGATCCAACTTTTATGGAATATTTTATTATATTTGTTGGAGGGAAAAATAATTTGACTTGGGTCAAATCCCTTTATTTGTAAACATTAAATAAATAAATGATTTATTTATCATTTTGAGGATGTGGTTGAGTAATAATTATATAAATAATGATTTATTTAATTATTAATGAATGACTTAGTCAAATTTAACAAGGAATATTATTTAAATAAGGTTTAAATAATTATTCCTAGAAAATAATAAGATAAATAGTGATTTATCTAATTAATTTCCCTTTTTTGGGTTAATTATGACCAGGAATATTAATTAAATTGTTTTTTAACTAATTATTCGTTGAGGAAAATCAAACAAATGTGGATTTATTTAATATTTCCTCATGGGGTTTCCTATTTAGACCATAAACAACTTAGTAAAGGTTTTTTACTAAGTTATTTTTCATAGTGAAAGAAATTTTACATAGGGTAAAATTGGTCTTACATGGTGTACTTAGGTCCATCTAATAGTAACATGTTAGATGACCAAAAATGGTGTAACAGATTACCCCCCAGTGTGCGAGTGTTAGGAGCTAATCATATGACCGAAGTACATTTTAAGGACTTAATCACTAGACACCGAAGGGGAAGTCAAAGAGAGAGAAATATAAGGTAGACTGAAGTGATAGAGGAGTAGACCCTGAGGAGGCAAGACTTACAGGTGCGACAAGTCTCTTTCATGAGTGAGTACCTATGCCATAAGCGGCGGGGGATGCATACTTATGCCCGTTGAGACAAAGTACAAATAATAGTGTGTCCAATAAACAAGGGACTGAACAATATAGTACATGCTGGCATAAACATGAGCCAGGGAAAAACATGATAATGAATCCCACATACATATTGTGCCTGGGATAACAGCAAGAACTTATACAATAATATCTGAGTACATGAGATACAAATTCAACTCAAATGCCCCTGTAAACAGGAAAGGGCTCTAAAATTATGATTGATACATGCAAACAAAAAGGAGCTGCAAGCAGCTGAGGCTGAAATCATCAAATATATGGAGCTACATCAAAGGCTGTAATGAAGAGGTCATCTGGGCATGTGGGGAGCTACTTGTAGGGCCACCCCTTCATGAGGGCTGAAAACATCTCATACACACCTGGGAATCGTCGGTATCATCTGCTGCATCACTAAACCATCAAGTATACAGATCTCGATCATGCTGAAAGGAGCTGGAGCTGAGAAACAATGAGGTCAAAGGGAAATAAGGAGTCCCTTTTCCTAATCCGAGGCACCAGACAAGAGTGGAAGCTAGAACCAAGGTACACCGTTCTCTAGACCTGTTTTCTGGAATGAATGATCTGATGTCGACAAAAGGAGGTCTGCCATTGGTGAAGCAATGGGGAATCCTCAACTAAGGCACGAGAGAAAATAGTAGAGTGACTTACAGACTGAAACCAGGGATGATGATGAAATGGGGGGTACTGCGTAGCAGACTGACGACTTCCCTTGTTACAGCATAAAGGGCATGGATGACCTGGCAGCGATTGACACAATATCATAAGGGATAGGGGACAGTAGTACTGAAGGCCATAATGTGCGACACAAGAGAGGAACCAAGCAATGAAGGGTGGAGGACTATAGCGGGATACAAAGGGACTTGGGATAGACTCCATGAACGCGATGATGACTCAACTCATATGCTCTAAACAAGGGTGACTCGATGATGCTGGCACACAGAAAAGGTCTGGTGTGGACCATAAATACATGAGTACATGATGGTTACTCACGACGAAAATCGGCACAAGCATGGATAAGTATGGAGGAAAAGTGGTGCCCCGATTACTAGTGTTGTAAGTGAAGAAATTCAATTTTGAGGAGTGGTGAAGTGATCCTTCTTAGACGAAATGTGTCTTGGCTAAGTATCAAATAAAAAAAAACTAACAAACACCCATTTGAGGGCTCAGTGAGATCTTTCCAATAGTACAGACGGTTTGTCAAACTGAGCTACGGTTTGGCCGCAATAGGCAAAAGAAAAATTAGGGGTTTCTCTTTTAATAAGGCATTTTCCCTCCAAATTCACTCATTTGCATGTGCAGATGTGGTGAATGTAGAGAGGAGAGAAGGCTCTAAATCTTGTGGAGATCGTAGTAGACAAACCATCCATTAGAATCAAGATTTGTCAGTTGTAGGTAAGAGGCCTAACCCTACTCTTTCATTTCAGTGCATTGAAAGTTTTTAGTTTAGGCACCCAGAACTCATGAACAAGCCAAGTTGCACTTTTTGGGGTCTATTTTGCGACCTGGGTAGAAGGTACTGGGCAGAAAATTGCAACCTGTCCCAGGAAATGACCTGAAAAGTGTGGCTTGTCAAAGAAAGGGGGTTTCAGTGTTGTTTTTGGCTGAGATCTGGGATTTTTATGGTTGAGGGGAATGGGTGCCCCCAAGCATGTTATGGTCATGCCAAAATGTATTTAGAAACGGGGAATCTAAACACATTTAAATGATGTGGTGTGCCATTTGTTTTCATTATGGTTATTCAGTTCAAGAAAGGGAATGGAGGATTACCAATCTATTTTGGCACTGCATATATGAATCGAATGGACTTTAAGTTTCTAGGTTGTCATACATGGTGTCACTATCCCAAAAAGAGGATTTGGAGATAATGAACTGGTGCTCTCCTAGAAAACCCACAGGTTGGTCAACAACAATGTCTAGGGGACTGGTTTGCTGATTTAAGATGAAAGAATAATAAGGGTATCATCCCTAGAGTGATCTGAAGTGATATGGGACTGTAGACACTCTTCTAAATGTGGAAAAATAATGGTACTAGAGTTGACATGACCAGATACACTAGGAGAGTTGCAGAGAATTTCTTCTCCTGGTCTCTCAAATATGGTTGCCCCCTTACCCAAACATTGGGTGTCAATGTAATGGGCACAAGGTGTATGTGGTTTGAATGCATGGGTTCGATGTAAGGAGGGAAAGATAAAGTTAGGGGTGGTAAATACTTCCATAATGTCGTCATTGTAATAGAATATGGGGTGACTGGTAGAAGAAAGACCACCTGATGCGCCGAAGCTACCTGACTCATCATAATGGGAAGAGAGGTTTACATGCGCATCGTAACAAGGGGTAACAGAAAAACAAGTAGATGAAGGATCCACCGATGTTGAGCCCAAGGTGATTGCTGAAAGGAGGTTAGGCGAAATAGAAGGGGAAGGCCGAGGGGGGTCTTCCATCGAGGATCTCATAAAAGATGACAGGTAGTGGATAACAGCTGAAGACTTTGTCATTTTGACATCCAGAGGGGGAATTTCAATAGAAGTGGATGTGTCCTCTTGTTTTGCTGAAGAAAAATGCACAAATAAGGGAGTGGTGGACTCGTTGCACTTTTCCTCGAATTGGTGAACTATCGCAAGAGAGGTGCGGAAGTCCTCGAGGCTGGGACAGAGTTGGGTATAATGGCCATGGAGATCACACAAAGAATAGGGGTGGTTGGTGTGAATAGTCTTAGGGTTCTTGGCTACAGTCGAGTAAGGAATAGAGGTTTCCTAGATAATAGACTCAGGTTATGTGATGTTAACCATGGGCTTGAGATGAGGCAATTCAGGACAACTATGGGTAGCATGACCGACATCATCACACAAAGCACATGGAGGTGTACGCTTTGGAGGCTAAGGAAGAGCATGGTTTGTCAAGGAAGCCTTGTATTTCGGTGCTTTCTTGCGAGCTTTTGCCTTCTTACTTGAAGCAGTCACAACAAGAGATGGTTCCTGTTAAGGTGGCTGAGGCACTGTAGTAGCTGGAGAAGTCATGGGGCCGGTTGAACTGAGGTCAAAGCAAGATAAGGTTTGTGTTGACCAGGCAAGGAAGTAGATGGGGGATGGAGGTATCAAACAGGAATCCCGAGGATCAAGTTAGGAAGAGATAGGGTAGCCATGATAGGTACCGTGTAAACTCCAGGAGGGGGAGCTAGGAATGGTATCTGACTGCAAGGGTAATGGCCAGACGGGATGGCTCCAATATGGTTAAGGCCTGGAGGAACCGTTCGAGGAGGGTAGAAGGGCTCATGAACCCCAACTGTAGGTGAAGAGCCAGGATGAGGGGGTCTAGAAGGCTGAATCGAAGTGATAGGAGTAGGCTGTGGAGGGTGAGGCTGTTGTTGGGTATGTGTTATATTCTTTCCATGACTAGCCCCACGTGTTGTACGTTGCACTGGGCGCAGTAGGGGGGTCGCAAGGGGGGAGGCAGCCCCCACTGTTGGGGTTTGGGGTAGCGTCCTAGCAAAAATTGTTTTGGTGTGCGGACCCACTCATAGGCAGACCCACCCATGTTTTCTGCATGAGTTTGCACATGGTTTTGGGGTACGATGGTTTTCAGCCCCTGGTATTTTGTAGATATGGTCAAGGGAACTACGGTTATGTTCTAATCCAGGGTTAATGGACTGGGGTTTATGTATGCTTCGGCATGTATATATGTGTGTTGTAATACTAAAAGAAATATATTGAAAAATCAAGCTGGTCGTCCCGATTTGGGATCCAGGGGAAAATCTCTATGTTTATATTTTTTATGTTTTATGATCTCACTATTGTTTATTTTCTATTATAATATTAGTGTCTAGATAATTTTTGTTCAGGGTTAAAACCTACATTTGGTATTAGAGATGTTTAGGCTTGAAGGGGACGCCTTTGCTACTGAGGGTTTTTTTCTTGGGCCTGAGGTAGACCCTGTTCAGTGGGAGATCTACGGGATCAATTCTTGTGGTGAAAGAAGATGGCGAGCGACGGAAAGATAGAGATCGAGAAATTTAATGGTTATAGTTTTGAGTTGTGGAAGCTCAAGATGGAGGATCTGCTGGTGGATAAAGATCAGTGGATCATGGTAGATCTAGGTACTAAACCAACGGCAATCTCAAATGAAGACTAGAAGAAACTGAATCAGAAGGCTAAGAGTACAATACGGTTGTGTGTCTTAGATTCAATATTGTTGAATGTATTTGGGGAAGTTATGGTGAATAATTTGTGGGAAAAACTTGGGACTTTGTACCAATCTAAGTCTCTGGTGAATAAGTTGTTCCTGCGGAAAAAACTGTATAACCTGAGGACGAAGGATGGAGACTCGGTGATAGAGCATCTGAACGCCTTCAATACTGTGGTAAGTCAGCTGTCATATGTTGATATTAAAATCTCAGATGAAGCTAAGTGCATCAGTTTGTTGTGTTCTCTACCAGACTCGTGGGATAGTCTGGTTATTGCAATAGGTAGCAATACAACTACCTTGAATTTTGATGACATTGTCTTAGCCTTGTCGTCGGAGGAAATGAGACGGAGAAATATGGAGGGCTAGAATGGAGATGCTTTATCTGTATGAGGAAGGTCCCAAAACAGAGACAAGAATAAGGTTTCGAGTGGGAGATCCAAATCTGGAGGGAGATCTAAATATCCTGGAAAGTTTGTAAAGGTATGCTAGAAATGCGGAAAGGAAGGGCACTACAAAAAGGACTGCAGATCTAAAGCTCCTGAGAAAGGAAAGGGATCTGATGATGCTCCTTCTTCAGAGGAAAAAGTCACCTCGGATGAAGGTGGGGATGTGTATTTTGCTTCTTCTTCAAATACACATGTAGATCATGAGTCATGGTTGATTGAATCAGGTGCATCCTTTCACTTCACTCCCCATAGGGAGTGGTTCTCTGAGTACGAAAAATATGATGGTGATGTCTTACTAGGGGATGATAGGAAGGCTAGAATCATCGAACGTGGAAAGGTCAAGCTAAAGTTGCAAGGTGGAAGGATCAGAACACTTCGTGGTGTTCTGCATATTCCTGCATTGGCCAGAAATCTAATTTCTGTAAGCAAGATGGATGATGTAGGTGTAAAAACAGTGTTCGAGAAAGATTCCTACAAGATGGTTCGGAGAGCACTGGTATTAATGTGGGGAGTTCGGACTGGAAATCTGTACAAGCTACAAGGTAGCACTGTTATTGATGGGTGGAACAGTTCTGTGGTTCCTGAAAGTGGAGTGGAAAGCCTAGCTGTCTCTAGAGAAAAGACCATGTTATGGCATCAAAGGCTTGGACATATTGGAGAGAAGGGCCTTCGGATACTGCATAGAAATGGTATGGTAGAAGGTATGTCTAATTTATCTCTGGATTTCGATTTCTGTGAACATTTTGTATATGGGAAGCAGAATCGGGTGAGTTTTCCCTCTGGTGCTAAGAGGGCGAACAAGATATTAGAACTTGTGAATAGTGATGTGTTTGGACCTGTGTCAGTTCCATCAATGGGAAAGTCTGTGTACTATGTTTCATTCATATATGACTTCTCAAGGAATACATGGATATATTTCTTGAGAAAGAAATCTGAAGCTTTTGACAGATTTAAAGAATTTAAGGCTCTCGTGGAAAACCAGACAGAGAAGAAGATAAAGGCACTGAGGACAGATAATGGTGGGGAGTTCTGCAACAAGGAATTTGAAGAATTCTGTAAGAGGTGTGGTATAGCACGACATAAGACTACTCCATACACACCTCAACAAAATGAAGTTGCAGAAAGAATGAACAGAACACTGATGGAAAAGGCAGGAAGCATGCTCAGTGGTACCGGGTTAGGACAAGAATTCTGGGCAGAGGCAGTGGAGACTGCATGCTATCTGGTTAACAAATCACCTTCATCAATGTTGGAGGATAAGAATCCACAAGAGGTATGGACTGGTAAGAAACCCTCTCTTTCACATCTAAGGGTATCTGGATGTGATGAATATGTACATTTTCCAAAGGAGGAAAGGACCAAGTTGGATAATAAATTTGAAAGATGCATCTTTATTGGGTATAAGGATGGTTTAAAAGGTTACAGGCTTTGGAACCCAGAAACAAGGAAGGTTGTGTACAGTCAAGATGTGGTGTTTAGAGAGGTGAAAGATGTTGTTAAACATGAAATCATACCAAAGGAACCTGAGAAGATAGAGTTTGAGCTAAAGGAGTATGAATCAGACTCTATAGAAGAAGAAGATACAGAAGAGGAAGAGCCACAAAATCCAGCTTTGAGAAGATCAGTTCGAGAAAGAAAGCAACCAGAAAGGTATAGTCCATCTACTTTCTATTCAGGTTTTGCCTTAACTATAACTGATGATGATCCCAAAAATTCCAGGGAGGTAGTAGATTCAGAGGATGGAAAAATTTGGAAGGAGGCCATCGTTGATGAAATGACATCCTTGCACAAAAATGTGGCATGGGATCTGGTGGAGTTGCCGGCTGGAAGGAAGCCCATCAGGAGAAAATGGGTGTTTAAGAAGAAGATGAATGTAGGAGGCAAGGTGGATAAATACAAAGCTCAGTTGGTAGCAAAATGTTATTCCCAAGTGCCGGGAATTGATTTTGGTGATATTTTTTCTCATGTTGCCAAGGTTACTTCTATTAGATTACTTTTATCTGTTGTTACTGCATTTGATTTTAAGATAGAACAGATGGATGTGAAGACAATATTTCTTCACGGGGATCTAGAAGAGTAGATCTACATGAAGCAACCTAAAGGTTTTATGGTGAAGGGTAAGAAAGAACTGGTACGCAGGTTGAAGAAGTCTCTGTATGGGTTAAAACAGTCACCAAGGATGTGGTATCAAAAATTTGATACCTATATACGGGGACTTGGCTTCACCAGAAGCAATGAGGATCACTATGTTTATTTTAAATTAATTGGTGACCGCGTTATTTATTTGGTCTTGTATGTGGATGATATGTTGTTGATTGGAAATGACAAATAAATTATCCAAGATTTGAAGACCCAACTGTTCTCTAAATTCGACATGAAGGATATTGGTGCTGCAAACTATATTTTGGGCATGGAAATTAAGAGAGATCGGGCAAAGAGGATGCCTCAAGCAAACTGGAAAATGAAATACTACATTTAGTGATGGAAAGGTTCAAAATAATGTTCCAGTCCTGAAAGGGGCTTCAACACAATACAGTCCAAGAATGTTAACAATAAGAGGATATGGTGTCTGTCTGCACCCAAGTGCAGAGTTGACAGGCCCTGATTGCATAAATGATACTGCAAGCATCTGCAGACACAGGCATTGTGTCAAACCAAGATAGAGCACTGACAAAGACAGTTGTTTTCTGTGACATTATGACAAGAAGCTTGAAAGACAACTTAGCATGGCAAGCTACCAAGGAAGACCAGGATTGGAAAGAATGTTGGATATTCATGGTTTTGTTGATGCAGACTGGGCTGGAGATCTAGACCAAAGAAGATCTACAAGTGGGTATGTGTTTAGCCTATTTGGAGGCGCAATCAGTTGGATAAGTAAAAGACAATCTGTAGTGGCTCTTTCAACTACAGAGGCAGAATACATAGCAGCCACTCATGCAAGAAAGGAAGCAGTTTGGTTCCAAATATTGTGTTCAAGTATGGGGTTGGTACAAAAAGCTATAAGGATAGACTGTGATAGCCAAAGTGCAATTTTCTTGGCTAAGAACCCTTCTTACCATTCAAAGACAAAGCACATTGATGTTCAGTATCACTTTGTTAGAGATATGGTTGAGGCTAAAAGGGTGTTCCTGGTAAAGGTGGACACTTTGAAGAATGTTGCAGATGCATTGATGAAGTCTATGAGAACTTAGAAGTTCTCTTGGTGTAGAGAAACAATGGGTGTTGAAGAATTGGCCCAATGACTAAGCTCTTCTGTGTCCCCCTGTGGAAAGAAAACAACAAGTGGGAGAATGTTGGGTATGTGTTATATTATTTCCACGACTAGCCCCACGTGTTGTACGTTGGGCCGGGCACAGTAGGGGGGTCACAAGGGGGGAGACATCCCCCACTGTTGGGGTCTAGGGCAGCACCCCAACAAATTTTTTTTTGTTGTGCGGACCCACTCATAGGCGGACCCACCCATGTTTTGTGCATGATTTTGCACATGGTTTTGAGGTACGATGGTTTTCGGCCCTTGGTATTTTGTAGATCCGGTCAAGGGAACTATGGTTATGTTCTAATCCAGGGTTAATGGATTGGGGTTTATGTATGCTTTGGCATGTATATATATGTGTTGTAACACTAAAATGATTATAATGAAAAATCAAGCTGGTCATCCCGATTTGGGATCTAGGGAAAAATATCAGTGTTTATCTGTTTTATGTTTTATGCTCTCGCTATTGTTTATTTTTTGTTATAAGATTCGTGTCTAGATAATTTCTGTTCAGGGTTAAAACCTACAACTGTTGAATAGCTGAACCGGGCCGATTGAGGGAGGCTCGAGATGATTGCATCATGCAAACATTCGATGAGATAGGATCAGAGATAGGAGGATGAAGACCAAGGAATGTACCAAGCAATTAGAAGTATTTGTAGACTCTAGGTGAGACACTGGTCAAAGGATTGACAGTTTGCTTATTGGCCACCGAAGAGATGATGGACTCAGGGGAGGTTTGAGACTTTGGTTTGTAATATGTCAACTGTTCAATGGTGACTATATTTCCATTATGAGGGAAGGATATCTTGCGGTGAACCACAGATGGGACAACAGACATCGCATAGGTGTACCTACAACCCAATAGAATGTTGTAATCTAAGGGGGCATCTATGAATTCTACATCAACGCAAACAGTCTTTCCCGCAAGAGTAATAGGACAATTGCGGAATAGGCCATTAGGCTGGGAGGTGTGGCCATCCCACGCTCGGAGAGTGATCATGGAAGGAGTCAGCTCAAGTGATTCGAGTTGCTTCCAAACTGAATTAGACATCACACAGGTGGATGCCCCCTCATTAATGATGCACCAGGAAACATTGGCATTTTGGATCTTAACTGGTATTTGGAAAGAGATAGAAGCAAGGAGAGGGGGATGTTCTAACCGGTCAACATCGAAGATGAACAATCGATCATCGGAAGGATTTACAATGCCCATGGAAGATAGTAGAGCTTTTCATTATGAAGGGCATGACTGGAGGAGTTCCAGCGTTGAAATGGAAGTAGGAGATTTCGCCAAATCATCTACTATAATATACGAATGGGTAGCTTTTCCAGAAGTAGAATTTCGGTGTAGTGGTCCCTTAGGGATCTTGATATGAACCTCTGCCTTAGGCTGAGGGATCTGCAAAGTACCATTAGGTGTCGAAAGAGGCTTTGTAGAGACCGAAGGAGGCGGCTCAAGGACAGACATAGCGGGAGTCTTGTTGTACTGACGAGATCGACTCTGAAGATTGATATCTACAGTTATAGGTTGGTCAGAATTCATCATGAGAATCTAGTAATCAGAGGTACAAGATGGAGGAGGTTGAGTGGCCAGCTGACCTTTCAGTGGCTAGGTAGCCACAAATCCTTGCTGAGGGAAAGGATTAGTAAACACATCCGGTTGACTAGGCACAACACTGGAAGGGGAGGCTTACTTCCCTCGCAATGTCACTTGAGACTCCCACATCTGATTCATCTATGGTAAAAGAGGATAATCATGCATGTAATGACCATAAACACTACAACAAGAACAAGGCTTGTTCATGCGAACAGGCCTGTCCTACTTGGCCTGAGTGCCCTGTTGTTGGTTATTAGTGTTAGGAGCATTATTTTGCGGATTAGGTCCAGGATTACTGGGAGAATATTGATTTTGAGTGCCTTTCTTCTTCTTTTTGGAGGGAGGAGGATTAGTCATGCCCTACTATGCATACACCTACCCCTGAGGGGGCGGTGGCTGCTATTTTAGGGGTTGCGAAGGAAAGGGAGGTGGAGGTGCTAATGCTGGAGGAGCTAGAGCACCAGGCTGCAGATATGGATAATAAGAAGGTTGGGTAACATTGTGGTAAACAAGAATTTTGGCAAAAGGAGGAGGCATGCCGTATCTTGGATACATGCTACCGGGAGAGGGAAAAGCGCAAGAGGTGCTAGCCCCCTCTTGAGTAAAACCATAGCCCATGGGAGGTTGAGCGTATGGATGAGAGAGAGCTCCAACGATACCGTCGGCGGCATGAGATGCTACCGGTGCATTGGCACCATTGGGTCTAGGAAGATAAGGTAGAATGGTATAAATATAACCCGATTGAGCGTAGATCTGATCATATTTTAACACAATTTGGAGAGCGAATTCTTCGGTTTGAGGGAAATGCGATGCGACATATTTGCCGATAGCAAGAAAGAGATATCTAAGGAACTAGTCCATGTATACGTAGTCTTCGAAGGTAGGGGCTCGACATAGGCTCTTTCTTCTCTGCCATTCCTGGACATGATCGGATAGGCAAGTTGTAGACGATTGATGGAAATAAGTCAAAAGTTTGGTACTAGTGTCATAATGAAGGGGAAGGTGGAAATAAGACAAAAAATCCCGAGCAAGAGTCATAAAGGTGGTATGAGAGGATGAGGCCTGATCAAAATAACACTTAGAAGCTTCGCCTATAAGCGTATGTTGGAACAACCAAAGAGGGACAAATTCATCAATAATGGAGTTAGACGAACACCACATGTGGAAAGATCAAACATGATTTGTAGGATCTTCTCTAGCAAGGCCTTCAAACTTGGGGATGTCGGAAGGGAGCTTGGTCGGCATAACATGCGAACTAACATCATGGTGTATAGGGTCATTGATCAACTGGTTAAAATCGGGAAGACTGAGGCCTACCATATAAGGGAGCAAGGGAGTAGCCGAAGTAGTTCTTGTTGTGGTCCCACTAGTAGTATTCCCAACATTAGGGTTGGGGCTACCACCAGCGTTAGGACCTGAACCAGACATGGTGAAGGTGACAGGAGGAGAACCAGGAGCGGAACCAGAAGGAGAACCTAATGAGCCAGAAGAGGAGTCAGAGTGTAGACTCGGTGGAGGACTAACTCGAATCCTACATGAAGGAGAAAGTCTTCCTATTGGAAACTGAGGATGAAGGCCAAGAAGTCTCCAGGATAAATGCCTTGGTGGCGCAATGATGACGACACAAAACATGGCACAAAGGGAAGAGAGACCAACAAGGGTGGAGAGGTGCATGATCAACCAATTACAATGTGGAAACAATGGTAGAGAGGTGCGATTTCAATGTTAAAGTCTTTTCTTGGCTATGTTAACCAAGCTCTTCTTCACTTAGGGTGTGTGTGTAAAGTGTGTAAATTTTAATTTTTAAACCCATACATTTGTAGAGAAAAGAAAAAAGTGTGTTGTATAACAATAAATAAACCTATATATAATAGTATATGAAACTGAAATAACAACAAATAAACAACTAATAATGTAATAATCTAAACTCAAGGAGGCGGGCCTCTTAACAAGTAGTCTATAGGTGGGAAAAACACTAGAAAAAACACACCAAAAAAGCCAATAGATCTGAGGTTGGGAGGGATAGGGATCTAAAGGTCAGATCTGCTGGAAATAGGTGCAGATAAACGACAAAAAATCAGAGTAAAAATTGTTGTAAATGAGGTGGAAAAAGGATATCCCCTGGAGGGAAATAGAGTGGACCCTAGAGGAAATCCCAAACAAAACTAAAGGAGTTGATTTGGATGGATAAATAGCCAATTTGAAGTGGATCTGAAGGTGAGGTATCAAGTCTGAAAATTGGTTGAACACTCTGAAAATTTCAGACAACCTGCAGTAGCTAAAACTCTTCCACAAAGTGTGGAGGGTACTGAAGCCCTAGGGGGCTAGGTTCCCACTTTTTTGAGCAAAACAGAACAAGTGCAGGCCCAAAACGGGTGGAGACGAAGATCAGACAACCTTGAACAAAGGCCCAGACAAACCTAGAAAACTTTCTGAAAAATTCTTGCAAAAAAGTGAGGTCGCAGTTTCTGACCTATTTCTTGCCAAGGTCGCAGATTTTGGGCAGATTTCTCTGTCCTAAAGCTCCAGGTCGCAGGTTTAGGGACAAAAAGTGTGACCTGCACTTCCAGTGCTCTCGAGAGTAGGTTTCAATAGAATGTGTCATCTCAGCTGCAACTGATGTTGGTCACCTGTGCAATAGGTCCGAAAACACACGGAAGTTAGAATTTTTAATGTTTTAGGGTGTTAGTCATCCCTAATTTTTACTTTGCCCAAAGATGACTTAATTACCAATGCTAGATTTCTAGAAATAATATTTCAAAGAAACATTATGAGTTCTAGAAATCTCACAGCCTTCATTATCCTAAGTCTATCAGTTCACTGAATATCTTCATCTACGCCTTCTAAAAATCACCTTCTGTTTCAAAAGGAAACTTGTTTCAGGCTATATTCTCCATTTTTATCTCCATCTCCTCTGCCAATTTTCACTCATTTACTCCTATCCCAACAGTGATTTTTCCCTTTAAAGAAAGGGCCACTTCCCCTTCATTAACTCTACATTTCCCCCCATTTTCCCTTCTTTTCCCTTCTCATTTATTCTCCATTCCCTTTGAAAAAACCCTTATAATGGTTTAAAAACCTCTCTTTTACCTATCAGAAGCCTCCAAAAGGTTCCAAAAACCCTTTTTTGGCCTTTGTTCCAACCATTTCTAAAAATGGGCCTTAAGCCCCTGCAGACTTAACCCTCCACCCTTTTTCTGCATATGACCCGAAGGTCTGACCATGGGCTAAGTCTAAACCCTCAGCCCCTCTGTCTTAACACCCAGTCCTATCTATCACCCACTGGACTGCATCTCCCCGCTACTCCCTTAGCCCCCATCGACATCAACACTTCCTCATTTCCATTTTCTTTTTCCCCACCGATGCGATCCCTTGAGGGCTTAGATTCTCCGCCCTTCTGTTGAGTCTCAAAAATGTTTTCCATATTCATACATATTTCCATTATGTCATAACCATTCAGCTCTTATTCCATAGCCATTTGACCTAAAACCCTACATCAAGTAACCATTTTCATAGATATATCGGTTAAGATCTTTGTTTTCCAAAGTTATTTATTTTATGTATTTAAAGTGAATTTATGATTAGAAACTAGAAAATTAACATAGTTTCATATATCTATATATCTGTTATGAGTTTTGTGACATGTGTAGGTCAAAAGGAAGCTTCTAAAAGACCTTTATGTGGCCTCCCATAACCAAATTCGAATTTGAGTGGAGAAGATCATGGGATCATGAGGACATGTGTCTCATTTCCTTTTTGTATTGAAACTCTAAGAAGATATGTGTCTCATTTCTTATTTGTGTTGAAACTCTAAAAAGACATGTGTATTATCATTTCCTATTTTGATTGTAACTCTAGAGATAGAGGGAGAGATTCATGGACTCCCATTAATGAGATAACTTCTCATATTTTGTATAAATAGGAGAAGCTTTCTCCTATCATGGGTAGTGAAAAAATAGGAGAAAAAGAGAAAGGATTAGAGAGTGTTTTGTAACAAAGCTTAAGATGGAATGGGATGTAGATTTGTGAGTTTATCAATAAAAAAGTTTAGTTCTTTGATGTTGTTTTGATCACATCTTCAAGGAGTTAAGGATTACACCAAATTGGTAGCAGAGGGCCCCTACTATTCGAGGAGGTTTTGCATGTTTTCTAGATAAGTCATTTTTAATTTTATTTTGTCATATTTCCTTACTTAGATTGCTTTCTGAAATCATAGCTTTTAGCATTATGTTTCATGTCATTTTCTTAGATAAAGGATCCTCATGATATTGCAGTTAGTCTCTTTCTCAAGCTCTTCTAATACATCTCTATTAAATGAATGGGATTCAATTGTGATATTTTTAGTTATTAGTATTTCATTTTTTGTTATTTAGTTAAAAAGAAGATTCTCATTTTCCAGATCTATTTAGTGTTTACATTATATTTCTTTAAGCAGAGTCAGTAAGAGGGCTAGAAGCTTTTGGTTTCATCCTTTCTAGTAAAGGTGAAATAACCAGTAAAAGCCTCTACTGTCAATCTCTGTATAAGAAATATTTTGTTCACACAATTTCATATCAGATTCCTCATTATACTGCAGTTAGTCTCTTTCAAAAACTTTTCCAATAAACCTTTAATTCACGAATGAGACTACGTTGTAATATTGTGAGTTATTGAATTTTTTGCTTCATAGAAGATCCTTATCACATTATGATTAATCTCTTTCAAAAGCTCTTCCAATAAACCTCTAACTCATGAATGAGATTTAGTTGTAATGTTATAAGTTGTTTCAGCTTTTCTTTTATGTTTTAGGAGATCCTCATTGCATTAGAATTAATCTTTTTCACAAGCTCTTCCAACAAATCTCTAACTAAATGAATCAGATTAAGTTGTAGTGTTTTGAGTTACTTTTCATTTCATGAATGTTCATTTAGAAGCTGTAATATCCATGGATTAGGACTTTTTGTTTTTATCATTTTCTAGTTAGGAACATAATTTGCAAATAAACTCTGTTTTCATTTATTCATTAACATTTCCTTTTCTCCATTTTTGACATAAATCTAACTTCATCTTTTTAGCATAGAGTAGCATACTAAAGATCAAACATAAAAACCCCAAAACATCAATAAAACACTAAAAACAACGAAGTAAGAAAAAGGGATACTTAGGCACATATAGTGCATCACACTTCATTAGTTTACTAGCCCTGGTTGATAATTTATGTTAGCAACTTAGGACACTAAATTGACTAAACATTTTGGCGCCGTTGTTGGGGAAGTGTAACTAGGTAGCCTTATTTCTTACATATTAAAAAAAGAAAAAATTAATAATTTCTTGAGTATACTCTCCTCCTGCACTTTGTGTGAGCTAGAGGATCAGAAAAAGAATTTTTATGTTAAAAATAATAATAAAATTATGTTTTCATCATTTCATTTCATTTTACAATAAAATTTAAAAATGATGAAAATTTTTAATTTCAATAATTGTTTTGTTTAATAAAATATATATGTATATTTTTGAATTTTTGAAAATATAATATATAATTTTATTAACAAATCAATTAAAAAAAAAAAGACTCATGGAAATAAGACCCACGCATACGCATGAGGCCAGCCTTTGGCTTGGCTTTACACATATATGCAGTCCTTCAATCCATACAAAGACCTATGCACTGTAATTTAAAAAAAAAAAAAAAAACCTTCTCTTTTCCATATTCGTTTTTCCTCAAACAATAGTTATTAGAAATCATTTTTAAAAATTTGCACACAATAAAGGTATATCACATGAAGAAACTGTTGATGAAGAGAAGATTGCAAATTGTTGATGAGGAGAAGATTACAAATTGTTGATGAAGAGAATATTACAAATTCAATTGCAGGGACAGACAATGGAAGTGTATCATATGAAGAAATTGTTGATGAAGAGAAGATTTCAGACTGTTGATGAAGAAAAGATTGCAAATTCCATTGCAATTAATTGGAATAAAGGAGATCGATCTGAACTTCTCTGTGAGATATAAGCCATTACACTTCAAAACCTACAAATAAAAACAAATCAAACCACAAGTAATTGCTAGAAAACGAAATGCGTAATTTTCAAAAACACCTGATTTTAAAACGAATTTTCTGAGCAAACTGAAGTGAATTAGAAAAAACTAAAACATGAGTTTTTTCGGGAACGTGGTGAATTAGGTAATATCACAAGAACATTCTGCAATTCGTAGACATTTGGGAGAAATTCAGGGTTCTTTGGAGCACTAATTTGCAGTGTGCGTGAGAGAAAAATATTTTTTTTTATGAAAACAGTCACGGTTTTATAAAATTCAATTTTGAGAAATAATCAAGGATCTGATTTCCTTATTTGAAGGAAAATGTGGCAGAATTCATGTGTGGTGGCACATGATGAGTGACAAATGGATTATTTGAGGCAAACACATTATCACATGTGCATCAAATGCAAGTTGTATAAATTGAGAAGGACTCTGCCTTCATCTCCTTCATAGTTAGGAATTTGACTTTAGAAATTTCAAACTTTTTATTTTTATCTTGCATGAAAGAGGCATTGGCATGAATTTGTTTCAAAAATATTCATAAGGACAATTATTTCATCCATGCTTTATTTCATTTAAAAAAAAAAAAAAAATCTTCTGAATAATGGTTTGCAAGACAATTGGAAGATTATTTAGATGATTTCTAAACATTTGGCATTAATATTGTTGATGTGTATTTTTCTATAAAGTTTTAACTTGAAGAACACAACGAATCTTTGTGATGCCAATTGTTTTACTAAGCACAGTGCATGAAGTCATCCGACAATAGGGAGTTGATTTATTTTTTTATGGTTATTCTTTAAAAATGGATTGTTATCGATATCATGAATTGGACTGAATATAGAACTTTTTGATTTACCTTAATCTGTTTCATTTGACATTTAATTTTTGCGTAAGAATCAGAAAGAAATTAGCTACTTCTTTTTTAACACACTTATGTTCTTTATGTCAAGTTTTTTTTTTGCAGATTTGGGATGATCGAATGATCATTGAAGGAAACTAATTGTGTGCACGATTGGTTTTCAAAGGACCGATTTCATGAGAAACATAAGAACAAGTCCATGTTCATATCCATCAAGACCATTACTTTTCCTCCCCTTTTGAATTGTAAATCCAACCAAGAAATTCAAAGCAAACCACCATTATTTTCCTTCATTCACATACACTTTCCATTACTTTTTGTCTACTCCACAAATAAAAGCAAGACGTTCACCTACATACTTATTTCCCATTGTCATTTTCCATTTTTCATTGTCCATTTTCATTTTCTTTTTTCTATCATTTTCATTTTGCAAATAAACCTTGCTTCAATGCAAATTATTGAATCCATAGTCCTTCAAAAATGATTATTTCATGCTCACGTTAGATGATGGAGGATTCCTTAAAGCCTTCCTTCTAACAAGTCTTGGCCTATCGACATCAGCACATTATCTAGGTCCAAGGCTAGAGTCCTTAATAGTACCTTGAGGCTTGTATGCATTAATGACAAGTTCTCTCGCTGACAATCATGGGAATACATCAATGTCCCTTGGTTGTCAGATCTTGCAAGTAGCTCGAGATCAACCCATCTATTTGCACTTCGCAAGATGTACTTAGGTACCTTGGCACTCATTGACATTAATGGTGAGTTAGCCTCGCATTGGTTAACGACATTCATTAATGGTCGGTAATCCAATGGCTTCTCTTCATGCTCGACATCAACACATTTATTCGCATGACTAGAATTGTACCATCATATTTTGTAACGATTGAAGACTACATCATTTCAGCAGTTTGCAGCAGGAGTCAATTTGTATCAGCAGCAATAAAGATCTCAATCTTTCCATCAGCACGAAGAGAACAAAGAGAACAAAGAAGTAGATCAAACTCATTTGTTTACATAGTTCATGATCCAACAACATCAACAGCCACACTCTTCAATATACACAACTCATCTACATTTAAGGTAAGTGAAGGTATGTGGTTTTCTAATTTTTAGTCATGTAATTCATTAGAATGCTAAAATTGTAACTTTGGAAAAATTCCTCACTCCCTTTTTCACATTGTCATATCTTTAGTTTGGGGAGAAGAGACATCATTTCATATCCACATGTCATAAAATATCACACATTTTCATTTCATTTCCACCCACATATACTTCCCAACCAACTATTGTTGCAACATGATCCAAAAGATTATATGCCTTGCAAATGATCAATTCATTGATGGAGTATTTGATTCTAAATGTTTTCATGAACTTTGATGCAAAAAAGAAAATAAGCATTGTTACACAAGAACCAACCATATAAAAAAAAATGTGTTGCAATCAAATGTATTATACTTTGCCAAAAGAAAATATTATAAAGCAAAGTTTGGAACAAATCTATATGAGTCAAAACTCATAAAAGATAAACTCATGGACAAATGAATCATTGCAATAGTTGCATGAGGACATGCAACAACTTCAGTTGGGGGGTATGTTGAGTCTCAAAAATGTTTTCCATATTCATACATATTTCCATTATGTCATAACCATTCAGCTCTTCCATAGCCATTTGACCTAAAACCCTACATCAAGTAACTATTTTCATAGATATATGGGTTAAGATCCTTGTTTTACAAAGTTATTTATTTTATGTATTTAAAGTGAATTTATGATTAGAAACTAGAAAATTAACATAGTTTCATATATCTATATATGTGTTATGAGTTTTGTGACATGTGTAGGTCAAAAGAAAGCTTCTAAAATACCTTTATGTGGCCTCCCATAACCAAATTCGAATTTGAGTGGAGAAGATCATGGGATCATGAGGACATGTGTCTCATTTCCTTTTTGTATTGAAACTCTAAGAAGATATGTGTCTCATTTCTTATTTGTGTTGAAACTCTAAAAGACATGTGTCTTATCATTTCCTATTTTGATTGTAACTCTAGAGATGGAGGGAGAGATTCATGGACTCCCATTAATGAGACAACTTCTCATATTTTGTATAAATAGGAGAAGCTTTATCCTATCATGGGTAGTGAAAAAATAGGAGAAATAGAGAAAGGATTAGAGAGTGTTTTGTAACAAAGCTTAAGATGGAATGGGATGTAGATTTGTGAGTTTATCAATAAAGAAGTTTATTGCTTTTATGTTGTTTTGATCACATCTTCAAGGAGTTAAGGATTACACCAAATTGGTAGCAGAGGGCCCCTGCTATTCGAGGAGGTTTTGCATGTTTTCTAGACAAGTCATTTTCAATTCCTTTTTGTCATATTTCCTTACTTAGATTGCTTTCTGAAATCATAGCTTTTAGCATTATGTTTCATGTCATTTGCTTAGATAAAGGATCCTCATGATATTGCAGTTAGTCTCTTTCTCAAGCTCTTCCAATACATCTCTATTAAATGAATGAGATTCAATTGTGATATTTTGAGTTATTAGCATTTCATTTTCTGTTATTTAGTTAAAAAGAAGATTATCATTTGCTAGATCTATTTAGTGTTTACATTATATTTCTTTAAGCAAAGTCAGTAAGAGGGCCAGAAGCCTCTGGTTTCATCCTTTCTAGTAAAGGTGAAATAACCAGTAAAAACCCCTACTGTCAATCTCTGTATAAGAAATATTTTGTTCACACAATTTCAGATCAGATTCCTCATTATACTGCAGTTAGTCTCTTTCAAAAGCTTTTCCAATAAACCTCTAATTCACGAATGAGACTAAGTTGTAATATTGTGAGTTATTGATTGTTTTGCTTCATAGAAGATCCTTATCACATTATGATTAATCTCTTTCAAAAGCTATTCCAATAAACCTCTAACTCATGAATGAGATTTAGTTGTAATGTTATAAGTTGTTTCAGCTTTCCTTTTATGTTTTAGGAGATCCTCATTGCATTAGAATTAATATTTTTCACAAGCTCTTCCAACAAATCTCTAACTAAATGAATCAGATTAAGTTGTAGTGTTTTGAGTTACTTTTCATTTCATGAATGTTCATTTAGAAGCTGTAATATACATGGATTAGGACTCTCTGTTTTTATCATTTTCTAGTTAGGAACATAATTTGCAAATAAACTCTATTTTCATTTATTCATTAACATTTCATTTTCTCCCTTTTTGACATAAATCTAACTTCATCTTTTTAGCATAGAGTAGCATACTAAAGATCAAACATAAAAACCCCAAAACATCAATAAAACACTAAAAACAACGAATAAGAAAAAGGGATACTTAGGCACATATAGTGCATCACACTTCATCAGTTTACTAGCCCTGGTTGATAATTTATGTTAGCAATTTAGGACACTAAATTGACTAAACACCTTCCTCCATTTAACCCAACACCCATGACCGAGCACCAGGCCTATCGCACCATCAGCCCATCAGTATTTCGCCAATCCCATTCTTTGTTTTCCCTGCTGATGCGATCCCTTGAGGGCATAAACCCTTCGACTCTTCTCCTCATAAAAAAGAAGCCTATGGCCATTGGCTAAAACCCTCAGCACCCATTCCTTTGTAAACCCTCATTTTCTTTGCAAACTTTCCACCCCAATAGCGATGCTCCGACGCCTCCTCGACCATTGATAATCAAGATCTAACGGTTGCCAAACTCTCGCCTACCACCCAAAATGCAAAACATCACCCAATCCCTGTCCGACACCTATCATCCACCATCCCCCTTCCACTGCGCATCTTTCCCCCATCGCACTCCTCCCCCATTGTTGATCTTGCATATCCAGATCCAATGATTCACATCGCGTTTCGCGTGCTATTTACTCTCGGGGTTTAACAACCCAAATCCACTCGAAACCGGTGGTTTCATGAGGGACACGTGGTGATCAACGTGTGGTATCACATTCGATCACAGCAAAACCACTTACCATCCATCTACCACGCGAAAACTACCAATGGTTTTCGCAAAAACCAATTTTTCGTTTCCGTGCCATAAATTGAATTTTAACCTTTTTTCTTCATATTTCTGCCTCCCTCCACGCATTTCTCCTCCCCCCTGCACTGCTCCTCCGCCACTCCTCAGCCTGTGTAAGTATTTTACCTCACGAAAACAACACTGCTCCTCCGCCACTCCTTAGCCTCTGTAAGCGGTTTACCTCATGAAAACGGAGGGTTTTATTAAAAGGTTTGGTTTATTTTGCAGGTTTTATGGTGGCATATAAAAAAAAGCCTTCCGACAGTCATATTCAGTGACTGAGGCCTCAGGATGATGATCTGAGGCTCTGTAAGTGAAGAAGAAAGGGATCAAGGATTTTATATCATTCTTGATCGATGCCTCATGAGCATTGATCCTATTTGAACCCTCCAACACACCAAAGAAGCCTCCTGCACACACAGAAGCAGAAAAATTAGTGAAGTTTGAAGACCAAAAATGAAGACCGAAAGATCAAAGGCTTAAATTGGCATATTAAGGATAAAACAGGGTTTAAGATAGAGAATTAAAGGTTTAAAGAAATCAGATAAAGAGAAAAAGTCAGCAAAGGTGATTCATAAAGGCTTAAGGCTAAATCAAAGCCTCAAAGCAGATTAATTAAAGGTAGATCAAGGATAAAAGGCCTTAAAAAATAGTTTAATGACAAAATAAAGGAAAGATAAGCTTAAAATGGCCTCGAATAAATCAACACAGAGCAGTTATTCACTTGATAAACCTAACTCCACCTATGACCTACTTTATTTCCTAAGGGGCAAATTGACAGTTATTACATAATCAGAAGATATTTTAGACTATCAGAAAAATTAATGTAAAGATGAAGTTAAGGCTGCAAGGTCAATATTTTCACGTATTTTATTCTCAAGAAGTAAAGACAGATTTATTACACAGAGGAGTAGTTGAGAGAAATTCCTGCCTTATGCCCTGCATGGTTTTGTAAAGGCTAGGGGTGCATTTACTATGTCATTGATAACATTTTGAACCCTAGATAGTTCCACCTCCTCAATTATAGTATAAATATTGTTGTGGAACTCATTTGTAAGGGTTGGTTGCTGGCATTCGAACTCTTTGAAGTTGTACATAGTCTGGCTGAAGATAAAAGAAGAAATTGAAGTTTTGGAAGATTGGTGATGTTTTGACATGTTTTTTTAATTGGAAGGCTCTATCATTAGATCCTTGAGCATGGTTGTTGGTGATTTATTCTAATATGTTAATGTTATTTCCTGTTTTCCATTTTGTTCCATCATTCTATACTTACAGTAGAGTAAAAAGTTTAAGCTAAGAAATGTCTCCTAGAAGCACCTTAGACCTGTTTTCTCTTCACTGTATTTATGTTTTCTTCTACTGAAGGTTTTATTGAGTAGTATAATTGCTTTTCAAACACTTAAGCTTGTTTATTTCAGAAATAGTACAAACAGTTGGTCCCAAGAATGATTTATGGTTTTCCCTGCTTACTTGCTGCCACTTGAAAACTGTTTCTAAAGTCTCCCTTTAAAGTACCATTGTTTACAGTCTGTCAAAGAGGTATGTTTTGATCATACCATTTGTTGTTGCTGAGATAATTGTTTTGAAGGTCTTTACAATTGCAGTCTTAGATGTCTAGGAGTTCCCTCTTCTATGAATGCAGTTATTTGTGAATCTTGAATGTTTTCTTATCCTTGAAGGTGAAATATTTGGATGAAATAGAGTGTTCCTCGACTCCTAGATTTCATTTCAAAATTGTGTCTTGAAATTGTTATATGCTGAAGTGTGGTTTCTAGAATTTATGGTTAGCCCTGTCTATGAAATGCCTCTTCATGTTCTGATAATTTTTAAGTCCCTTTGTTGAGGAGTACATATAATTAAGGATTCGTAATTGCCCTTAGTTCTACTTCTCCTTCTAAATCCTTAATGTCCATTTCATTTTATCCACCAAACCCAAGATCCACTGGCCAAGTTAGATTTGCCCTTTGATATCCCATATCCGTTGATTGAGCTTGTTATAACTTATTCTTTACTCCATTGCCCAATGGCTTTGATATTTCCGCTTTCTATCTATGCTTCCTAGATCATTCATGTTCAACCAACCAAACCCAAACAAACAAACTTGCACTTAATAACTAGCCTAAAACCAACATTTTACAGGCAAACAAGTCATATTTTTGCAAACAATTGAGAGATCCCTCTCTGAGACTAGGAGGGCTAGATCCTAGAGCTCTAAAGCTTGGTTTATATGTTGCCTTGTCATTTGGTTTTCCAATCAGCCAAATCATAGGGAGCTAACATTTTGGCCATCACGGTGGGTCTTCTGAGTTCATAGTTGCATAGAAAGCCCTTATAGACTCATTAGTCCTTCAAACAACCATAGAAACTTAGAAAACCCCAAAACAATTTCAAATTGGTTTCATAATAAACATTGGTGGTGGACCATAGAATATTTTACCTCCAAAAGAGCTAAAAATTTCCACCTGGCGACTCCACTGGCCTCCAGTAGGCCTATTACTTCACTAATACTTGTAAACTCCCTTGGGAATACATTGAGAAAACCCAATCATACTATTGGTGGTCAGCAAAGTTCAAATCTTCCTCCTGGCGACTCCACAATCTCCAAAAGACCTAATGAATCCACTGGTATAAGACTCTGAACTGGTTGAATAGACATAGTGACCTATTTTTCTGATTTACAAACATGATTCCAAGGATACAATGAAGATATGCCCCAATGAGTAGAGATCATATCCCTGGGTTCCCACATAAGATGCCCCCTGTGAATTGGAATGAAAACGTGCCTATTTTTCAAGGTGAAGAGTTTGATGACCCTTTGTTACATCTCATAAAATTTCATATACATGTGTTGAGGTTAAAGGTGGAATGGCATGAAGACTACCTTATGAAAATGTTCATGTTGACATTAGAAGGAAAAGCAAGGGAATGGTATGAATGGTTGAGGACTGGTAGTTTGTTTTCTCTAAGAGACCTCCACATAATATTTTATGATCATTATAAGGAAAAATCCCCGTATCTACCATTGGATGGAAGTTGTTGTAATCAATCTTAGGGCATCATAGAATACCTTGCAGGCATTTATGATGATTTGGAAAATTGGAAGCCTGATGATCTCATAGCAGCTATCCATGAATTTCATACCCAAGACAACTATCATAGAAACCTAGATGAATTAGTTGAGGAAGAAATTAATTAAGAAACAGAACAAAATCCTCAAGTTCTAGCTGAAAACATAACTAATGATGATTCATCATCCCTTTTAGCTGAGGCTCAGGAAGACATCCAACCTCAAATTTAGTATTCACAAGAGATAGAAAATTTTTGTACTTTTGCTCAAAGAAACATAGAAAAATCTTCCCCTTTGATAGAAGAAGATATAGATCAGATTATCAATAAACAACCATCATCTAAATTTTTTTATAAAACAAACACTCTCGCCCATTCACCTAATGAACTTTTTTGTAAAAATTTAGAAAGTTCCCTTATAGATCAGAATAAAGAAAGATCTACTGATAATCTAGTATGTTTGATTGGTGACATTACTTACATTAATTATTTTTCTAATTTTGATCTGTCTGATGATGATTTTCTCCAAATAGAAGTTGATCTTGAAGGACCATCATTAGTAGATTTGTGGAAGAAAGATCAGTTCCACCAAATCCAAGAAAGTAATGAGCCAAAGCAGGTTGTTTATGATACTGATGACGAAAGCTCTCAAAATGCAGAAGAGGGCGACGAATCTCTGAATCTTTACTCTGCTTCATTACAACTCATCAGTAACAGTTTTCATGTGATTGGGATTTAGCAGTCTTTCGACTCAGAGGTTGAGGAGGAAAAAAATGAAGAATTTCTTGAGCATGATGAATGTAAGGAACCTTCTCCTAAGAGGATTGAGGTAATAAAAGATACCCCTACTCAAGAATATGATGATCTCTTCATAGAGTAAATTCCACTGAGTCAGAGCATACCAGGACTACAAGAGGATAGTACTGCAATCTATGATGAGTCCTCCAACTCAGATAATAATGAAGATGAGGAAGATTGTCTTTCTCAAAAGAACCTTGATCTTGATCCAATGGAGGAAAAAGTAATCCTGGTTGAAAACTATCTTTCAAATACTCACATTCGGGTATTATTTCAAGACCCCTTTGTTTATTTCTTGAAGAAATTTGAAGGAGTAAAGGTTGTTAGGAGCAGTGTATTACCAAAAGTAAGAATTTTTTTTAGCACTGCTGCTAAGAGACAAGTGAGATGGGAGTGGCCCTTTTGTTTATCTAGCATGCTCAAAGAGATGAGCAAAGACCAATCATGGAACCACTTACTTGATTGACTATATTGGAAAAGGGAGTTCATCAGCTAAATATGTAAATTTTCTAGGTTAGATTAGGTTATATAGGAAAGAAAATAAGCTCATCCTATGAGAATTTAGTTAGTTTTTGTTTTTGCTTTGAAAAAGAAAAATTGAAAAAGTACAAAAACAATAGAAAAAGAGAAAAGAGGGCAGATATAAAAGAAGAAAGATACAACCCCATACCAAAAAAGAGAAAATTTGAAAATGTGCAAGCATAAATTCCACTACTAAGAGAAAACATTGTTATTTAGTCATACAACCTAATCATGACTAGATAGATTTCAGTTTACTACCGATAGGATTGTGAAGAATATTTTCCAAACTGTTTAATCTTCGCTTATCAGTAGAATAGATTAGGATCAAAGAAAGAATGGTTCAAACATGCTCAAAATCTGAACCAAAGAACAAAAATAAAAGATGGCTCTAAACAAATCAAAATGTGAGCCAAGAAGAAAGAAGGATGTCTTTTATTTTTCAGATCTTAAGCCTTCACAATTTTGTTTCAATTTTCTGCAAATAAAGTCTATGTGTAGCTTGTACATACAGCCATAGACACTACAACGAATCATACTATTTAATCCTAGTTTTTCTGTGTTTAAATTTCTGTTTTAGAATATAGAGAATGCAGATCTATCAAACAGCTTAATTTTGACAGATAGTATATTTGGTAGAGAAGTTTTTGAGTCCAACTGTTTAATCTGGACTCTTGGAAGAAATAAGGGTAGCATTAGAGAGTTTTATCTTTCTGTTTTCAAGAATAATATGTAAAGAGTTTTCTAGTTCAAATGCACTCAAAAGAAGAAAAAATGCTAGAACAAATAGATTGGGTAGGTAGAGGTGCTATCTTAAAGAGTTTTTCATGCTACAGGTCATTGAAGAATTGCCAAAATACAAAGAAAATCAGTAAGAAAACAAAGAAATTATGCCCAATGGGTAAGGCACTGGTCTTCTGAAAGCCAGAGATTGATAAGCTGAGGTTTTGGAAACCTTAAAAAGTAAGCTGTCCTCCCCAAGTGGAGCCACTGTTAGTCATCCATAATTTTGACTTTTCCCAAAGATGACTAAATTACCAATCTTAGATTTCTAGAAATAATATTTCAAAGAAGCATAATGAGTTCTAGAAATATCACAGCCTTCATTATCATAATTCTATCAGTTCACTGAATATCGTCATCTATGCCTTATAAAAAATCACCTTCCGTTTCAAAAGGAAACTTGTTTCAGGCTATATTCTCCATTTTTATCTCCATCTCCTCTGCCAATTTTCACTCATTTAATCCTATCCCAACAGTGATTTTCCCCTTTAAAGAAAGGACCACTTCCCCTTCATTAGCTCTGCATTTCCCCCCATTTCCCTTCTTTTCCCTTCTCATTTATCCTCCATTCCCTTTGAAAAAACCCTTATAATGGCTTAAAAACCTCTCTTTTACCTATCAGAAGCCTCCAAAAGGTTCAAAAAACCCTATTTTGGCCTTTATTCTGACCATTTCTAAAAATGGGCCTTAAGCCCTTGCGGGCTTAACCCTCCACCCTTTTTCTGCATATGACCTGAGGGTTTGACCATGGGCTAATTCTAAAACCTCATCCCCTTTGTCTTAACACTTGGTCCTATCTGTCACCCACTGGACCGCATCTCCCTGCTACTCCCTTAGCCCCCATCGGCATCGGCACTTCCTCATTCCCATTTTCTTTTCCCCCGCTGATGGAATCCCCTGAGGGCTTAGATTCTCTGCCCTTCCTCCAGGTAACCCAACACCCGTGACCGAGCACCAGGCCTATCGCATCATCAGGCCATCAACATTTTTCCAGTCCCATTCTTTGTTTTCCCCTCCGATGCGATCCTCCGATGGCTTAAACCCTCCGCCTCTTCTCCTCATAAAACTAAAGCCTATGGCCATTGGCTAAAACCCTCGACACCCATTCCTTTGTAAACCCTCATTTTCTTTGTAAACTTTCCACCCCAACACTGATGCTCCAACGTGGCCTTGACCGTCGATCATCAAGATCTAACGGTTGCCAAACTCCCGCCTACCACCCACTATGCAAAACATCACCCAATCCTCGTCCGACACCTGTCATCCACCGTCCCCCTTCCACCGCGCACCTTTCTCCCACTACGCTCCTCCCCCACTATTGATCTGGCCTATCCAGATCCAATGATTCACATTTCGTTTCGGGAACGATTTACTCTCGGGGCTTAACAACCCAAATCCACGTGAAACTGATGGTTTCATGAGGGACACATGGCGATCAATGTGTGGTATCGTGTTCGATCGCTGAAAAACCACTTACCGTCCGTCTACCACGTGAAAACTGCCAGTGGTTTTCGCAAAACCACTTTTCCATTTCCGTGCCATAAATCAAATTTTAACCCATTTTATTCATATTTTTTCCTCCTTCCACGCATTTATCCTCCCCCCTGCACTACTCCTTCAACACTCCTCAAGCTCTGTAAGCAATTTACCTCACAAAAATGCATGGTTTTATTAAAATGTTTGGTTTATTTTGTAGGTTTTATGGCGGCATATAAAAAAAAGCCCTCCAATTGTCATATTCAGTGACTGAGGCCTCAGGATGATGATCTGAGGCTTTGTAAGTGAAGAAGAAAGGGATCAAGGATTTTATATCATGCTTGATCAATGCCTCATGAGCATTGATCCTATTTGAACCCTCCAACACACCAAAGAAGACTCCTGCACACATAGAAGCAAAAAAATCAGCGAAGTTTGAAAACCAAAAATGAAGACCGAAAGATCAAAGGCTTAAATTGGTAGATTAAGTATAAAACATGGTTAAAGACAAAGAATTAAAGGTTTAAAGCAATTAGATAAAGATCAAAAGTCAGCAAAGGTGATTCATAAAGGCCTAGGGCTAAATCAAAGCCTCAAAGAAGATTAATTAAAGGCAGATCAAGGCTAAAAGGCCTTAAAAATAGTTTAAAGATAAAATAAAGGAAGATAAGCTTAAAAAGGCCTCGGATAAATCAACACAGAGCATTTATTCACTTGATAAACCTAACTGCCACCTATGACCTACTTTATTTCCTAAGGGGCTAATTGACAGTTATTACATAGTTAGAAGATATTTTAGACTATCATAACAATTAATGTAAAGATAAATATAAGGCCGCAAAGTCAATATTTTCACCTATTTTATCCTCAGGAAGTAAAGACAGATTTATTACACAGAGGAGTAGTTGAGAGAAATTTCTGCCTTATGCCTTGCATGGTTTTTTAAAGGCTAGGGGTGCATTTACTATGTCATTAATAACATTTTGAACCCTAGATAGTTCCACCTCCTCAATTACAGTATAAATATTGCTGTGGAACTCATTTTTAAGGGTTGGTTGCTGGCATTCGAACTCTTTGCAGTTGTACATAGTCTGGCTGAAGATAAAAGAAGAAATTGAAGTTTTGGAAGATTGATGATGTTTTGAAATGTTTTGTTAATGAGAAGGCTCTATCATTGGATCCCTAAGCATGGCTGTTGGTGATGCATTCTAATATATAAATGTTATTTCATGTTTTCTATTTTGTTCCATCATTCTATACTTACAGTAGAGTAAAAATTTTAGGCTAAGAAATGTTTCCTAGAAGCACCTTAGACCTGTTTTCTCTTCACTGTATTTATGTTTTCATCTACTGAAGGTTTTATTGAGTAGTCTAACTTCTTTTCAAACCCTTAAGCTTGTTTATCTCAGAAATAGTACAAACAGTTGGTCCCAAGAATGATTTATGGTTTTCCCTGCTTACTTGCTACCACTTGAAAACTGTTTCTGAATTCTCCCTTTAAAGTGCCATTTTTTACAGTCTGTCAAAGAGGTCTGTTTTGATCATACCCTTTTCTCTTGATGAGATAATTGTTTTGAAGGTCTTTATAATTGCAATATTAGATGTCTAGGAGTTCCCTCTTCTATGAATGCAGTTATTTGTGAATCTTGAATTTTTTCTTATCCTTGAAGGTGAAATCTTTGGATGAAATAGAGTGTTCCTCGACTCCTAGATTTCATTTCAAAAGTTTGTCCTAGAATTGTTATTTGTTGAAGTGTGGTTTCTAGAATTTATGGTTAGCCCTGTCTATGGAATGCCTCTTCATGTTCTGATAATGTTTAAATCCCTTTGTTGAGGAGTACATATAATTAAGGATTCTTAATTGTCCTTAGTTCTACTTCTCCTTCTAGACCCTTAATGTCCATTACATTTTATCCACCAAACCCAAGATCCACTGGGCAAGTTAGATTTGCCCTTTGGTATCCCATATCTATTGATTGAGCTTGTTATAACTTCTTCTTGACTCCATTGCCCAATGGCTCTGATATTTCCCCTTTCTATCTATGCTTCCTAGATCATTCATGTTCAACCAAACAAACCCAAACAAACAAACTTGCACCTAATAACTAGCCTAAAACCAAGCTTTTACAAGAAAAAAGTCATATCTTTGCAAACAATTGAGAGATACCTCTTTGAGACTAGGAGGGCTAGATCCTAGAGCTTTAAAGCTTGGTTTAAATGTTGTCTTGTCATTTGGTTTGCCAATCAGCCAAATCATAGGGAGCTAACATAGGGTTTTATATGTTAAAAACAACATCAAGAAAATAAAAACAAGAAGCTGAAGAGAAATCCTAGGGTTTGAAGCAGCTGGGTATGCAAGGATCTGAAAAATGATAGTGGTCGTAATTGTAAACCCGTGTGGAGTCACCAATTGTTAGTATGAATTTTAATTGCAAGTGTACAAAGAAAGACCACTTTAGTCATACATAACAAGCAACCCTAACAGCAAGGATGGCAACCAATATCTTCAGATATGAAATTAGGTGATCAAGATAAATGCTGCAAAAATATAGATCTATGCATGAAAAGACATTAAGAAGTAAATAAAAACGAGATTTACTCAATGCATCCAACAGACAAGACAAGAATATGTAGAATGAATTTTATATTAAGGGCACTTGGGAGGAAAAAATAGAAGGATGTTACCAGTTCTTCTCAATAGGATGGGTTCTTGTAAGTCCTCAACACTTTAGATCTAAAATTCTTCTCCCTTGATGGTGTAGAAAACCCAGACAAAAATGGAACTCAAAGGGAGCTCACAAGAAAAAGATAGAAAAATATGACAATGATGGTGGATCAAAGACAGACCAAAAGTATAGATTTAGAGTGATATTTATGAAAAAAAAGGTGTGAGTGAATGGAAAAGCCCTTCTATTTATAACAAAATAATAATTTAGTCTAGATATTGGTGCATACTTAAAATATTACTAGCCAAATCAAGATCCAACTTTTATGGAATATTTTATTATATTTTTTGGAGGGAAAAAGAACTTGACTTGGGTCAAATCCCTTTATTTGTAAATAATAAATAAATAAATGATTTATTTATCATGTTAACGATGTGGTTGAGTAATAATCAAATAAATAATGATTTATTTAATTATTAATGAATGATTTAGTCAAATTTAACATGTAATATTATTTAAATAAGGTTTAAATAATTATTCCTAGAAAATAATAAGATAAATAATGATTTATCTAATTAATTTCCCCGTTTTAGGTTAAATATGACCAGGAATATTAATTGAATTGTTGTTTAACTAATTATTCCTTGAGGAAAATCAAACAAATGTGGATTTATTTAATATTTCCTCATGGGGTTTCCTGTTTAGACCATAAACAACTTAATATAGGTGTTTTATTAAGTTATTTTTCATAGTGAAAGCAATTTTACTTAGGGTAAAATTGGTCTCACATGGTGTACTTAGGTCTATCTAATAGTAACAGGTTAGAGGACCAAAAAATGGTGTAACAACAGTAAACAATACATATTAGTTAAACTTACATATAGTTCAAAAATAATATTTTTTATAAAGAATTTACAAAGAACTTGCCTTTTTTTCTTTTTTTGATGTGTTATCAGTATTTTTGTTAATTGATCTCTTATCAGTCATTTCTTTATCAATCTAAAACCTATACCATATCATTCATTAATATATTTATAGATAAATTGTCAACTTTTCAGGTAAAAAATAAATCTGAAGAAACCGGTGCGCCGTTCATGATGTACGCACTGCTGTTGGTGCATGGGGGTATTAAAAACGCACTGCAAAAACAATATAATAGACCATACGGTGCGTGGGGGTATTATAAACGCACTGCACAAACAGTGTAATAGACCGTATGGTGCTATCCTCGTAACATGGAGCATCGGTGGCCTATTTCAAATATGGCACACTGATTTAAAAAAAAATGTTTTCAAATTTTTTATTACACATTACTTGTGCGGTGCGCTAGGTTATGCTCGATGCACCAATAAAAAAATCCATTTTTTTCCAAAAATTCACGCAATGGCCGAATGGATTGGGATCCGACTATGCAAGTCGTCCCGTGGGTTGGATGTCAATCTAAAATGAAAAGCCCTTATTCTAAAATCACAGAAACAAGAGAAGAAAGGGAAAAAACAAAAAAAAAATGAAGGGTTTAGAGTAAAAATGGATAAAATTGCAGAAAAAGTAAAAAAAAAAAATCAAATTTAATCACTAGATGGTTTGAAACTCTATGATACAGGGTTTGAATCACCAAAGGTTTGGTTTCTGATTGTCTTAATACTTTTGTTCGAACATATTTTGTTGCTCCATAGTGCTTTTGTTCTCTCTTGCTCCAGGTATGTCTTGTGCAAGTCTCTCGCTGAAAATTTTAGCAAAAATAGTGAAATAATGAAAATTGTTTAGTATTTAAAGAGTTATTTTATGAAATTAGATTTTCAAAAATATTTTTCCGCCCTTTTTTTAATGTGCCGCTTTTTTTTCACTTAAAGAAAACAGAGTTGCGATTTTTTTATTTGTGTTTATTTGTCACCGGTGCATCACTTAATAGAACCACACTAGTGCATCCTTTTGTAACACCGACACCGGTGCATAGTAACTAAAACACACTGGTGTGGTTATATGTACAGTAGCACTGATTTGAATTTAAGGCACCGAAATTACTTTTAGGTGTGTACACCAAAATTTAGTGTAACTCCAATCATAGAAATTAAGAATTAGAATTTTGTTTATTCTTGAGAATTAGAATTAGAATTAGAATTGAGAATTGGAATTGGATAAATTCTTGATGGAAATAACTATTTTTCCAATCCATTTTGTTTATTGAAGGAGGTCCCCACTGATTATGTGGAGAGAATGCAATGTGGGGCGTGTGAAGATGCAATACTGTAGGGCCCAAGTGGGAAATTGTGGCATGTGAAATTGTGCTATGCTAAGATGTGGGCAATTTTCACAAATGGTTGGGAAAGTTTTTTTTCTGAGCATTTTATTGAAGTTGGAGATATTTTAGTTTTTAGACATGTTGGAAATGTATATTTTGATGTGAAAATATTTTGGCCATTTCTTTTCAAAACTACACCTCTTCTTCTTTCAGAAAAAGAAACTTGAACCTTTCCATAACCTAAAACATGAAAAGGTGCCCCATGATCTGCTTGCTCATTTGTAAGTTCCTCCACCATCTTGGCATCCAATTACCTATTTTCTACTTTTTTCTTTCTATCTTGATATTAAAAAAATTATACAATCTCTGTTTTATGAGAAAATGACCTTGAATGTTCTAGGAGCAATGACAACGAGTCCTTCATTCTGCATTTGTTAGCAGAAGACAACTGATTTTCGATAGAAGGTGCAGTTATTACATGTGGAGGCAATGGTTTCCCATAGAAAATGAGTATAGGGTTTAACAGAGGAAAGACATTGCAAAATGGGCTATTACATTCACTTTTCTAATGGGAAACCGATTTGCAGGTGGAAATATGGTAGCTGTAGGTATCTATGCTTTTCTTCCCATAGAAATGGACACTGGATTTCCATTTATAATACAAGAAGGATTTTTACTGGTTTCATCCACAGGACCCCAGCTCAGACAAGTTAGAGATGCCATTCAGGTTCAATTGAAAGCCAAAGATGTGATTTTATGTGGCGCTAGCTTTGCCGATAAAAGTTTATGTAAGCCAACCGCTGCTTGTAAATGCATTATGGAGAATCTTTCCCTTCATGGGACCTGCCAGCCCGATCAACAACGTCAATTGATCTTTCTCTGATGTCCTGAAGGGAATGAGAATCCTTCCCTTCATGGTGCCTCTTAGCTTTATCGGCTACCTATATTTATCTTTCTCTGCCATAAACTTTGCTCTCCATTTCTCCATCATGGGACCTCTTAACCCTATCGTTAGCCTCAATAGAATGCTCTCTACCGGTCTCAACCTGTACTCCTTTTCTCCTTTTGTACTCTGTCAAGCTCTATAGCCGTCTGCATCCCTGTAAGCATATTTTTCTGTATTTCTGTTTGAATCACTCACTTTCTCAGCTATAAACTTCGCAGCCGAAATTTGAACTCTCGTCTTTTAAAACCCTCATCTCCTCAGAAAAATTCTTACTCGCGATTCGAACCCTCCGCTGTTCCAATACTGCACTTTACAAAATAACCCTGTTCCGGTGCGCGGGGTTTTATAGGCACACCGGTGTGGTTTCTAAGATCGAGTTTTATGTTTTGGCATGGAGAAGCATGATTGACCTGTGTCTCGATATTCTTAGACTAGAACTATAAGGCAAGCAGGATGATAAGCGCACTTTAATTTTACAGTTTTTTTGTATGTAAGATCATAATAAAATAATGATAATTCTAAAGTACATGAATTTATTTGCATTATTTTCTAAACTTTATTATGTTACAAAAATTCATATTATTCTAGATTTATTATTTTACAATTATTTACAAATTTAAAATTTAAATATTTTAATAAAATCATTTCACATTAATACAATTAAAATTTTACAATTACAATCATTTAACAGTAATACAATTAAAATTTTACAAATATTTTACATACAATTAGAATTAGAATTAGAATTATATTTAAAATTACAATTACAATTTTACAAATATTTTACATACAATTACAATTAAAATTACAATTACAATTAAAATTTTACATTAAAATTTTACATACAATTACAGTTAAAATTACAATTACAAATACAAATACAATTTTACAATTTTTCATGTAATTAAAATTAAAATTTGAATTTCAATCACGACGTAATATTTAATAAATATCATGGTCATTTAATAAAAAATTAATTAATAAACATCACGATCATGATAACCATCGTACAAACATCATATTCGACTAAAAAACACATTCAAACATAAAATTAACATTATATATTAACATCATCACAACACAAACACTAAATATACATCTCATGTCAAATAACTCATGCTATCACATACACATCTATCTGCAAGCTAAACATTAAATGAACATATCTAACGTGACCTAACAATATACAGATCATGATGATCGCCAACATGTAAATTAAGTACAACTGCAACATAAACATAAATACATGGACCATATATATATATATATATATATATATATATAACCGAATAATGTTAAAAATATACAACTGTAATATAAATGTCATCAATCAGCTGGTGGTAGTACAACATCAATAGCTGTACTAGTGGAGGTCTGCTCAGTCAATGGTACTGCAGCCTCGACGGTCGATGGTCTAGCCTGCTCATGATCATGACTATTACTAATGGATGCTGCAGGCTACTGACTGGACATGGATGATGATCCAACCTCATCTCCATGATGATTGCTAGATGCTAGTGGAGCCTCATGCTCATTTGCAGGTGCGACATGAGGCGAATGATCATGAGATGATGACTCACTTCTCGCAGACTATCTATCACGAGTTGTGGCTCGACCATGCCTATAACGTGCAACAATCCTCCTCAGTCACGTAACAACTGTTTTATCTCCTTTGACATGCTACATCACATTGTACATGTCACGTGGCATCCCTCTCCACTTCTATAATAGCCTAGCATCAGCTTGTATGTCTTTGTAATGAGTGGGCCTGATGCCCACCTCAACAATTAATGCACTGGTTTGGTCGCCCAATTCCATCTTGTATCTAGTATCAAGTAGACCACGCCTAGAAAAAGGCAGTACCGGTGCACCAGCAGGAGCATGTCTCTCTGCACCTTCCTCCTGATGATCCTCGACATCTGGCATGCCTTGATCATCATCAGGATCCACACCTGGATCAGGTGGTGGGGCTGGCATATCCTCACCATCAAAAGAGCCAATGTCTAAAAAATATATACAAGTACACAACAATAATTAGACAATTTCATTACGCAATTTAATTAAAAAAAGTTAAAGAACATGTTACAATAAATATAAATAAAATAGTAATATTACCTCTATCATCTGGAAGTTCATAATCTGTGAAGAGGATGTTGGCACACCCTCGCCAATCCAATCTAGCATAAGGATAGGGGACCATAATGAAGGGATGCAGCTCGTCAAAACTGGCTAGTAATTTTAGTGCATCATGCGATATCCTGGCTGGAAACATAGCCTCTCCCATCTTGGGCATCATCTACCCCCACATGTGCATCTGTGCCTCCAACATTGGCCTATTTAGCTGCCAAAAAAAAGTAGGACTCATCTCTGGAAACCTCTCAAAAAGTAAAAAAAAAAGCTCTGAAGAAAAAGGGAAGTTGACCCTCCCTTGTGCATCAGCACGACATCTATCTAAGGTTGCATAGAACTGCCGAAAAAAAATGGCAAATCACCTGACAAGTCGTGGCTCTTATACTAAATAATCAACATAATATGGAAGTGAGCAACTA
This sequence comes from Pinus albicaulis, assembly GCA_034641835.2. Lineage (NCBI taxonomy): Eukaryota > Viridiplantae > Streptophyta > Pinopsida > Pinales > Pinaceae > Pinus > Pinus albicaulis. The sequence goes on along the minus strand of CM076580.1, from coordinate 1,242,075,593 downwards.
ATGTGTTGCCCGTCACTGGGGTTGTGTGAAATGCTCGAAATAAGATGTTAGAGGCACTCCACATCCTCAATACCAAATGCACCAATACGTAACTAACCTCCAATGACCTGAAACTCTACAGGAGAGAGTACTGATGCTCCAATGTATCTCTGGGAGTAAACTAACTAACTCCCTGCTACAAAACCAGCTCGAACCTCTTGAAATGAGGAAAAATCCACCCCTCTCCACGACAGCCCTTTAATGAAATATATATCCTCCTCAGTGGTTGTGTACCACTGGTCAGGACCACCCTAGAAATCCTGTCGGTGGGCATTCTACCTACGGATAAGATGTCTCAAAAACACACTATGGGCCTTTAGGGAAGTAGCCTCCTCATAGAACTTGAGGATGCCTACATGCCTTAGGAGCCCCTAGGTGTCTGCTATAATAGGGCAAGGGTATGCATCTCTCTCCCTCTCTCATGCCTCCCACAGGTGAACCATGTCATACTGCTTCGCCTATTGTTTCTACTGTTCCTCCTCTTCTCTCTGAATCATTGACATATTAAGTAATTTCTTTTTATTAAATTAGACATGTATTTATGAATATACATATATAGTTTTTTTGGAAAAAAAATTGGACCAGTCGGTGCACCATAAAAACAGTCATGCACAGGTTCTGATGCGACATTTGTTTGTAGCACACTAGGGGCGGTGCCCCGGATGACATACAACGCACCGTATGCGGTGCACTTGAAACCTTTTAAAGCATTGTTGACAATATATGGTGTCGGAAGAGTGGTGCAATGACTAAAATATATGCCCCGATTCATATAGTTGTGTCAATGCACTGACTTCCTAACAAATTACATAGTCAATGGTGCGGGCTTTTACGAGGCCGCACCGTTGACCCTGTCGGAATGTCGAATGCAGTGCACTGATATACACCAGGGCAGATATTTTTGTCAACACACTGTGTTGCTATTCCCATGGTCAACAGTGCGACTAGCTAAATGATCACACCGCACTTTTTTTTTACATGGGGCTCCTTTCGATACTGCCTCGAACATGGTCTAGATACCATTAGCACCGATTGTGGTGCAGCTTGTAATTTTTACAAGCACCTCTTACCGGTGCGAGCCGAATGGCTTGTGCGCACTGCGCGATAAAATATTTTGTTTTCTTTTAAATGGTTAATTTTAAGGTTATTTTAAATTCTAATCTTCTAAAAATATTAACTATGGAAAAACAAGAAAAATAACTGTACATTTCGCCGTCAAGGAGGAATATTGGCTGTAGAATTTGCAAAAGAAAATTTTCCAACTGTTTTGCAAAATTCAAGCTGGAGATTGGTGGGCAATGCATAATAGTAGTGCGTGCAATGGGAGCACTAATGTCAAGGCGTCTCAGACAAGGATGAATTGCACCGGTGCTTGAGAGCTCTAGAGAATTGAGAAAAGTGGAAAATGCAGTTTTTTGGTCATAAATTTTTTTTTTATTTAACCCTATTTTGCTATGCGGGGTTTTATAGGGCACTAGTGTGGTTGATTAAGACCACATCGAGCAGTTTCAGTTTTGGCATGGTGTTTTATGATGCACCGGTGCAGTTTCTTAACACTGCACCAGGCGATTTATATTTTTGTGCGGTGTTTTATGATGCATCGGAGTGGAATATTTGTGAAGCACCGGTGCTCCACATTAATAGGATGCATTAGGTGGGAGTGTACGGAGTGCATGGTGTCTTGTCTGCCAATTTTTTGTGTGACCAGTGCTTTCTCTTGTAGAGTTCACCGGTGATTGAGAGCTCTGGAGCACTGAGAAAAGTGAAAAATGTGATTTTTTGGCCGTAATTTTTTTTATTTAATGTTTTTCTGGTGCGCGAGTTTTATAGGCGCATCGGTGATGTTTCTTACGAATGCACCGGTCAGTTTCTGTTTTGGCACAGTGTTTTATGATGCACCGGTGCAGGAGAGTTGTGAAGCACCAGTGCTCTAGGATATAGTAATAGGATGCACTAGGTGGGTGTGTATGGAGCACATGGTGTCTGGTGTGCCAATTTTTTGTGCATACCAGTGCTTTCTCTTGTAGAACGCACCAGTGATTGAGACCTTTGGATCATTGAAAAAAGTGAAAAATGTGGTTTTTTGGTCGTAATTTTTTTTCATTTAACCCTTTTCAGGTGTGCGTGGTTTATAAGCACACCGGTGTTGTTTCTTACAAACACACTGGTCAGTTTTTGTTTTTGCATGGTGTTCTATGATGCACCAGTGCGGTTTCTTAATACCCCACCAGCAGGTTTTTGTTTTGGCATGGTGTTTTATGATGCACCGACATGAAAGAGTTATGAAGCACCGGTGCTCTACAATAATACAACACAGTGGGCGGGTGTGTATGGTGTTAGGTTCCCGTGATTTATTATATTGGTGAGATCAAATGCAGAGGGTAACATCGGACCAGTCTTTGGAATCCTAGGACCTAGCCTTCCTGGACTCAGAGAGGAATCTATTTATTTTGCGCAAAGGATGTGAACTTGTTTTCTTTTAGGGTTTGATTTTAAGCTAGTTTTTATGTGTAGGGTTTGTTATTTTGTTTTGGTTGGGTAAGATGATCAAGTATAATAGATAGAGTGAGTAAATCTTCAAGTCATTGGGCTATGGAGTCAATAAAATTCATAGAAAGTTTCAATAGTGAATCAGGGTGGATCACAGGGAAAATCTAGCATTGGTCAGATGGATTCTCAAGGTTTTTGCGAAATGAAATGAACATCAAGTTTTTGAGACAAAGTAGGGCAAAGGGAAATCAAGAATCCTTTGTCGTGTACTTAAAACAAGGAGGACTTCAACACTATTTAGCATGAAGAAGAAATCAATAGACAGGGCACACCAATAACTCTTTGATTCAGCTTAAGCAAATAAGCATTTTAGACATACAATCCAATGAAATATAGAAGGCGAGAAACTCATTTAACTTCTAGTGATTTCACCTTCAAGGTTAGAAAACATTAAAGATACACATATAACTTTAATCAAAGAAGAGGGAACGCCTAAACATCATTGATCATAGCTATGAAGATCTCCAAAACAATTATTTAAGCATGGACAAAGGGTATGATCAAAACATAGCCTCTTTGGCAAACCTAGACAATGTTATTTTGGAGAGAGACCTCAAGAACAGTGTTTAGAGACATCAAACAAGTAGGGCTAACCATAAATCATCTTTGATACCAACTATATTAAACCATTCATGAAATGAACAAGCTTGGGGGGTCTAGAAAGCAATTAATAATTCTCTAAAAAGGCCCAGCAAAGGAAAACATAGAGGTAGTGAAGAACAAAAAGAGCTAAGGTGCCTTAGAAAACATTTCTTAGTATAAAAAATTTGTCCTACTGAAATAAAGAAGGATGAAACACAATGATACATTAGAAAAAAATAACTTAAAGGAATAACGTCACCATTAACCAAGCTCAGGGATCCTACAAGCAGCCGTCTCCATCATCAATCAAGACAAGCCATTTAGAAACTCCACAACACCAATTTCTTCTCCAATCTCCAAAAAAAATTATGTATTTATCCATAGTTTCATCAAATGCAAAAATTTACAATGAAGCCCTCATGCTCTATTTATTTAGAAAAGGAGGGAAAAAACCCTAGATAGGGTTGGAAAATGTCAAAATCAGTCATAAATGTCATTAATGCCCAATAGACCATGCAAGGCCCAAGGCACAAAATATCCCATGAAATAAATGCCAAAATAACTCCTAAAACCTAATTTTAGAGTGATTTACCTCAAAAAACATTAAAATATCATTTTGCAATTAATCAGTGTGTTTTGTTGACTTTTGGCCAAAACTGCCCAATTTGGTCTGAATGCACAACACCTTCCCAGGCAGAAATTAGGTCCACTTGCAGCCAAGTTTTGGTGACCTTTCTGACGTTGGATTTTGCTCTATGATGGCTTGTTGGAAATCTGGTGGAGTATAATTTCCAAAAATACCATTGGTTCTATTATCTATCTCCCATAACCTATCCAAAAATCAAAATTCCCAAACTTCTCTGAGCATAGTGCCAAGCCTAAAAATGAGGTAGAAAGGTAGAAAATGAGGTGTTTTTTGACCTTTTGAGGGGTAAAAAATGCTCCAAACGCTATAAAATTTGGTGAGCATAGTTTAATAGGCAAGAGAAATACAAAAATGTAAAGTTATCCCTATGATTATGTCTAAGGAAAAATCGTAGCACTAGGGTTGCTGTACTTATAGGCCTCCAAATTCGCAAAAACGAAAATTTGTCAAAATTTCTTCAAAATTGGTGGATGTATCCTTCACGGGGTTTGGGAGACCTGTAGAGAATCTTGAGCTAATAATCCAAGATTTTCTTGGTCTTTTCCTCCTTTTAGTGCTTGAATTTCAATGAGGGCCTCTTTGAGTTTGGCACTAGTGAACTTGTTTTTCAAGGCATAGTGTTTGGCCATCTTTTTCTGTAGACCAAGGTATCTTTTCAATTTCTTCATATGTTTGTGCTCATCCTTGTAATAGTAAATGATGTATTGTGCCATGCCAAGGCTCCTTTGTAGGTATTTAATCTCTGCATTCTTTCTTTGAAGTCGTATGTTATTGGCCCTGTCTTCATTTTCACTTTCTAGGTCAATGATGCCAAGTCCTTGTTTAAGATCCTTCTTACCTTTCCTACCTCTCTTCACCTTTTGTTTGCCTTTGTCTAGTGGTTGATTTGAGGTGGAGGGAATGGTCTGTTGCCTTTTGGAGGCAGAAAACACAAGCCTTGGCCCTCTTTGATATGTGAATGAAAGAGGTGTGATTGTGGTCCTGTTGGTGTCTTTTTCATGGCTGTGATCCTTGCTGCTATCATCAAACTCTTCATTTTTTCCTTCATTGCAGCTGCTTGCCTTTTCACTACTATGATCATTATTTTCATTATCACCCTCTACACTTTCTTCACTTTCATTTTTTTCATCATTAAGATTGCTTTCCTCTTTATCTTCTACACTATCATCATCCTCATTATCACTGTGGAGCTGACTATTTTCATGACTGTCATGACTGTTTTATTCCTTGTTGTCTTGTCCACTTCCTTCTTCTTCATCTTTTTCTGCCTTTTTGTCATTGTTTTGCTCACTATTTTCATCTTCATCATTTTCATGCTGACTGCCCTTTTCTTCATTATCTGCCTCTGTCTCTTCTTCATTTTCTGTTTCTACCTCATCATCATTTTTTGCCTCTGTCTCTTCTTCATTTTCTGTTTCTACCTCATCATCATTTTTTGCCTCTGTATCATCATTTTCCTCTTCCTCATCATCTGCCTCTTCTCCACTACCACTTAATTTTTTTTCACTGTCATCTTCCTCATCTTTTTCATTATCATTCCTTTCATTTTATTAACTTTCATTACCCTGCTCAGTCTCCATGTTCACTGCCTCTTGTTGGCTTAAATCACTATTTCCCTCATCCTTATTTTGGCTTGAATCATTGTCACTCTCACCCTATTCATTTTGTTCATCATCATCACCCTTCTCTGTTTCCATGTCCTCTAACTCTTGTGAGCTCAACTCATCATCTCCTTCATCTTCATTTTGGCTTGACTCATTATCATTCTCACTCTCTTCATTTTAACTTGATTCTTCATTGCCACTTCCTTCTTCATCTGATGCATCAAGAGAAGGGGAGGAAGGGAGGTTTCCTTGAGGAGGTGATATATGTGTAGAGGATGAGGTATGGTCAGTAGGAGGTGATGGAGGAGTAGAGGGAGGAGGATGAGATGATGAGGGCAAGTTTGGTTGATGATGGGGGTATGGGCTCATCAAGACTTCATGGGATATGAACACCTCCCAGGGTATGCCCTTTTGTTCCAGCTGATGTAGGACCACCATCTTAGTCAAGGAGTGGTGGAATAAACTATGAATTTTCTAGGAATAGGTCCTCCTCCAAAAAATAGAGGACATCTTGTCAATACTCCTATACAAGTAGTAAGGAAAATGAATCATGTTAACCCTGGTAAAATGCATGAGGAGTCTAACATGGTAGGAATAAATTCTGGAGTACCTTCGCTCATAGGTAAAGTACTTCATAATAACCCTCATCAAGGGTGAAAACCTCTATTTTAGGTGTCAGAAAGGGAAAATAGCCTTCGAGTCTTCTCTATACCTAGTCTTGAAAAATGGCTCATAATAACTCATGTTTAATCTTGCTTTCTTGAACCACTTTTCACCAACAACAGGTATACCTGTAGCATTAGAGATGGCATCTTCTGATAGTTCAAATTATACCCCTGAAATATTTACCTGTTTGTTATGTAGGTTTAGGAAAAACAACCTTGTAAGCTTTGGGTGATTTTGCACTTGTTTGACTTTCTCACAAAACTGAAAACACCTCAAATTCTGAAAGCATGGGAGATGAAGTAATATCTACAGTGCTCTGGGGTTAAAATATATTGACCTTCCCTTCCTTGTGCTTTGGTCTTATAGGCACCTAGCCTCCTTCACTACTATCACTCCTTTCTTCTCCTGACATGGTGACTGGTGTGGCTTTTAGACAAACTTAGGCCTGCTTATAAAACTTGGGCAAGAGGGGTGAAATGAAATGGTCATGAGGGAATATTTTGCAAATGAGTGATAGGGAGATGGGTTTATGAATGATTTTATTTGAGCTTAGTGAGGGCTTTAACTTGAACTGATTATTATAACCCTTATTAACACCTCCCCTAACTGATTATTTAGCTCAGAGGTCAAAGGAGAGTGTTAATTATGAAGACTTGGGGTTTTTTTTGGAAATAAGGTTTCATAATTTTCCCTTAATCATAAAATCACAAAAAACACTTGGAGGATGAGGAAAAATTTCCACTTACCACCTTTGACTCCTTTGCAATCTCTTTAAGGCAATTTGAAGGGTGCTCCCTTGAGTTTTTGGCACCTTTCTGCAGTTTGGAGGGTTTTTAGCATAGGCGAAGCCCCTGGTAGAATCTGGGTGATTCGGGTCCTATGTACATAGCGTTGGGCAGAAAATGGGTGAGTCGTCCCTATGTGCGTAGCGCTGAGCAGAAACTGGGCGAGTCAGGCCTCTACACGCAGCGCTGGGCCTATCGGGTTGGCCTCTGAGCGCAGCGCCGAGCCCCTGGGTGTGTCGGGTCTGCCTGGGCGCAGCACTGGGCTGTACGGGCAGCGCATGTAGCTATATGCATAGCGTAGTGGAAAAAAAAGCACTATGGGAACCTCTATTCACGCAGCGTCGGGTCCTATTCGTGCAGCGCTAGGTCTTGAGCATATCGACGGTAACCTTGCCCAAAAATTTCTCACTTAAAACTCAGAAAATTTCCTTTTGAAGGCTCTTTGCTCTTTTCAAATGCAAAATAACATATGAAGAGAGCAGAGAGGTCCTTTAGAATTTTTAGGGAAAATAAATTAAGCTTAACAACCCACTTTTGTTGATGTTTTGAGTTTTCTTGGTCACTTTATCACTTTGACTGATATCCTTTTTGACCTTTTATTGCAGATGACTTGAAAATTTTTCAAAGTAGCTCTTCTTCCTTTGGTGGTAGCTTGCTAGAGAAATGAAAAAGGTCCTTTTTAACCTTGAGGGTCTTGGCACTGTCAAACCTCTTTTTTCTTGTACTGAGAAACTGAAACCATGTTTTTATCCCTTTTTGACATTTCTAAGTGTGAGTGACATGAAAACATGTTTTCTTTCCTCCTTACTAATTTGGGTAGTGAGGCATAATAAACCTATTTCTAACAAGTGCTTTTTCTTCATAACCATGTATGCCACTTCCCTTTAGCCACTTTTGATTTGCAGGTGCCATGTCATACTTATCTTGTCCCTTCTGAGATTCTTATATTTTGACAACTTTAGTCATATAACAGTGACCTCATGATTAGCTTGATTTCTCATCTTGAAACTCAACACTAGACTTTGATTCCTCTGATCATTTGAGGGAAAATGACTGGAAATGAAGGCTCTGACCTTCCTTACACTAATACTCTTTCATGATTTTTATTTGAGGCAGTGGAACACTTACCTTGAAAAACCTTAGAATGACACAAACAGTAGTCCTTTGAAATCTTCTTCTGTTGGCATGATGGAGGCTCATTTTCCTCATTTCACCCTATTTCCCTATATTTTAAAAACCTTAGGTTTTAGGGTTGTTAGAGAAAAATCATTAGTGTTGTCTTCTAAGTTTTATATACCCCTTTCAAGTTCATTAATTTCTTTTCATTTTACTTCACCTTTTCCCTTCTTCATTTATAAATTCTAAAAATCTTCAATTTCATGCTTGGTTGTGCTAGTGTGCCTCTGCCCTTGTGGTTTGGTGGTTTGGTTCTTTTTTTGGCATGTTGTTGGCCCAATCAGTCTTGGAAACCCTGATTTTCCTTGAATATAAGTTTCTTCCTCCTTCATTTGCTTGTGTGTATCCTTTAATGAGGAGCAGACCTCTTACCTTACCTTTTCTCCTGCTGATAGCCACCTTGACACTCCTGCAAAAGTGTCAAAATGGACAACTGTCCTTTTGCATAATTTTTTCCTTGATAAGGAGGTCTTCCTTGGATGATTTCCTTGATTTGAATTTGGACAAATAGGTGCTGATATTTTTACCTTTAATTCAGCTTCTAGCACATGAAATACAGTGATTTAGAACACCAAAGACGACCCTACAACCTATGAAGCCCTACTGACCTGATGAGAGGCTCTTTGACTGAAAGCATTGGATTATGGTTCTCAAGTATGAAAAAAGTGTTTTTTGACATATAGATTTATTGAGGATCCAAAACCCAATGTACTTGATTTATCTGAAGAGCCTACAGAGGTAGCTTTAAGACCATCAATGCTTGAGGCAGTTTATGAACATGAGAGATGGTAGGTTGTTTGGAAAACTTGGATGGGAAGTGGAAGGGTTAAGCATAGGCCAAACAGAGTACTAAGGTTTTGGGTGTGAAAGTGGGACAAATATGAGTGTCATCAGCCCATGAGGGGTCTTCTAGGAATGATAGGCCAACAAGGGAAAAGCAGAGTAGTGAGATAGTGAAAAATTTATCTTAAGGATAATGAAAGCAATGAGATTTCTAAAACTCACAATATTCATGAATATTGTTTTTAGAAATCTAGGACAAGTATTTAGTCATATATAAAATAGAAAAAATACTGATGACTAACAGTGGCTCCACTTGGGGAGGGAAACTCCTTTTCAAGAGGTGTCCGGAACTTCAGTTATCAGATCTCTGAGTTTATGAAGACTAGTGCCTCATCTATTAGGAAGTTTTTTCTTCTTTCAATGGTTGATGTTTCTCTTGAAGGTATGATCTAAAAATATGAAGGACATGTTAGCTTCAAACTCATCTCTACCTACCCAGCTTACTTTTCCTATAATTTTTTCTTCTTGTGGGTGCATTTGGACAAGAAAACCCTTGACATTCTCTTCTTTTGAAAAAAAAATATATATATATCTACTGGTACCCTTATTACTTCCAAGAGTTGAAATTATGCTATTGAACTCTTTTATTTTGTACCTAGACTAACCATCTGTCAAGATTAAGATGTTTGATAGGCTTCATTCTCTAACCTACTGACATGAAATTGAAAACATGATTTGAACCAAGATTAAGCAATTTGTTTTACCATAGGCTGTGGCATTAGGACAAGTTGCACACAGACATTATTTTTGTACAGACAAAACTAAAAATCATGAGGGCTATGATTGATCATTTTTTAAGACTTACCATATTTCTCTTTGGTTCATATTTGAGCATGGAGAACCAGTATCTTTTCTTCCTAATTTATTCCTTCTGGAAAGTCAATTTTAGATGGTTTGACAAGTCCTCTTTCACTAACCTATCAACAATAAATTGAAAACATGTTCATCCATGATTAGGCTAGATGACTGAACAAGAGTTTCTTTTTAACAAGTAGTGGAATTTAGACTTGCTCACTTTTCATAGTACTCTTTTTTCAGTATGGGGATGTACCTCTTCTTTAAAGCTGCCCTCTTTTTCTTCTTTTCTCTGTTTTTGTTTTTTTGGTTTTGGATCAGCATTCTAAGATTAAAAACTAGAAATATTCTCATAGTGTTGATCTTATTTGCATTCCTATATATCCTAATCTAACCTATACAATATATTCATTCATTTGGTGAACTCCCTTTCCCAATATAACTAGTCAAGTAGAAGATTCCATGAGTGATTTTGTTTCAGCTCTTTGAGTGTGGTAAAAAAATCAAAATGCCACTTCCACCTTATTAGTGTTTGAACATTAGAGCCTAACATTTTCTTTAAAACTTGCATCAAACTGCTCCTGACATGTTTTACACCCTTATCAAATGTCTCCAAGAAATCAGGTTAGGGATCTTGAAACAATACCTGGCTGTGAGAATTTAAAAAATATGCTTGATCCAGGACTACTTCTTCCTCCAATTGGCTGAGCTTGGGACTCTTTTGGTAAAGAAACTCTTCCTCTTCCTCAAGATCATCTGAACTGGTAGCCTCATCATATATTGCAATCTTGTACCCTAACAATCCTGATATGCTCTGATTGAGTGGACTGAATTTTGTGTCAAGGCCATCATATTGATGAACAAGAGAACTCTTGGACAATAAATCTTCCCGAGAAGGTAGTGAAACAACTCTCATGTGATTATCAATTTCTATGCCTTCATCTGCAATTTTTAATCCAATGGACCTTGGTGGATGCAAATCTGGAGTTAAGGAGGATTCCATGTGCCAAATGATTTCCTCAACCATTTGAGGAAAAGGATTCTCATTGACAACTTACTCAAGAAGTTCAGTATCCTCCTCAACCTCAACATCAAAATTGAAAGACTGTTGATTTCCAATTACATGAAATTTATTTATGATGGTCTAAAATGAAGTAGAGAAAAGAGTGAGAGATCCCTCAATTACTTCTAAACTTTCAAGGCTTTCCTCATCAATGTCATAGATGGTATGTATTGGCTGACTATTGTTTCCAAGTTGATGAAGCAGATCTTCCTCCCACAAACCAACTACTGATGACTCTGCAAGGTTAGCTTTTATTCGGAGAACATCATAATCAGATTGATCAAACTTTGGAAAATCATCAATATAAATAATGTCACCAATCAAACATATTGGATTATTATTTTTTTCTTCTTTGAATTGATCTACAAGTTCACTTTCTGACTTATGGTAGATGGTATTAGCAGGAGAATGAATAGAATTTTTTTGTTCACATGAAGGTTTAGAGGTTGGCTGCATTTTTAACATCTGATTTATTTCCCCTTCAGTAAAAATAGGGTGCATTTTTCTCTTTCTTTCTATAGAAGTAAAATAGTTATCTTTCTCTTGTGAAGGCTGATTTTGAGGCTGAATGTTTTCTTGAGCCTCAGCTAGAAGAGATGGTGAATCATCAGTTGTGCCTTCAGAGAGATCATGTGGGTCTTCCTTTGTTTCTTGAATGATTTCATCCTCAAATAACTATTCTTGGCTGGCATGATAGATGTTTTGAGAATTAAATTCATGAACTACTTCTAATAGATCCTCAGGATGCCAATTTCCTAAATCTTCATCAATGTTTACAAGGTATTGTATGAGATCTTCATATTGATCACAACAATTTTCAGCCAAGGATAATGATGGAGAATTTTATTTATAATGATCACAAAATACCTTGTGGAGATATTTTAAGGAAAACAAGCTACCAAGTTTTAGCCATTCATACCATTCTCTTGCCTTACCCTCTAACGTTGCCATAAACATTTTCATGAGGTAGTCCTCATGCCATTCAACCTTTAACCTCCATAAATGTATATGAAATTTGATGATATGTAACAAGGGGTCATCACATTTTTCATCTTGAAATATAGGCAGGTTCTTTATCCAATTTATCTGAGGCATTTTATGTGGAAATCTAGGTATATGATCTCTACTCATTGGGGCATATCTTCGTTGTATTCTTGGATCCATATTTTTTTAATCAAAAAGGGTCACAACATCTTCTAAACCAATCTAGAGTCTTCTACCAGTGGAGTCTTTAATTCTATTAAGAATTGTGGAGTCGCCAGGTGGAGGGTTTAAACTTTTCTATCCACCATCAACATAATTAGTGCATTCCTAGGAGAGTCTATGGGAACTAGTGGGGTCAATAGGGCTACTGAAGTCTAGTGGAGTCGCCAGGTGGATGATGTTTACTATTTTAAGGATATTCTTGTCGTCCACCATCAATAACTAAATACCAATCTAAGGAAGTTTGTGGTTTTTTGAGGTCTTAAGGATGTCTAAGATATCATTTACTCAGAAGGTCCCACTATGATCGCCATTATGTTAGGCGATGAGGTGGCGAGGAATCACTCGATACTCTTTGATAAGGGTTTCTGAAGTCCTAAGGAATACTTAGATTGTCACTAACTTAGAAGGCCCCACTATGATATCCATTATGTTAGGCTCCCTTGATTTGTTATATTGGTGAGATCAAATGCACAAGGTAACATAAGACCAGTACTTGGAGTGCTAGGACCTAGCCTTCCTAGACTTAGAGAAGGCTCTCTTTATTTTGTGCAAAGGATGTGAACTTGTTTTCTTTTAGGGTTTGATTTTAGGCTAGTTGTTATGTGTAGAGTTTGATTGTTTGTTTTGGTTGGGTAAGATGATCAAGTAGAATATATAGAGTGAGGAAATATTCAAGTCATTGGGCTATGGAGTCAATAAAATTCATACAAAGTTTCAAAAGTAAATTAGGGTGGATCATAGGGAAAATCTAGTATTGGTCAGATGGATTCTCAAGGTTTTTGTGAAATGAAATGAACATCAAGTTTGTGAGACAAAGTAGGGAAAAGGGAAATCAAGAATCATTTGTCATGTACTTAAAATAAGGAGGACTTCAACACTATTTAGCATGAAGAGGAAATCAATAGACAGGGCACACCAATAACTCTTTGATTCAACTTAAGAAAATAAGCATTTCAGACATACAATCCATTGAAAAATAGAACGCGAGAAAATCATTTAACTTCTAGTGATTTCACCTTCAAGGTTAGAAAACATTCAAGATACACATATAACTTTAATCAAAGAAGAGGGAATGCCTAAACATCATTTATCATAGCTATGAAGATCTCCAAAACAATTATTTAAGCATGGACAAAGGGTATGATCAAAACATAGCCTCTTTGGCAAACCTAGAGAATGGTACTTTGGAGAGAGACCTAAAGAGCAGTGTTTAGATACGTAAAACAAGCAGGGCTAAACATAAATCATCTTTGATACCTACTATATTAAACCATTCATGAAATAAAAAAGGTTGGGGGGTCTAGAGAGCAATTAAGAATTATCTAAAAAGGCCCAACAGAGGAAAACACAGAGGCAGTGAAGAACAAACACAGCTAATGTGCCTTTGAAAATATTTCCTAGTCTAAAACCTTTGTCCTACTGCAATAAAGAAGGATGAAACACAATGATACATAAGAAAACAATAACTGAAAGGAATAACATCAAGATTAACCAAACTCAGGGATCTTGCAAGTAGCCTTCTCCATCACCAATCAAGACAAGCCATTCAGAAACTCCACAACACCAATTTCTTCTCCAATCTCAAAAAAAACTATGTATTGCTCCAAAGAGTCATAAAATGCCAAAATTTACAATGAAGCCCTCATGCTCTATTTTTTTAGCAAAGGAGGGAAAAAACCCTAGATAGGGTTGGAAAATGTCAAACTCAGTCATAAATGTAGTTAATGCCCAAGAGACCATACAAGGCCCAAGGCACAAAATATCCCATGAAATAAATGTCAAAATAACTCCTAACACATAATTTTAGAGTGATTTTCCTCAAAAAACATTAAAATATCATTTTTCAATTAATGGGTGTGTTTTGTTGACTTTTGGCCAAAACTGCCCAATTTGGTCTAAATGCACATCACCTTCCCAGGCAGAAAAATAAGTCAACTTGCAGCCAAGTTTTGGTGACCTTCCTGATGTTGGATTTTTCTTCGTGATGGCCCGTTGGAAATATGGCTAAGCATACTTTCGAAATATACCATTGTTTTTCTAATTGAGCTCCTATAACCTTTCCAAAAGCTAAATTCCCCAAACTGCTCAGAGCGCAATGCCAAGCCTGAAAATGAGGTAGAAAGGTATAAAATGAGGTGTTTTTTGACCTTTTGAGGGGTAAAAAATGCTCCAAATTCTCTAAATTTAGTGAGAATAGTGTACTAGGCATGAGAAATTCAAAAATGTAAAGTTCTCCCTCTGAGGATGTCTGAGGAAAAAGCGTAGTGCCAGGGGTGTTGCGCTTATAGGCCTCCAAATTTACAAAAACCAAAATTTGTCAAAATTTCTTCAAAATTGGTGGATGTATCCTTCAAGGGGTTTAGGAGACTTGTAGAGAAGATTGAGCCAAGAATTCAAGGTTTTCTTGTTCTTTTACTCCTTTAGTGTTTCAATTTCAATGAGGCCCTCTTTGATCTTGGCACTAGTGATCTTGTTTTTCAAGGCATAATGTTTGGCCATCTTTTTTTGTAAGCCAAGGTATCTTTTCATCTTCTTCATATGTTTGTGCTCATCCTTGTAATATTCCATGATGTATTGTGCCATGCCAAGGCTCCTTTGTATGTCTTTAATCTATGCATTCTTGTTTTGAAGTAGTATGCTATTGGCCCTCTCGTTGTCTTCATTTTCACTTTCTAGGTCAATGATGCCAAGTCCTTGTTTAAGTTCCTTCTTACCTTTCCTACCTCTCTTCACCTTTTGTTTGCCTTTTTATAGTGGCTGAGCTGAGGTAGATGGCATGGTCCCTTGCTTTTTGGAGACAGAAAACAAAAGCCTTGGCCCTCTCTGATATGTGAATGAAAGAGTTGTGATTGTGGTATTTTTGGTGTCTTTGTCATGGCTGGGATCCTTGTTGTTGACATCAAACTCTTCATTTTGTCCTTCATTACAGCTTCTTTCCTTTTCACTACTGTGATCATTATTTTCATTATCACCCTCTGCACTTTCTTCACTTTCATTTTGTTCATCATTAAGACTACTTTCCTCTTTATCTTCTGCGCTGCCATCATCCTCATTATCACGGTGGAGCTGACTATTTTCATGGCTATCATGATTGTTGTCATGAATCTCATGACTGTTTTCGTCCTTCCTGCCTTGTCCACTTCCTTCTTCATCATCATTTTCTGCCTTTTTATCACCATTTTGCTCATTGTTTTCATCTTCATCATTGTCATGCTCACTGCCCTTTTCTTCATTATCCACCTCTACCTCTTCTTCACTTTTTCTTTCTGCCTCATCATTATTTTTTTCCTCTCCATCATCATTTTCCTCTTCCTCATCATCTGCCTCTTCTTCATCACTGCTTAATTTGTTTTTACTGTCATCTTCCTCATATTCTTCACTATCATTCCTTTCATTTTTTCACTAGCATTACCCTACTCTGTCTCCATGTTCACTGCCTCTTGTTGGCTTAACTCACTATTTCTTGTTGATCAACGGTTGTCATTGATGTCAACCCAAGAAACACCAGGGGCTAACCCAATATTTCATGGGAATTTTGACCTACCAAATTAATATATTCTGGGTCAATAATTCTTTTGATGGTTTCTACTTGTCGAGATGTTTCTGTTGATATATGGCACGCCATGTTATTCTTCACGATTTGAGAGATATTCATGTTTGAAGTTTTTACCCCCAGTTAGTGGGAAAAAACCCCATGGGGTTGGGGAATGGGTCATTGAAAAGTCTTAATTAATAGTTTTAAGATCTTGAAATCCCTCCCACGTTCAGTTGTTGAAGCCCCTCTCAACTTAAGCATTTATATAAATTATGATCTTCATTTCCTCCTTAGGTAAGGGATTTCTCCATCTGAAATAGGTCATCGTGGAATTTGTGCTCTAAATTTTTTTCTACGAAGGTTCAGAAGCTGAAATTTGTATGAGGTGAAGCTGAAATCTTGAGGAAGCTACTGTAAAAATTTCAGATCAAGGTGTGCAAAATTTTTGGAGATATGATCTGTGGAAGTTAGGGTTTTTGTAGGCTCCTGAAATTCATCTCAAAGAAGTGACCTTGGTAAATTCGTCATAACTCTCTCTCTGAGTATCGGATTGGAATTCTGTAAAACGTTATGGATATTTCACAGTCTGTAATTTTCGTTCTATCAATTTTAGAGCCAAATGAAGAGACAGTGACACGTAGCACACTATACAAGTGCGCTCTACTGAAATAGTCCATAATTAGGGCATTGTGAAATATTGGGTATAACTCTCTCTTGAAGAGTCCAAATTGTGTTAGACCTGTGGCATTGGAAAGATGACGTAGAGGACTACTACAAAACTGAAAATTAGATATTGAGGATCTGAAATAACAGAGATACACTAGATTCAATATCAAGCTCCTAGAAGGCAAGAAAAATCTAGATCATGTGTTGACAAGGGTTGCAAATGATCAGAATTTCTACGGCAGCAAAGAAAATCGAGGTGGAGCAGAGGGTAGCATGACAAGAGTAGCAACCAAGGTGTATAACAACAACAATAATTTCATCATATGAAGTCTTTAGATGGGAAGCACTACATACAATCATTGTACTTAGTCATTGTAAATACATTATTGTACAAATTGTACTAGTGTCTATCTGCCAAGGGTTGAAGAGGCAGTGTTGGGAGGTATAGGATAATCATTAGGTGGTTGTGTCAAAGTTGGGTTTATGGTCTAGTATATATTATTCTTCTACATCATTCTATATCATTGTAAAGTGAACCATTTTCCCTGGTACGGGAGTCCGTTCTTATTTTATTCTTCTATAGGGTGGTAGGGTGGTGCAAGGGTGAGTTGTAGCTCATTGGATGTTGGGGCATCCATTCAGTTGACTACTGAAGAATCTCGGGCGTTGAAGCGTCCATCCCGTGGGAGCTGGAGAAGAATTATTTTCTAGATTATAGGAAGTTGGAGCTTTATTTTCAATTGGAGTTGAATATTAAATAATTATTAGAAAATCATTAGGTGGTTTTTGTCCTAGAGTGGGTTTCCACCTTAAAATATGTGTGCATTTGTGTTCCTCTTGTTTGCTGCTATTATTGTACAAACACTAATAATAATTGAAGATTAAATAATGCTCTAATTGAAAGGAATATTGATTCACAACCCCCCCCCTCCCCCCCGCCCTCTTAGTATTTCAAACAATTGGTATGAGAGCTTGGTTCCTTCAATAGAAGTTTAACAGCTGGAAGGAGGTCATGGAGCATACCAAGAATGGTGTACCTCTATTCAATGAAAATAATTATGCACTCTGGAAAGGAAGAATGGAGGTCTATCTCTTGGCGCAAGGTTATGAAGTATGGGACACTATTCAAAATGGATTTACATCAACTACGGATGAACAAGGTAAGAAGAATTTGGTAGATGATGCAAAAGAAAAGAATATTATTATCAGTGGACTTATTGGATCTACTTATCATAAGGTTCTGGGTTGTAAAACTGCCAAAAATGTATGGGACAAGCTTGAGAATATATATGCAAGTGACTCAAATGTCAAAGAAGAAAATCTTCAAATCTATAGATCAAAATTTGAGCAACTTATAATGAAAGAAGATTGAAACATTGCTGCACACTTCCAATACGTTGATGAAATAACCAATACTCTGGAAGGATTGGGAGAGCCAGTTGATGAGAAGACTATTATATGGAAGATTCTTAGAACGTTACCAGGGAGATTAAACCCAAAGGTATCGGTCTTAGAATACAGTGCAAATCTAGACAAAATCAACAAAGAGGAATTACATGGAGTTCTCATAGCATATGAAATGAGACTTGATGAAGAAGAGGGTACTTCGCATCTAGAAACTGCGTTCATTGCATCTAAGAAAACCAATCAGGATAAACAAACTTCTATTAAAAATACATGCACCTGCAAGTGTGAAGAAAAGGGAGATGATGAAGAATATGATTACTTCACGAGAAAACTAAAAATTGGTAAGGGAAAATTCAAAGGTAAAATTCCATTGATATGTTTTAGTTGTAATGAGGTTGGGCATTTTGCAGCAAAATGTCCAAACAGAAGTAATGGCAACTCAAAAGGAAATAAAGGCTTTAATAAATTCAACAAGCAAGGATCCAAAAGAAAATTTCTCTCTAAAGAGATAGTTCATCATCCGATGAAGACAATGACAGTGAAGAAGAAGCCAATGAGAGAGTATTGTTTATGGCCAAGCACAATAAATAAGAGGTATCAAATAATGAAGAAGAAGGATGGACCATATAAGAATTTTATGAGGAAGAAATCAAGCTTATAAAATATCTCAAGGAGGAGAAGATCTGTTCCAATACTCTTGAAGAACAAGTTCAAGGTCTCAAAATTGAATTTGAAGAACACAAATGCATTGAAGAGTCACTTCAAAAGAAGTTGGAAGAAAGCAACCAAGAAAGGGAAGAATTAGAAGCCGAAGTAGTCTCACTGCGTGAGGAAGTGAAGAAAGGAAAAGCTATCGAAAACTATGCCGACAGCTCAAGGGAATTGGAAGAACTCATCAACAATCAACGATCTTACAACGATAAAACTAGCATCGGTTACAAAAAAATACAATGAACCTATGAGATCTGACATGCATGTAGACTTCATTGGACAAGATTCACAAGAACAGCCTTGGAAGACAATTCCTCGACGAAAATTTCCATCCAGGTACCAACATATTTTTTATGGCTACTGTTACTCATGTGGAAAATTTGGTCATAAAGCTGTAGAATGTCACACGTACCCTAGGAACGAATAAAAATCCAGGAGATCTATCAAATATGAACCTCCAGGGGCTCAGCGAAACATTAATAGATTTGAACATCTAAGAAATAATATTGAATGTTACAAATGTCGAAACTTTGGACACATAGCCAAATACTACAGACTTGAAAATCCTCGAGAAGAATCTTCGAAGCCACAGAAAGAATGAACATGGAAGGAGAAGAAGAATCATAATTGTGCTCTCACTTCCAAGGCTCAAAAGAACAAAGATGTGTGGTATGTTGATAGTGTTTGCTCAACGCATATGACTGGAGATAGAAATAAATTTGTATCTCTGAAAGAGAAGAAGGATGGAACCGTGTCCTTTGGAAATGACGGATCCTCAAATGTTATAGGATCAGGTACTGTCACTCTCAGAAGCAAAGATGCTCTAGCCAAGAATGTTCTATTGGTTGGAAACATGAATCACAATCTGCTCAGTGTTGGACAAATGTGTGACCAAGGACACACAATACTATTCAACTCCATGAAATGTGAAATCCGGAAAGGTGTGTATGGTGAAATTGTGGCTACAGCAAGTCGAGCTCCAAACGACATATATGTTCTGGATGAAGCAACTAAATCATGTCTAATAGTTAAAGAGGATGACACAATAATTGGTAGCAATGATGATTGACTAAGTAAGAAGTTTGCTACAAAGGTGCAAAGTGATTTCGAGATGTATTTACTTGGTGAGTTGACATACTTCTTAGGGCTTCAAATATCTCAGCAAGAGAAAGGGATATTTATATGTCAAGCCAAGTACATCAAGGAAATGCTCAAGAAATTTAAAATGGAAGATTGCAAACCCATCCTTACTCCAATGGTAACAGGTTACAAATTGAGCATAGACGACTCATCTAAGGATGTGGATCAAAGGTTGTATAGATCTATGATTATTAGTCTTCTATATGTAACAACCTCTCGACCAGATGTTATGCAAGAAGTTGGACAAGTAGAAATATTCCAAGTAGCACCAAAAGAATCACATATTAAATATTCGCCAGCATTGGAATATCTTAGCCAGAAGCTTCGGATTCTCCCAAGTTCTCATTAGATTTTCATTTTTTAGAATATAAAGGGGGAGTGGAAGTAGATTACAGGTTTGCAGGACAGTTGTGTCTGGGGGAGTGGAAGTGTGTATAGGTCTGCAAGATGGTTGTGTTTCAGGGGGAGTTACCCTTTTCCATTGATGTCAAAAGGGGAGAGAATGTTGTAGGAAGAGGTGTCATGATCGCAAGGGGAGTACTTGTGTTGCCATCAATTCCAAAGGGGAAGATTGTTGATCATCGGTTGTCATTGATGTCAACCCAAGCAGCACCAGGGGCTAACCCAATATTGCATGGGAATTTTGACCTACAAAATTAATGTATTCTGGGTCAATAATTCTTTTGATGGGTTCTACTTATTGAGATGTTTCCGTTGATATATGGCACGCCATGTAATTCTTCACGGTTTGAGAGATATTCATGTTTGAAGTTTGTACCCCCAGTTAGTGGGCTAAAACCCCATGGGGTTGGGGCATGGGTCATTGAAAATTCATAATTAATATTTTTTAAGCTCCTAAAATCCCTCCCACTTTTACTTGTTGAAGCCCCTCTCAACTTAAGCATTTATATAAATTGTGATCTTCATTTCCTCCTTAGGTAAGGGATTTCACCATCTGAAACAAGTCATCGTGGAATTTGTGCTCTAAATTTTTTTCTACGAAGGTTCAGAAGCTGAAATTTTTATGAGCCAAATCTGAAATCCTGAAGAAGCTACTGTAAAAATTTCGGATCAAGGTGCCAAAATTTTTGGAGATATGATCTGTGGAAGTCAGGGTTTTTGCAGGCTCCTGAAATTCATCTCAAAGAAGTGACCTTGGTAAATTTGTCATAACTCTCTCTCTGAGTAGCATATTGGAATTCTATAAAAATTGGCAAATAATGCACATTTTTTTTTCTCTCTATCAATTTTAGAGCCAAATGGGGAAACAGTGACACATGGCACACCGTACAAGTGCGCTCTACTGAAACAGTCCATAATTAGGGCATTGTGAGAGATTGGGTATAACTCTCTCTTGAAGAATCAAAATTGGGTCAAACCTATGGCATTGGAAAGATGACTCAGAGGAATACGATAGGACCGAAAATCAGATATTGAAGATGTGAAATAACAGAGATACACCAGATTCAATATTGAGCTCCTAGAAGGCAATAAAAAGCTAGATCATGTGTTGTCAAGGGTTGCAAAGGACCAGACTTTCTACATCAGCAAAGAAAAGCAAGGTGCAGCAAAGGGTAGCATGACAAGAGAAACAACAAAGGTGCATAACAAAAGTAAGGAGTTCATCATATGAAGTCTTCAAATGGGCAGCACTGCATACAATCATTTTAAAGGTATCATTGTACTTAGTCATTGTAAATACATTATTGTACAAATTGTACTAGTGTCTATCTGCCAAGGGTTTAAGAGGTAGTGTTGGGAGGTTTAGGATCATCATTAGGTGGTTGTGTCAAATTTTGGGTTATGGTCTAGTATATATTCTTCTTGTACATCATTCTATATCATTGTAAAGTGGACCATTTTCCCTGACATGAGTCCATTCTTATTTTATTCTTCTATAGGGTGGTAGGGTGGAGCAAGGGTGAGTTGCTCATTATGTCTTGGGGCATCTATTCAGTTGACTATTGAAGAATCTCAGGCATTGAAGCATCCATCCAGTGGGAGCTGGAGAAGAATTCTTTTCTAGATTCTAGGAAGTTGGAGCTTTATTTTCAATTGGAGTTGAATATTAAAGAATTATTAGAAAAGAATTAGGTGGTTTTTGTCCTGGAGTGGGTTTCCACCCTAAAAACTGTGTGCATTTTTGTTCCTCTTGTTTTCTGCTATTATTTTACAAACACTTATAATAATTGAAGATTAACTAATTCTCTAATTGAAAGGAATACTGATTCACCCCCCTTGGCTCTCAGTTTTTCCAACATTTCCCTCATCCTTATTTTGGCTTGACTCATTGTCACTCTCACCCTCTTCATTTTTTTCATCATCATCACCCTCCTCCATTTCCATGTATTCTACCTCTTGTGGGATCAACTCATCATCTTATTGATATTCATTTTGGCTTGACTCATTATCATTCTCACCCTCTTCATTTTCACTTGATTCTTCATTGCCACTTCCTTCTTCATCTGATGCATTAAGAGAAGGAGAGGAAATGAGTTTTCCTTGAGGAGGTGATATATGTGTAGAGGATGAGGTATGGTCAGTAGGAGGTGATGGAGGAGTAGAGGGAGGAGGATGAGATGACGAGGGAAATTTTGGTTGATGATGGGGTTGTGGGCTCCTGAATACTTCATGGGATATGAACACTCCCAAGGTATGCCCTTTTGTTCCAGCTGATGTAGGACCACCATATTGATCAAGGAGTGGTGGAATAAACTCTGCATTTTCTGGGAATAGGTCCTACTCTGGACAACAAAGGAAATCTTGTCAATACTCCTATACAAGTACTGAGGAAAATGAAGCATTTTAACCCTGGTAAAATGCATGAGGAGTCTAACATGGTAGGAATAAAGTCTGGAATACCTTCCCTCATAGGTAAAGTACTTCATGATAACCCTCATCAAGGGTGCAAACCTCTGTTTCAAGTGTGAGAAAGGGAAAATAGCCTTGCAGTATTCTATGTATCTAGTCTTGACAAATGGCTCATAATAGTTCATGTTTAATTTTGGTTTCCTGAACCACTTTTCACCAACAACAGGTATACCTATAGCATTAGAGATGGCATCTATTGATAGTTCAAAGTCTACCCCTGCAAGATTTACCTATTTTTTGTGTAGGTTGAGAACAAACAACCTTGTATGCTCTGGGTGATTTTTCACTTGTTGAACTCAAAAAACTGAAAACACCCCACATTCTGAAAGCATGTGAGAATCATGGGAGATGAAGTAATATCCACTATGCTCTGGGGTTAAAATTTATTGACTTTCCCTCCCTTGTTCTTTGGTCTTATAGGCACCCAGCCTCCTTCACTACTATCACTCCTTTCTTCTCCTGACATGGTGAGTGGTGTGGCTTTCAGACAAAGTTGGACCTGCTTATAAAACTTGGGCAGGAGGGGTGAAATGAAATGGTGATGAGGGTAGATTTTTCAAATGAGTGATAGGGATTTGGGTTTATGACTGAGTTTATTTGAGATTAATGATTTCTTTAACTTGAAATCACTGTTATAACGCTTATTGACACCTCGCCTAACTGATGATTTAGCTCGAAGGTCAAAGGAGAGTGTTAATTATGAAGACTTATGGTTTGTTTTTTCACTAAGGTTTGATAATTTTCCCTTAATAATAATAAAAAAAAACCCTTGGAGGATGAGGAAAAATGTATACTTACCACCTTTGACTCCTTTGCAGGCTCTTTAAGGCAATTTGAAGGGTGCTCCCTTGAGTTTTTGGCACCTTTCTATAGTTTGGAGGGTTTTTAGCATAAGCGTAGTGCCTGGAAGAATCTAGATGAATCAGGTCCTGTGTGCGCAGTGCTGGGAAGAAACTGGGTGAGTCAGGCCCTATGTGCGTAGCACTGGGTAGAAACTGGGCAAGTCGGGCCTCTACGCACAGTTCTGGGCCTATCAGGTTGGCCTCTGAGCGCAGCACCGAGCCCCTGGGTGTGTCGGGTTTTCCTGGGCATAGCGCAGGGTTGTACACATAGCGCAGTGAAAAAAATTCACTGTGGGAATATCTATTCGCACAGCATCGGGTCTTGTGAGCACAGCACCAGGTCCTGAGTGTAGCACCGGTAACCTTGCCCAGAAATTTCTCACTTAAACTCAGAAAATTTCCTTTTGAAAGCTCATTGATCTTTTCAAATGCAAAATAAGAAATGAAGAGAGAAGATAGTTCCTTTATAATTTTTAAGGAAAATAAAATAAAATTAACAACCCAATTTTGTTGATGTTTTGAGTTTTCTTAGTCACATTATCACTTTGACTAATATCCTTTTTGACCCTTTATTGCAGGTGACTTGAAAACTTTTTAAAGTAGTTGTTCTTCCTTTGGTGGTAGCTTGTTGGAGAAATGAAAAAGGTCCTTTTTAACCTTGAGGGTCTTAGCACTGTCAAACCTCTTTTTGCTTGTACTGAGAAACTAAAAACATGTTTTTATCGTTTTTTGACATTTTTTAGTGTGAGTGACATGAAAACATGTTTTCTTTCTTCCTTACTGATTTGGGCAATGAGGCATAATAAACCTATTTCTAACAAGTTATTTTTCTTCATAACCATGTATGCCACTTCGCTTTAACCACTTCTGATTTGTAGCTGCCATGTCATACTGATCTTGTCCCTTCTGACATTATTGGATTTTGACAACTTTAGTCATATAACAGTGACCTCATGATTAGCTTGATTTATCATCTTGAAACTCAACCCTAGGCTTTGATTCCTCTGATCATTTGAGGGAAAATGACTGGAAATGAAGACTATAACCTTCCTTACATTGACACTCTTTCATGATTTTTATTTGAGGAAGTGGAACACTTACCTTGACAAACCTTAGAATGACACACACAATAGTCCTTTGAAATCTTCTTCTGCTAGCATGATGGAGGCTCATTTTCCTCATTTCACCCTCTTTGCTTATCTTTAAAAACCTTAGGTTTTAGGGCTGTTAGAGAAAAATCATTAGTGTTGTCTTCTAAGTTTTCTATACCCCTTTCAAATTCATTCATTTTTTTTTACTTTACTTCACCCTTTCCCTTCTTCATTTATAACTTCTAAAAATATTCAATTTCATGCTTGGTTCTACTAGTGTGCCTCTACCCTTGTGGTTTGATGATTTGTTTCTTTGTTTGGCATGTTGATGGTCCAATCAGTCCTGGAAACCCTGATTTTCCTTGAATATAAGATGCTTCCTCCTCCATTTTCTTGTGTGTATCCTTTAATGAGGATCAAACCTCTTACCCTACCTATTCTCCTGCTGATAACCACCTTGACACTCCTGCAGAAATGTCAAAATGGACAACTGTCCTTTTGCAGAATTTTTTCCTTGATAAGGAGGTCTTCCTTGGATGATTTTATTGATCTGACTTTGGACAAACAGGTGTTGATATTTTTACCTTTAATTAAGCTTCTAGCCCATGAAAAATAGTGATTTAGAACACTAAAGACAATCCTACAATCTATGAAACCCTAGTGACCTAATGAGAGGCTCTTTCACTGAAAGCATTGGATTATGGTTCTCAAGTATGAAAAATAGAGTTTTTTGACATATATATGTGTTGAGGATCCAAAACCCAATGTACTTGATTTATCTAAAGAGCCTACATAGGTAGCTTTAAGACCATGAATGCTTGAGGCACTTGATGAACATGAGAGAAGGTAGGTTGTTTGGCAAACTTAGATGGGAAGTAGAAGGGTTAAGCATAGGCCAAATAGATTACTAAGGTTGTGGTTGTGAAAATGAGACAAACATGAGTGTCATAAGCCTGTGAGGGGTCTTCTAGGAATGATAGGCTAACCAGGGAAAATCAGAGTAGTGAGATAGTGAAAAAATTATCTTAAGGATAATGAAAGCAGTGAGATTTCTTAAACTCACAATATTCATGAATCTTGTTTTTAGAAATTTAGGACAACTATTTAGTCATCTATAAAATAGAAAAAATACTGATGACTAACATACGGAGTGTACGATGTCCAATGTGCCAATGTTTTTTTTGCACTGGTGCTTTCGCTTGTAGAGAGCACCAGTGCATTTTTGGATGATAAGTGCACTGAGTGGAAAACATCCGCAAAACCCTACTTCCACCAACCTCCTCTAGTAACCTCTGCTAGAAATGGATGTATGGGGCATTTTTATAAGGGGTTCCTCAAAAACATCTGCTAGAGGGTCTTTTCCTTGTAGTGGCACTTGTACAGTGGCATTGTGCCCTTGCCAGGAGGAGGCAATGTTATTTGTGAAGGCGTTGCATGCTCAGACAGAGGCGTTGTGCATTTGGAAAAGCACTACAACATCACACAGTGGTACTACACGACTAGACAATGAACTTTGCTGAGTGTTCAAGACATTCAAACAAGTTCAAAACTAGTTCAAATTTCTCTTATAATCCTCCAAGCACTTCTAAGCGATAAGTACATATCATAAGCCTTGTTTCTAACTTTATTTGGTCACTCCTAAATGAATTAAAGTGGAACCTTAAATAAAACCCTATTTTTAGGTTTTGATAATTGTCTATACACTTGTTTCATCCTCGTAAATAGAATATCAGTCATAGACAGGGTAATTTCATTGGTTTAGTTTTCCCCTTCACTCATTCCCTACACTCATTCCTTTCACCTTTCAATCTAGCCATCTCATCCCCTTCCCCTCATCTCATTTCACTTGTACCCTAGGGTTTCGTAATTCAAAGTTTAGAGATGTTAGAAGAAGAAGATAGTGGCATTGTTGGGGCACAAAGGCCAACAAGAAATGACCATAAGGGAGGGAAAATAAACAGGTTTGAACCCATAACTACAAGAGAAATTTTTTCCTCTCCTCTCACTGTGTCTTTATTTAAACATGTGGGCTCTTTTGAGTTTGTCAGAGAGTGCAGAAAATCCAAAATCACTTGGAGTTAACAAGATTATTCATCACCAATATACATGAAAAATAGGCCACTCTTGCTGGGGTCACCTTTGATATTTCCACCAATGCCATTGCAACTGCTACAAGGACCTGTAGTGTGGGAGAGAGGTGGTTTAAACAAGAAAAACTTGATATGAGTTATTATGAACCATACCTTAAACCTAGGTAAAAGGATAACAAGAAGTCAATTTTCCCTTTCTCTCATCTCCTTGACTGGTATGCCCCTATGATGAAAATAATAATGAAATATTTCACTTGGGAGGGGAGGTTTACCTGCCTCTACTCATATCATATTTGACTCCTCATTCATTTCACTAGAGATAGAATGCTACACTTACCTTACTATCTTTTCCACAACATTGACAAGATGGCCTATATTGTTCAAAAGTGGGATCACAATAATCAAATGCAGAGTATTTTTCATCATTCACTCATCAAAATGGTGGTTATGCATCAGCCTCGGCAGAAAAAAATTTCATGGTATGCATTCATTGCAAATGAGGTTTTAATTACTCCACCTAGACATCATGAGCAGCATATCCCTTCATCATCTCATCCTCCTGTATCCAATTCTCCATCACATCCTGCTGTTCATACATCACCACCCACTGACATCCATTCACCTCATGTTGATCCTACCTTATCACCTTTCTATAACCCTTCACCATCACATCATGATACCAAGGCATCAAGCAGTGAAAGGGACATTGAGGCAGCTTGCACTAAAATGACCGATATTGAGCCATTTATCATGACATATCAGAGAGGCTAGAGGCATGTGTTTGGTTCACAAGATGTGAAAGGGGCCATGCCTTCTTCATTAGCAAAACAGGTAAAAAAGGGCAAGGAAAAGGCTACAGAGCCTATCATTGTTGATCATGAGGACAAACATGAAGCTCAGCAAGAGTTTCAGTTGATTGAGATTGATGATGAGGATGAGGATAGAGTCACTAGTATAGTGATCAGAGGCAAGGAGGCCAATATTATTGAGCTTCAAGATAATCTTGATAGAGCATAGTACGTGATTGACTTTCTTGAGCTAGAAAATCAGGAGTCGAAGACTAATGAAACCATAAGTGAGGTTAAGACAATCAGAGCTCAGAGAGAGGCAGGAAATGCCAAGTCCTTGGTGGAGAAAACCTTGGGTATATTTGATGATAGTGATGATGAGGAAGATCAGCTTTCGAGACAGATATTGAGGATAATTGGGCTAAAGAAGTTTTTAGCTTGGGAAAGGTAGAAAGAGGCTGAATTGGTAGAGAAACTTACTCTAAATGATATGCTTGCCATAGAGATTAGCAGAGACAGAGAGTCTTGGCTTGAGAGAGCCAATTTTCATCTGGAGTGCCTGCTAGACAAGGCAAAGACAGAAATTGGCATTCAGAGGAAGATGGAGAAACACTATTCCATGAGAAACAATATTGTGAGGGCCAAGCTCAAACAAGCCCATGCGAAGATTAAGCCTTTGACTGAGTCAAAGGAGACAGAGAAGTTGAAAATTCTTGCCAAGGTGTCTCTCCATGCCTCTAACCCCTAAATCAGAAAGAAAATTCACAATTTTGGCACATGTGGCACTCTAGGTGAAAATTTTGATTTTTGGACAGTTTAGCATGGAGAAAATTTGCTAAATGCGCAGGGCCACTAGTGATGTGCTCTTTTTTGGGGTATCTAAATGAAAAATGGTCCACATCAACATGTTCATAATGATGAATACATCAACCTTAGAATTTTTTAGGATATTTGGAGTAGAACTGGTCACTTAAAGAGGCAGAAACCCACCAAAAAATCATGTTTCTACCCTCTTTTTGACCCTAGTGTTGCGCATTTACCAGTCTTGGGGGAACAGGTTTTTGACAGGGAATATTGACACCATTTTGGAAATTGGAAGCATATATGGAAGCTATACTAGGATACCTTTCCAATGAGATATCATGGAGATGTTGTGGACAAGGGGAAGGCCTCCAAAAGTGGCTTACAAAACATGTCAATTTTTCTATCATGGCACTGCACGTTTACCAGAAAATTTACATTTTCACCAGTTTCAGTAAAATTTGAAGTTTCACCATTATTTCACTTTTTAGTTGGATAAATGAAAAATTTACCAATGTAAATGTCATATTTTACTCCTACCTAAGCTATATACATTAGGTAAATCATTAGTTTGAAGTCATATGTATCTCTTCTTAAAGGTAGGAATGAGTCACTTTCCTCATCCTAGACTTTAGCTTTCAGTTCATCTTTTGATGTAACAACTCCCTCACCTCACGGATTCGACCCCTGAGGATGAAAGGAAGTGGTTTTGAGGTATATAATGTGTATTTTCCAGTCTTGGGAATCTTTGGCATCAATTGAAGAGATTATATTGATGAAGTATCATTTTGTCTTGGACATTAATTTAAAATTGCATTTATTTTCTTGGGATCCGTGTGCTATGAGTTTTAGACATAGTTTCCTCTCTCTTATCAATTTGTTAGAATGAATTTTTAATTAATAAACCATTTCATATCTATAATATACTTGATTTCTAGTTAGAAGACATAATCCATATTTATTTATGCTCTATTTTGAGAAATTTAGTATAATGTGTTCATTCTCTTTAGTTTAGGGAAAATACATTCCAGATGATTTCCCTAGCTTCTCACTAGTATTTTCATCTCATTTAATCCTCTTTTGAATGTTAAACATTTTACCTACCTTGCCCCATCAAACAGACTGCAATTTCATCCCTTTGGCCATGATCTATTCCCCTTGACCTAATCCCTGTTCAATGATCCCAACCCTAAAATAAAAATCAAAACCTCCTATATTCTTTACCTAGCCTAAAATATTTTCATCCAGCCCTATTGGCTGTGATTCTATCGATCCTTCTCTAATTTGGTAGGGATAGATACCAAGTCTAAATATTGGTTTGAGGTTACCTCGGGATTTACTTTCTCAGCCTGAGGTTCAATCTGAGTGATAACATTTTTGCGACTCCACTAGGAAAGACGAAAGATAATATCTTCCCTCAGAAAGAACAACAAAGATTTAGATCTAATTTTTTATGGTGAACAATAGTTGGACACATACGAAGGTTGAAATCATCCACCTAGCAACTCAACACATTTCAAGATTGATCAAAGACTCCACTAGCAAAAGAATCCAAAATAAACACTTCATGGTGACTCCATGGCATAAAGATCAGTAGCTTCAAGCATTTTAAAGATGGAAATTGTTGCAAGAAGGTATGCTCCCATGAGCCGAGATCACATTCCAACTTTCCCAAATAAAATGCCTAAGGTAGATTGGCAAAGGAATTTTCTTATGTTCAAAAATGTGAAAGGTAATGATGTTTCTCTTCATCTGGTGAGATTTCACATGCATGTGCATAGATTCAAGATTGATTTTACTAAAGACTACTTGATGAAGATATTCATGGCCACTCTAGAAGAGGAAGATCGATATTGGTATGAAATTTTTCTGCCTGCCTGTATTTACTATTTAAAGGATTTTCATACCATATTATTTGAAAGGTATAAAGAATATTTTCCACACTTAATATTAGTTTAGAACTGCTCAAACATGTTGATAGTTTTATTGAAAATCTTGAGAATTTTTATGGAGATTATGAATTCGTGGCTGATGATATCATGGAAGCTCTGTATGAAAATCCATTTTAGCAGCATAAAGAAATCTTAGAGGATACTTATCAAGATGCTCAGGAAATTTTGTAGCAGGGTGAATATCTTTGTATAGTTGAAAATGATGGAAGACAAGGTCTTATTTTGGATCTTATTGTAGCAAAATATGGTATGTAGGAAAATGAGGTTCCAGTCTCAGATTGTGGTAAAGTCAAGCTGGTTGATCCAAATCTAGATTCAAATTGTGATGATGAAGAGTATGTTGTTCTGGATCTCATGAAGGAGAGCTCTATTGTTGAGGTCACCTCAAATGAAGAAAATAGGGTTATAGACCTAAGTGCTCTCATCCCATCAGAACAAAGTCTTCACGAGTAGGTAATCCATTCCATTTATGAAAAACAAGATGAGATATTTGTTCAAGTGAAAAATGTGCTTTGGATGAATATGTAGTAGATGATAGAAATGTCAGTTTTGGGTTTCAAGAACAATCTAAAGTTTTCCCTCTTATGACTGATGAGTGTGATAACAAGCATGACAATCTGGTTTTCATATCATATGCATATGATAAAAAATATATCCAATTTGTAGAGGACCAGAGCATTGAGGACAGTCATTCTGATTTTTCTTCCCATGTCTCATGCTTTGAATTTTTTTTTCAAGAAGAAATCTTCTCACCTAGTTCTTCATAACTTTTTGAAGACCAAGAACACACTCTTGCTGAGGTACATTATGAAAAGAGATCAGATTCAAGAGAAAAAGCTACCTTGTTTATTCTAGATTAGCGAGAGGTAAATTTTCTTGATTTTCAACATCCCTTTGATAGTCTTTTACAAGCGCTGGAGAAGATGAATGTTGTCTCGTTTGTAAGCATAAGTCTTTGTTTCAGTTTTTTATGGTGAGTTTCCTACATGTACATCATTCTGCGTGCTCGAGGAAAGTGAGAGAATAATTCAAGCAAAAAACCATATGCTGGATTTTTTACACTGGAAGGATCACTTCACGTGATTGTACATATGTCTGCAGCAGGCCGGTGGTTGCAATCATGATTTGAAGCCCTCAAGTCTTGGTGATGTACTTCCATCAATAAGTAGGGTAAGTTCAATTTTTAAGTTTTGTTTCAGTCAGTCTTGAGTCAGTTTATTGTGTCAAGTTTCTTTCAGTATTCAATTTGGTTTTTAGCTATTGACTCCATTACCCAATGAAGTAGGCACTTGGTCTACGGTGTTCTTGGACCCTCCAAGGAGCTACCATCCCTATATGGAGCCAATATTAGTGTCAGTATTTGCATACTTCCACCAGGGATCAAAAAAATTTGCATGTGCATCTTAGGTGTCCCATATTGAATAAAGTTTTCCTCATTCCATTAGGTCATGACTTAAATTGTTTCGCTGGTGGTTGCCCTTGTCAATAAGATCAATTTTCCATCCGAGATTGACACTGCTAACTCATTACCATGTCCCCTTGAGCATAATAAAACCTATGGAAATTCTTTTTTCACTTGGAAGTCTTTGAAGTCAAAGGTCAAAATCTCATTCAAAATTAGGTCAAAAAATAGTCCCATTAGGTCATTAGGGTTTTTCATTTCTCAAGGTAACTCCTTCATTTAATGAAGTAAACACATATATGTGATGGATTGAATATGATCATCATGATAGTTTCCTTATACTTTAAAGGTTGTATTTTCAGTTTGAAGACTTTTTTTTATCAAAATGCCATTTTGATAGAAAATTCACCGATGTAATTTATTCTAATTTTTTCAAATGTAATTTTATGCTATTATATGTAATAATTTCATCCCAAAGCTGTCAAAGAAATCATGTCAAGCCTCAGTGAGAAAATGAAAAATCCAATTTCAAGACTTCAACAACCTGCAATGCAAAAAGAGTCAAAGAGTACCAGTGATAAAGGAAAAAGACTTCAAACATTAGAAAAGTGGGTATTTCAAATTTAAATCAAAATTCACTTGGATATAAAGCCTATCAAACATTTCAAAAGAGCCATGGTTGCCTTTGTAATTATAACAAGTATTTAGCAAGATAAGAGTTTTTGAGTTTTTGGGAGAAATTGTGCTAAGTTTCTCGGCGCTGCGTGCTGAGAAAACTGGTGCTGCACGTTTGAACCAGCGCTATGCATCTGTACAGTGGCATTGCACCCTTTCCAAGAGGATACAATGTTATTAGTTAAGGCACTGCATGCTCAGACAGAGGTGTTGTATATTAGGAAAAGCATTGTGCCCTCACACAGTGGCATTGCGTGCCTAGACAATTAACTTTGCTTAGTGTTCAAGCCATTCAAACAAGTTCAAAACTACTTCAAATTTATATTATAATCCTCCAAGAACTTATAAGCAGTAAGTAAATATCATAAGCCTTGTTTCTAAGCTAT
The DNA here is from genome assembly GCA_034641835.2 of Pinus albicaulis. Taxonomy (NCBI): domain Eukaryota; kingdom Viridiplantae; phylum Streptophyta; class Pinopsida; order Pinales; family Pinaceae; genus Pinus; species Pinus albicaulis. Next base: position 1,242,043,281 of record CM076580.1, on the reverse strand, counting down.
TTTGTCACTCTTCAATGAATTGAAGTGGAACCCTAAATGAAACCCTACTTTCAATTTTTGACCACTATCTATACACTTGTTTCATCCTCCTAAACAGAATATCAGTCATAGATAGGGTAATTTCATTGATTTAGTTTTCCCCTTCACTCATTCCTTTCACCTTTCAAGCTATCCATCTCATCCCCTTCCCCTCATCTCATTTCACTTGTACCCTAGGGTTTCATAAGTCAGAGTTTAGAGATGTTAGAAGAAGAATATAGTGGCATTTTTGGGGCAAAAATGCCAAGAAGAAATGACCATAAGGGAGGGAAAATAAACGGGTTTGAACCCATCACTACAATAGAACTTATCTCCTCTCATATCACCGTGTCTTGCTTTAAACATGTGGGTTGTTTTGAGTTTTGTGAGAGAGTGCAACAAATCCAAAATCACCTGGAGTTAACAAGATTATTCATCACCAATCTACATGAAAAATAGGTCACTCTTGATGGGGTCACCTTTGATATTTCCACCAATGCCATTGCAACTGCTACATGGATCCCTAGTGTGGCAGAGAGGTGGTTTAAACAAGCAAACCTTGATATGAGTTATTATGAACCATACCTTAAACCTAGGTACAAGGATCATAAGAAGTCAATTTTCCCTTTCTCTCATCTCCTTGACTGGTATGCCCCTATGATGAAAATAATAATGAAGTATTTCACTTGTGAGGAGAGGTTTACCTGACTCTACTCATATCATATCCAACTCCTCATGCATTTCACTAGAGTTAGAATGCTACACTTACTTTACTATATTTTCCGCAACATTGACAAGATGGCCTATATTGTGCAAAAGAGGGATCAAAATAATCAAATTCAGAGTATTTTTCATCATTCACTCATAAAAATGGTGGTTATGCATCAGCTTCAGCAGAAAAACATTTCATGGGATGCATTCATTGCCAATGATGTTTTCATTACTCCACCTAGCCATCATGAGAAGGATATGCCTTCGTCAACTCATCCTCCTGTATCCACTTCTCCATCACATCCCACTATTCATACATCACCACCCACTCACATCCATTCACCTCATGTTGATCCTACCTCATCACCTTTCTATAACCCTTCACCATCATATCATGACACCAGGGCATCAAGTAGTGAAAGGGACATTGAGGCAGCTTGCACTAAAATGACTGATATTGAGACATTTCCCATGAAATATCAGAGAGGCCACAAGAATGTGTTTGGTTCACATGGTGTGAAAGGGGCCATACCTTCTTCATCAGAAAAATAGGTAAACAAGGGCAAGGAAAATGCTAGAGAGCCTATCATTGTTGAGAAGGAGGACAAAAATGAAACTGAGAAGGAGTTTCAATTGATTGATATTGATGATGAGGATGAGGATAGAGTCACTACTGCAGTGATCAGAGGCAAGGAGGCCAAGGTTAGTGAGCTTCAAGCTAATCCTGATAGAGCACAGTACGTGATTGACTTTCTTGAGCTAGAAAATCAACAGCTGAAGACTAAGCAAACCATCAGTGAGGTTAAGACAATTAGAGCTCAGAGAGAGGTAGGAAAGGATAAGGCATTCCTAGAGGAAACCTTGGGTAGATTTGATGATAGTAATGATGAGGAAGATCAGATTTCGGGACATGGAATGAGGAAAATTGGGCTAAAGAAGGCTTTAGCTTAGGAAAGTCAGATTCAAAAGGTTGAATTGCCAGAGCAGCTTAGTCCAATTGAGCTGCTTGCCATAGAGATTAGAAATGACATAGAGTATTGGCTTGAGAGAGTCATTTTTCATCTGGAGGGCCTGCGAGACAAGGAAAATAAATAAATTTGCATTTAGAGTAAGATGGTGAAACACTATGCCATGAGAAACAGGATTGCAAGGGCCAAGCTCAAACGAGCCCATGCAAATATTCGAGCTTTGAATAAGTCAAAGGAGAAGGAGAAGTTAAAAATTATTGCCGAGGTGTCGCTCCATGACCCTAACCCCTAAATCAGCAAGAAAATTCACAATTTTGGCACATGTGGCACTCTAGGTGCAAATTTTTATTTTTTGACAGTTTAACATGCACAAAATTTGCTAAACGCACAACACCACTGGCACTGTGCCCTTTTAGGGCATCCAAATTCAAAATGGTCAGCATCCTCATGTTTATAATTATGATTACATCAACCTCTGAAAGTTTCAGGAGGTTTGGAGTAGAAGTGGTCACTCAAAGAGGCAAAAAGCCACCAAAACATCATGTTTATGCCCTCTTTTTGAACCTAGCGTTGCGTGTTTACCAGTCTTGGGAGAACAAGATTTTTTTAGGGCATATGGACACCTTTTGGAAATTGAAAGGATATCTAGAATCTAGACTCCAAGACCTTTCCAATTAGCTATCCTAGAGCTTATTTGGACAAGGCAAATGCCTCCAAATGTGGCTTACAATAAAGGTCAATTTTTCTATCATGGCGCTGCACGTTTACCAAAACATTTACATTTTCATGAATTTCAGTAAAATTTGAAGTTTCACCTTTATTTCACTTTTTACTTGGGTAAATGAATAATTTACCAATTCAAATGTCATATTTTAATTTTAGCTAAGGTAGATACATTAGGTAAATAATTAGTTTGAAGTCAAATGTATCTGTTCTTAAATATAGGAATGAGTCACTTTCCTCTTCCTAGACTTTAGCTTTTAGTTCATCTTTTGATGTAACAACTCCCTCACCTCATGGATTCATCCCCCGAGGATGCGAGGAAGTGGTTTTTAGGTCTATAAGGTGTAGTTTTTCAATCTTGGGAATATTTGGCATCAATTCAAGAGATTATATTAATCAAGTATCTTTTTGACTTGGACATTTATGGAAAATTGCAGCTATTTTCTTGGGATCCCTGTAGTATGAGTTTTAGACATAATTTCCTCTCTATTATCAATTTGTTAGAATGTATTGTTAATTCATAAACCATTTCATATCTATAATATACTTTATTTCAAGTTAAAACACATAATCCATATTTATTTATGCTCTATTTTGGGAAATTTAGTATAATGTGTTCATTCTCTTCAGTTTAGGGAAAATAAATTCCAGATGCTTTCCCTAGTTTCTCATCAGTATTTTCATCTCATTTAATCCTCTTTTCAATGTTAAACCTTTTACCTACGTTGCCCCATCAAAAATATTGAAATTTCATCCCTTTGGCTCTTATCTATTCCCCCTGACCTAGTCTGTGTTCAGTGAGCCCAACCCTAAAATAAAAATCAAAACCTCCTGTATTCCTTACCTAGCCTAAAATATTTTCATCTAGCCCTATTTGCTGTGATTCTATCGAGAGATCCCTCTCTGATTTGGTAGGGCTAGATACCAAGCCTAAATATTGGTTTGAGGTTACCTCGGGATTGCCTCTCTCAGCCTGATATTCAATTTGAGTGCTAACATATAATAGCCAAGACATGTAGAACTCAAAGGGAGCTCAATAATAAAAAAGAAAATGAAAATAATTAAAGATAGATAATGATCATAGGATCAAAGTACGACCATGATAAAAGGATCGAAGGTAAGGAATGAATGTAAAACCCTGGACTATTTATAACAAAATATTGAGTCATCCTTGGTAATGGTACATAGTAAAATATTATTAGCCAAGATCTTGATCTAACTCCTTGTAATATTTTATTATATTTTGTTGGAGGGAAAAGGAATTTAAATTTGTTAAATCCCTTTATTTAGAAACAATAAACAAATAAAATATTTATTTATTAATTCCAGGATGGGATCAAGGAATAATTTAACAAATAATGATATATTTTATTATTCCTAAATAATTTAATCAAATTTAACACGGAATATTAATTAAAGAATGATTTAATTAATTATTCCTAGAGAATAATAAGATAAATAATTATTTATCTAATTATTTATCATTAATTGGGTTAAATATGACTAGGAATATTATTAAGAAGAGGTTTAATTAACTATTCCTCATGGGGTTTTCTATTTGGACCAGGAATAACTTAATAAACTATGGTTTATTAAATTATTTCTTAGTGACATAAATTTTACTATGGTAAAATTGGTCTTACATGGTGTATTTTGATCCATCTAATTATGCATGGTTATATGACCAAAATTGGTTTAACATATTACCCCCCAACGTGCGAGCGTTAGGACCTAATCATATGACCAAAGTACGTTGTAATAACACAATCATTAGACACCAAAGGCGAGTCATATAGAGAGAGATAGGTAGGCGATGTGAAGTGAAAGAGTATAATAACCCGGATAGGGTGAGACTGACAACCGTAACTCTCCTTTAATGGTTGGCTACCTGTACACAATGAGGCGAGGGAGGAATACCTATACCCACCAAGATGACAAAGTACATATAATAATGGTTCACCTAGTAAAATGAGAGTGAGCTATAAAGTACATGATATGCTTGTGTAAACATGTGCCACACAAAAATATAATGGATCCCACATTACGCTTGGAAAAACAACCCTGAGTACATGAGATATAATAACAACGAGAGAAGCCCTGATAAGCAAGAAAGGGCTCTGGAAATATAAGTGGATCATCTAAGTGACACATGCATGCTAGAGGCGTTGCAAGCAGTTGAGGCTGAACCCATCAAATCTACGGAGCTGCATATGAGGTTGTAGAATAAAATGAGGTCATCTAGGCATGTGCGGGGCTAATTGAAGGGAAGCCCCCTTATGAGGTCTGAAACATCTCATACACACCCAGGAATCACTGGATCAATCTGTTGGATCACCGTTCTATCAAGTCTATGAATCTCAACCATGCTAAAGTGGAGCAGAGGAGAAAAAATCAAGTCAAAGGGAAATAAGGAGTCCCTTTTCCTGATCCAAGGCACTGAACAAGAATGGAAGCTGGATCCAAGATACACCACCCTGTAGACCTGTATTCTAGAATGCATGTGTTGATGTTGACATAAGAAGCTCTACCATAGGTGAGGAAATGAGTGTCCTCAACTAAGGAATGATGGAATATAGTAGAGCAACTGATGGACTAAAACTAGGAATGATGATGGAATGGGGGATACTGAGTAGCAAATAGAAGGATTCCCTTGTCAGAGCGTAAAAATCATGGATGGAATGGCAGCAACTAACTTGACTCATGAGGGTATGGGGGACAGTGGGATTGGATGCCAAAATGGGCTGCACAAGGGAGGGAGAAGGCATGAATGGATGGAATACTATAGCAGGAGGAAAAAGGGGCTCGAGACAGACTCCATGAATGTGATGACGACTCAACTTGGATGCTCTAAACAAGGGTGACTCAATGATGCTCCCACATAGAATAGGACTGGTGGGGACCATAAAAAAATGAGAAAAATATGGTTACTCATGATGAAAATCGACACAAGCGTCGAAAAGTATGAAGGCTAAGTGGGTCCCCAAGTACAAGTCGCGCTGGTGTATAAATTCGATTTTGAGAGGCAACGAAGTGACCCTTCATGGAAAAATGGCTTCCGTATGAAGTATCAAAACATCAAAAACAAAGGGATACCAATTTTAGAGCTCAACGAGAGCTTTTCGATAGTGCTCATGGTTCGTGAAAAAATCTACAATTTGGTAGCAATTGGCGAAAGAAAAATTAATTTTCTTCTTTTAATAGGGGAAGGCCCTACATCTTGTGATCATCGTAGTGGAAAAACTAACCATTGGAAACAAGATTTATGACTTTTAGGAAGGTGGCCTTACTTGTATAAAAGGTGGACTTAATGCTTCTTGGAAGAATGGCTCCTGGTGAAGAATCAAGGTAAGAAAGGAATACTAGTATGAACTACTAGGGAAGGTGTTAGGTCCCTATATTACTATTTTAGTCCCTTATTATTATTAGTGTATCCCATTTATTGTTATTGTTGTACCCCTGTAACCCCAATATTGTTATTATTGTGCCCTTACATTATTATTGTTAGGTCAGCTAGGATTATATTGTGGCCCCATGGACTCCTATATATACAAGGAGGTTTTAGCCATTTGAATCATCCAAGAATTGTTCATTTATGTAATGTATTGGAGGTTTCCCTCTCAAAGTGGATGATTTCTAAGGCATTGATCTCTCTTTTATTCTATTTTTGGAGTTGGTTTCATAACATTTGGTATCAGAGCTTTAGATTCTAGGGTTTTACTGCTCCAAAAAGGTCATCGTGACATTTTCATTGTAGAAAAGTTTCTACGAAGGTTTAGAAGAGAACTTTTTTATAGAGCGAATCTGAAATTCTAAGGAACTTTTTGGAAAAATTTCAGATATTGGTTTGCAACATTTTCAGAGATATGATCCATGGAAGTTAGGGTTTTTTTTAGACTCCTGAATTTAACCTAAACAGGTCATTGTGGTAGTTTCTCTATAACTTTTTTTCTACTAGGGTTCAGAATCTTACATTATTATAGAGCAAGGACGAAATCCTAAGGAACGTCATGAAATTTTTTTAGATTTTCAGTCACAATATTTTTGGAGATATCATATGTGGAAGTAGGGTTTTTTTAGGCTCCTGAATTTCATCTCAAAGAGGTGATCATGGGAAAATCGTCATAACTCTCCCTCTGAGCATCAAATTGGAATTCTCTAAAAAGTGGCCAGAAGTACAATGATTGTAGTTTCCTATGTATCAATTTCAGAGATGAAGGAGGAAACGGTGACACATGGCATGTCGTATAAGTTCACTCTACTAAACCAGTCCATAATTAGGTAATTGTGGGAGATTGGGCATAACTTTGACTTGAAGAATCCAAATCAGGTCAGACCTATGGAATTTGAAAGAAACTTCAGAGGGCTAATACAGAGCCGAATTTCAGATATTCAAGATTCAAAATCACAGAGATAATTCACTTTCAATGTGGAGCTCCTAAAAAGTAAGAAAGAGGTGTGTATTTTGTTTCGAATTACATAAGTCTTGTGTGAAAAAACAGTTTGAATTGATTCCAAGAGCATATTGTAGAATAGATATCATTATTGGGTTCTAAAAATGCCTCCTAAAAATAATTCAGCACCCATTAAGCCTTCTGAAGGCTCTACTATGACTCATGAAGATGAAGAATAGAAACATGACATATCAAAATTAGAAGAGCAAGTGCACCAAATTTCTCTCTGGCAAAGAGAAACAAAAAATGAAATGGAAGTTTTGAGGAAAGGCATGATAGCTAAGATGGATGGAATGGAAGCTGGCATGGAAGCTAAGATGGATGACATGGAAGCTAATATTGATGAAAAAATGAAAGGCAATATGGAAAACATGAAGAATGATCTAAAAGTAGACATGGAAGGTTTGAAAAAATTGATACAAGAAATGTTTCCTAATGGACAAAAGATAGTAGAGGAAACTCATAATGAGAAAAAAATAAATGTTAATAATGATTTCATAAACTCTAATGTTGGATGGAAGAACCACCATATTCCAAAGATGTATATGAGGAAGTTTGATGGCAAGGATCTCGTAACATGGATACTACAGATGGAGCAATATTTTGATCTCAATAATGTGTAAAACACACAAAAGGTATGCATTTAAACTTTAAATATAGAACAAAATACATTTGTATGGTATCGATGGCTTTGCTCCTATAAAAAAATTGTCACTTGGTCAATTTTTATGGAGGAAATGATGGCACATTATGAAGATACAAAAAGCAACACCTTCTTTAGCCAATTGATAAATCTCAAACAAAAGGGTTCAGTAGTGGAGCACATTCAGGATTTCCAAAAATTGAATATAAGGGTAGCTAATATTCCAGAGGAACAAAATATTAATATCTTCATAGGGAATATAAAGGATAAAATCCAAATAAATTTCATGTTTGGGAACCTGATTCATTGGAAAAGGCATTCAGGTTGGCAAGAAAATTTGAATGTAAAATAATGGCGACAAGGAAGCCTACCACTCACATATATAAAGATGGAAGTGTTTCTAATCCTAGACTTCCACAACCTACAAAGATGACACCACAACAATTGGAAGAAAAAAGATCAAAAGGGCTTTACTATAGTTGTGATAGAAAATACACTAAAGGTCATAAGTGTGCTGAGAAGAAATTATTTTACATAGATTTTGAAGAGGAAGAAGAGAATGAACAAGAATCTTCAAAAGAAGAGGATATACACTAGGAACCAACCCTAGAAGAGGAATAAATGAGTCTGAACATATCATGTAATGCATTGGTAGTAATTACCACTCCTCAAACTCTCAAGATAGAAGGACATATCATGAAGAAAAAGGTAATAGTGTTGATTGATTCGGGTAGTACCGATAATTTTATTCATTGTAAGGTAGCCAAGGAATTGAATTGTTTCCTATACCCAACACTAGAATGTCAAGTGATGGTTGCAAATGGAGGAACTATAAATTTCTCTGGAAAATGCCATAATATCAAGCTAACCATGGGGGAATATGTATTGAATAGTCCAATGCTTTCCATTCCAGTGGGAGGTGTTGATGTTGTTCTAGGAGTGCAATGGTTACAATCTTTGGGGATGGTAGCTTTTAATTTTCAAGAAATTTTCTTGAATTTTTTTTTCAGAAGGAAAGGAGGTCTGTTGTGTAACCAGCTCCAAAAATAGAAGAAAAGAGATATCAATGCCTTAGAAATGAGCCACTTCGATGGGGAAACCTCCAATACATTACATAAATGAACAATTCTTGGATGATACAATTTACAAAACCTCCTTTCTATATATAGGAGTCCATGGGGCCATAATGTAATCCTAGTGGGCCACAATGTAATCCTAGCCGACCTAACAATAATAATTTAAGGGCACAATAATAATAGAATGGGGGTTACAAGGGTACAATAATAATAATAAGGGGTTTACACTAACAATAATAAGGGACTATACTAGTGATATAGGGACCTAACATGCCCCTCTCCTTCAAAAAAAGTGTTGTCCTCAACGCTTGAGTAGCTCCGGGTGCTTCTGTATAAAATTCTCATCCTCCCATGCAGAATCTTCAGTGGGTAAGTTCTTCCACTTGATGAGATACTCTGAAATTGATCGATTCCGTAGTTGTCGAGTTCTTTTTTCTATGACTGCTTCAGGTTCCAATATGATCTTCCCTTCCCCATCAAGTTCTGGCAATACTGCTTGAACTGGAAGATTTTCACCTATAACCTTCTTTAAGCATGAAACATGGAAAACTGGATGTACTCGCGAAGAAGCAGGAAGCTCCAATTTGTATGCCATAGTACCAATCTTTTGCAACACCTTGTAAGGACCATAGTAATTTGGTGATAATTTATTATCCTTCTTAACTTGCTTGAGGGACATTTGTTTGTATGGTTGTAGCCGTAAAAATACCCAATCTCCTACATCAAAACTTCTCTAGCTGCGATGTTGATCTGCCTGTTGTTTCATTCGATTTTGTGCCAAATTCAGGTTATCCTTTAAGAGTTGGAGAACTTCTTGTTGATGCTCGATGTGATCTTCCACTACTTGAACCTTCGAATTTTCCCTTAAAGATGATGTGATGGATGGTGGATGATATCCATAAAGTGCCATAAATGGGGCCATTTTTGCTGCAGTATGGAAGGAAGTGTTATACCACCATTCAGCAAGAGGTAACCACTTGACCCATTGTGTTTGTTTATCAGATACAAAACAACGAAGATATCCTTCCAAACATTTATTTACTATCTCAGTTTGACCATCAGATTGAGGATGATAAGATGAGCTATGAGCTAATTGAGTACCCAAACAAGAAAATAACTCCGTCCAAAATTTTTCAATAAAAATGGGATCTCTGTCGCTCACAATAACCCTTGGGTTTCCATGTAGCTTTTGAATTGTGTCCATAAATGTAGCAGCAACTGTACTTGCTTTAAATGGATGAGATAATGCACAAAAGTGTGCATACTTGGTAAGTCTATCAACTACCACCATGATGACACTCTTTCCTTCAGACTTAGGTAAACATGTGATAAAATCCATTGAAATCTCCTCCCAACGTTGACCTGGAATGGATAAAGGTTGTAGAAGTCCTGGGGTCTTAATTGTTTCCACTTTATTCTGTTGGCAAACCAAACATTCCACCACAAACTTTCGAATATCAGATTTAAGGCTATCCCAAAAAAATTCTTTCTTCACCCTGTGGTAAGTTTTTAAAAATCCTGAGTGTCCTCCTAAAGGAGAAGTGTGCAATTCCAGAAGAATATTTTGTTTTAGTTGGGAATTTTTACAAAGATATAAGCGATATTTGTACCATAAGGAATCATTTTTCCAACTAAATGTATCAGATGTACTAGGATCTTGTTGCAACTTTTGAATGAGTGTCCATACATCTTTGTCCTTCTTCCATTCATCTCTTGCTTCGGTTATCCAATCTGGTTGATAATAGAAATGGCACAAAGCAATGCTTCCACCTCTTCATTCTTTCTTGAGAGTGCATCTGCAACAACATTAAGCTTTCCTTTTTTGTAGATTATTTCAAAGTCATAACCAAACATCTTTGTGACCCATTTTTGCTGCTCTTCTGAAGATAGTCTTTGTTCCAAAAAGTGTTTAAGACTATCATGATCAATTTTACCTTGAAGTGTCTTCCCATTAGGTAAGTTCGCCATTTCTTTAGTGCATGCAGTATTGCTAACATTTCCTTCTCATAAATAGGTTTCTGTAAATACTTTCCTTTGATTGGACGACTTTTAAAAGCAATGGGTCTTCCTTCCTGCATTAAAACTGCACCAATTCCATTTCCTGAGGCATCACATTCCACAATAAAGGTTTTTGTGAAGTCTGGCGTAGCTAAGACCGGTGCTAGGCACATTGCCTCTTTAAGATGTTCAAAGGCCTTAGTTGCTTTAGGATTCCATGAAAATGCATCTTTCTTCAATAATGTTGTTAGAGGTGCTGCTATTCTCCCATAATTCTTAACAAACTTGCGATAATACCCTGTTAACCCGAGAAATCCTAGCAATTGCTTTATGGTTGTGGGGACTTTCCATTCCTTAATGGCTTTAATTTTGTTAGGGTCTACTTTAACACCCTCGTGAGATACAATATGACCCAGATATTCTACCTCTTGTACTCCAAAGAAACATTTGGATGTTTTTGCATATAATTTTTTCCCCTGCAATAGTTTGAGCACCCTGTCAACATATTCAACATGATCCTTCCAAGACCTGCTATAGATTAGTATATCATCAAAAAATACTAGCACAAATTTTCTAAGGAAGGGTTTGAAAATGGAATTCATCAACCCTTGAAATGTAGAAGGTGCATTGGTAAGGCCAAAAGGCATGACCAAAAATTCATAATTACCCTCATGAGTTTGAAATGTTGTTTTCAAAATATCTTCAGTCTTCATTCTAATTTGATGATATCCTGAATGAAGATCCAACTTGGTAAAATAAATTGCTCCATGTAATTCATCCAATAATTCATCAATCACAGGAATGGGAAATTTATCTTTAATGGTGAGTTTATTGAGCTCCCTATAATCCGGACACATTCGCCATGATCCATCCTTCTTGTGTACCAATACTACAGGAGCAGAGAAAGAACTTTGACTAGGTTGAATTATACCTGCCTCTAACATTTCTGCAATCATACGTTCAATTTCGCTCTTTTGGACAGAAGGATATCTATAAGGCTCGATGTTTGGAGGAACATTTCCTGGAATCAAATGAATAGCATGATCATGATCACGAATAGGTGGGAGTCCTTTGGGAGTTTCAAACACCTTGGAATGATTGTCCAAGACTTGTTGGAGATCTGAGGAATAGATGATTTTGATGTTGGAACTTCTAGTGAGCATAATTGTGCAATTACGCCTCATTGTTATTTCTTTAGAAGATTTTTCATGACATTAGAGCTTATTATCCTTCCTGGCTTCCCTACCATACCTCGTAATTTCACTTCCTTTCCTTCTGAAAAAAATTTCAAGAAAAGTTCTTGAAAATTAAAAGCTACCATCCCCAAAGATTGTAACCATTGTACTCCTAGTACAACATCAACACCTCCCATAGGAATGGAAAGCATTGGACTAGTCAACACATATTCCCCCATGGTTAGCTTGATATTATGGCATTTCCCAGAGCAATTTATAGTTCCTCTATTTGCAACCATCACTTGACATTCTGGTGCTGGGTATAGGAAACAATTTAATTCTTTGGCTACCTTACAATGAATAAAATTATGGGTGCTACCTTAATCAATCAACACTATTACCCTTTTCTTATTGATATGTACTTCTATCTTGAGAGTTTGAGGAGTGGTAATTCCTGCCAGTGCATTACACGATATGGTCGGATTCATTTCTTCCTCTTCTAGGGCTAGTTCTTGGTGTATATCCTCTTCTTGTTCATTTTCTTCTTCCTCTTCACAATCTATGTAAAATAATTTCTTCTCAGCACACTTATGACCTTTAGTGTATTTGTTATCACAACTATAGCAAAGCCCTTTTGCTCTTTTTTCTTCCAATTTTTGTGGTGTCAACCTTGTAGGTTGTGGAAATCTAGGCGTAGCAACACTTCCTTCTTTATAGAATTGAGTGGTAGGCTTCCTTGTCGCCATTATTTTACATTCAACTTTTCTTGCCAACCTGAATGCCTTCTCCAATGAATCCAGTTCCAAAACGCGAACTTCATGTTGGATGTTATCCTTTAAAGTGCCTATGAAGAGATCGATCCTGTGTTCCTCTGGAATATCAGTTACCCTTATATTCAATTTTTGGAAGTCCTCAATGTGCCGCCCCACTAAACCCTTTTGTTTGAGATTTATCAATTGGCTAAAGAAGGTGTTGCTCTTTGTATCCTCATAATGTGCTATCATTTCTTCCGTAAAAATCGACCAAGTGACAATTTTTTTACGGGAGCAAAGCCATCGATACCATACAAATGTATTTTGTTCTAAATGTAAAGTTGCAATGCGTACCTTTTGTGTGTTTTTCACATTATGGAGATCAAAATATTGCTCCATCTGTAGTATCCATGTTACAAGATCCTTTCTATCAAACTTCCTCATATCTATTTTTGGAATATGGTGGTTCTTCCCTCCAATAGTAGAGTTTATGAAATCACAATTAACATTTATTTTGTTCTCATCATGCGTTTCCTCTACTATCTTTTCACCATTAGGAAACATTTCTTGTATCAACTTTGCCAAACCTTCGATGTCTAATTTTAGATCCTTCTTCATGTTTTCCATGTTGTCTTTCAATTTTTCATCGATCTAGCTTCCATGTCACCCATCTTAGCTTCCATGCCCACTTCCATGCCATCCATCTTAGCTTCCAAACCATTCATCTTAGCTTCCATGCCTTTCTTCAAACCATCCATCTTAGTTTCCACGCCTTTCTTCAAAACTTCCATTTCATTTTTTGTTGTTCTTTGCGAGAGCGAAATTTGTTGCACTTGCTCTTGTAATTTTGATATGTCATGTTGCCATTCTTCATCTTCATGAGTCATAGTATATCCTTCTAAAGGCTTAATGGGTGTTGAATTATTTTTAGGGGTCATTTTAGAATCCAATATTGATATCTATTCTACAATATGCCCTTGCAATCAATTCAACTTGATTCTTCAAACAAGACTTATGAAATTCGGAAAAAAAATACACACCTTTTAATTTGTTTGAGGAGCTCAATATTGAAATTGTATTATCTCCGTTATTGTAGATCTTCAATATCTGAAATTCAGTAATAAAGTATCCCTCTGAATTCTCTTTTGAATTGCATAGGTCTGACCTGATTTGGATTCTCCAAGACAAAGTTGTGTCCAATCTCCCACAATGACCTAATTATGGATGGGTTCAGTATATTTAACTTGTACGACTTTCCACGTGTCACTTTTTTGTCGTTTGTCTCTAAAATTGATAGCCAAGAAAATACAGTCCGTTTAATTGGAACCAATTTTTACGACACTCCAATCTGATGCCCAGAGAGAGAGTTATTGGACTTTCCCACGATCACCTCTTTGAGATGAAATTCAGGAGCCTGAAAAAAGACCTAACTTCCACAGATCATATCTCTGAAAATATTGCGAATCAAGCTCTGAAATTTTTAGACAATCTTCCTCAGGATTTTAGCTTCGCACCCTAACAATTTCAGCTTCTGAAACTTCATAGAAAAAAAGTTATAGTGAAAATTCCACAATGACCTGTTTGGAGCAGCGAAACCCTAGAATCCAGAGCTCTGATACCAAATGTTGTGTAACCAGCTCCAAAAATAGAAGAAAAGAGATATCAATGCCTTAGAAATGAGCCACTTCGAGGGGGAAACCTCCAATACATTACATAAATGAACAATTCTTGGATGATACAATTTACAAAACCTCCTTTCTATATATAGGAGTCCATGGGGACATAATATAATCCTAGTGGGCCACAATGTAATCCTAGCCGACCTAACCATAATAATTTAAGGGTAGAATAATAACAAAATGGGGGTTACAAGGGTAAAATAATAACAATAAGGGGTTTACACTAACAATAATAAGGGACTATACTATTGGTATAGGGACCTAACAAAGTCGAATTATGGGGTATTGCAGGGAAGCCGGGAAAGATAATAATATCTAATTTCATGAAAAATCTTTTGAAGAAAGAACAACGAGGCGTAATTGGACAATTATGCTCACTATAAGTTCCAACATCAAAATCATCTATTTCTGTAGATCTCCAAAAAGTATTGGACAATCATTCAAAGGTGTTTGAAACTTCTAAAGGACTCCCACCTATTCGTGATCATGATCATGCTATTCATTTGATTCCAGGAAGTGTTCCTCCAAACATTAGGCCTTATAGATATCCTTATGTCTAAAAGAGTGAAATTGAATGTATGGTTGCAGAAATGTTAGAGGCTAGTATATTTCAACCTAGTCAAAGTTCTTTCTTTGCTCCAGTAGTATTGGTGCACAAGAAGGATGGATCATGGCACATGTGTCCAGATTATAGGGAGATCAATAAGCTCACTATTAAAGATAAATTTCCCATTCCTGTGATCGATGAATTATTTGATGAATTACATGGAGCAATTTATTTTACCAAGTTGGATCTTCGTTCAGGATATCATCAAATTAGAATGAAGACTAAAGATATTCTGAAAATAGCATTTCGAACTCACGAGGGTCATTATGAATTTTTGGTCATGCCTTTTGTCCTTACCAATGCACCTTCTACATTTCAAGGGTTGATGAATTCCATTTTCAAACCCTTCTTTACAAAATTTGTGCTAGTATTTTTTGATGATATACTAATCTACAACAGGTCTTGGAAGGATCATGTTCAACATGTTGATAGGTACCAAAACTATCACAGAGAAATAATAGTATGAAAAAGATTCAATGTTTCTTTGGAGTAAAAGAGGTGGAATATCTGGGTCATATTGTATGTCACAAGGGTGTTAAGGTAGACCCTAACAAAATTAAAGCCATTAAGGAATGGAAAGTCCCCACAACCATAAAGCAGTTGTGAGGATTTCTCAGGTTAACAGGGTATTTTCACAAGATTGTTGAGAATTACGAGAGAATAGAAACACCTCTAACAACATTATTGAAGAAAGATGCATTTTCATGGACTCTTGAAGCAACTAAGGCCTTTGAACATCTTAAAGAGGAAATTTTCCTAGCACCGGTCTTAGCTACGCCAGACTTCACAAAAACCTTTATTGTGGAATGTGATGCCTCAAGAAATGGAATTGGTGTTTTTTTAATGCAAGAAGGAAGGCCTATTTCTTTTGAAAGTAGTCCAATCAAAGGAAAGTATTTAGAGAAAGCTATTTATCAGAAGGAAATGTTAGCAATACTACATGCACTAAAGAAATGGTGACCTTACCTAATGGGATGACACTTCATGGTAAAAACTAATCATGATAGTCTTAAACACTTTTTGGAGAAAATACTATCTTCAGAAGAGCAGCAAAAATGGGTCACAAAGATGTTGGGTTATGACTTTGAAATAATCTACAAAAAAGGGAAGCTAAATGTTGTTGCAGATGCACTCTCAAGAAAGAATGAATAGGTGGAATCATTGCTTTGTGCCATTTCTATTATCCAACTAGATTTGATAATTGAAGCAAGGGATGAATGGAAGAAGGATGAAGAATTGCGGACACTCATTCAAAAGTTGCAGCAAGATCCCAGTACATCTGATACATTCAGTTGAAAATTATTCCTTATGGTACAAAGGTTGCTTATATCTTTGTAAGAAATCCCAACTAAAACAAAATATTCTTTTGGAATTGCACACTTCTCCTTTAGGAGGATACCCAGGATTTTAAAAAACTTACCACAGGGTGAAGTAATATTTTTTTTGGGATGGCCTTAAATCTGATATCAAAATTTTTTTAGCGAAATAATTGGTTTTCCAACAGAATAAAGTTGATACAATTAAGACTTTGGGTCTTCTATAGCCTTTATCCATTCCAAGTCAATGTTGGGAGGAGATTTCAATTGATTTTATCACAGGTTTACCTAAGTTTGAAGGAAAGAGTATCATGATGGTGTTAGTTGAGAGACTTACCAAGTATGCACAATTTTGTGCATTATCTCATCCATTTAAAGCAAGTACAGTTGCTACTACATTTATGGGAACAATTTAAAAGCTACATGGAAACCCAAAGATTATTGTGAGTGACAGAGATCCCATTTTTACTGGAAATTTTTGGATAGAGTTTTTTCTTGTTTGGGTACTCAACTAGCTCATAACTCATCTTATTATCCTCAATCCGATGGTCAAACTGAGATAGTTAATAAATTTTTGGAAGAATATCTTCGTTGTTTTGTATCTCATAAACAAAGAAAACGAGTCAAGTGGTTACCTATCACTGAATGGTGGTATAACACTTCCTTCCATACTGGAGCAAAAATTACCCCATTTATGACACTTTATGGATATCATCCACCATCCATCACATCATCTTTAAGAGAAAATTATAATCTTCATGCATTGGAATATCACATTGAGCATCAACAAGAAGTTCTCCAACTCTTAAATGATAACCTAAATTTGGCACAAAATCGAATGAAACAAAAAACAGATCAACAATGCAATGAGAGAGGTTTTGATGTAGGAGACTAGGTATTTTTATGGCTACAACCATACAAAAAAATTCCCCTTAAGCAAGCTAAGAATGATAATAAATTATCGCCAAAGTACTATGGTCCTTACAACGTGTTGCAAAATATTGGTACTATGGTATACAAATTGGAGCTTCCTGCTTCTTTGCGAGTGCATCTAGTTTTCCATGTTTCATGCTTAAAGAAGGTTATATGTCAAAATATTCTAGTTCAAACAATATTTATAGAATATGATGAGGAAGGAAAAATCATATTGGAACCTGAAGCGTTCACGGAAACAAGAACTTGACAGCTACAAAATCGATCAATTTGAGAGTCTCTCATCAACTGGAAGAACTTACCCACTAAAGATTCTACATGGGAGGATGAGAATTTTATACAGAAGCATCGAGAGCTACGCAAGTGTTGAGGAAAACACGTTTTTGAAGGAGAGGGGCATGTTAAGTTCCTATATTACTAGTTTATTACCTTATTGTTATTAGTGTAGTCCCCTTATTGTTATTTTTTCACCCCTATAACCCCAATATTGTTATTATTGTGCCCTTACATTATTATTGTTAGGCCGGCTAGGATTATATTGTGGCCCCATGGATTACTATATATATAAGGAGGTTTTGGTCATTTGTATCATCCAAGAATTGCTATTTATGTAATCTATTGGAGGTTTCCCCCTCAAAGTGGCTGATTTCTAAGGTGTTGATCTCTCTTTTATTCTATTTTTGGAGCTGCTTTCATAACATTAGGATAGTGGGATTGGAGGCCAAAATGGGCTACACGGGGGAAGGAGAAGGCATGAATGGATGGAATCTTATAACGGGGGGAAAAAGGGACACGGGACAGACTCCATGAATGTGATGATGACTCAACTTGGATGCTCTGATCAAGGGTGACTCAATGATGCTCCCACACAAAATAAGACCGATGGGGACCACAAAAAAAGAGAAAAATATGGTTACTCATGATTAAAATCGACACAAGCATCGACAAGTATGAAGGCTAAGTGGTCCCCTAAGTACAAGTGGCGTCGATGTAGAAATTTGATTTTAAGAGGCGACAAAGTGACCCTTCCTGGAAAAAAGGCTTCCGTATGAAGTATCAAAATGCCAGAAACAAAAAGATACAAATTTTAGAGCTTAGTGAGAGCTTTCCAACAGTGATAATGGTTCGTGAAACAAATCTACAATTTGGTTGCAATTAGCGAAAGAAAAATTAATTTTCTTCTTTTAATAGGAGAAGGTCCTACATCTTGTGACGATCGTAGTGGACAAATCGACCATTGGAAACAAGATCGGTGACTTTTAGGAAGGTGGCATTACTTGTCTAAAAGGTGGCCTTAATGCTTCTTGGAAGAATGGCTCCTAGTGAAGAATCAAGGTAAGAAAGGAATACTTGTATGAACTACTAGAGAAGGTCTAGAACCATCCTTGTTATGCAGAATTATGATCTACAGATAAATCAAATTCCCTAAGTGTGGTGCTAGGAACTTAGAACAATAGATGAAAGACTTTGCAATCACTTTATCTAACATAAATATTCACACATAATGATACAAGATCCTACTTGTGATCCAAGCGCTTCTTCTTCTCCTTCTACCGCTTTTGTTGTCGCCTTCAATCCAACTTAGATCGCCAGATTGATTCCTGCAAGCATAAAAAAAGAACAAAAAAGAGATTGCAATATACCAATGCCTACTTATATTAATCACTCAAATCAATTAGATGTGAAACATATATATCATTCAAGAATCCATTATGTGAGAAATAGAAACATAAACATATACATATATGGGAAAATGAACAACAATATTTATTAAAGAGTAGAAGGGGGAGGTTACAACCAATGATCGATTTTATGCCACCAGCTATAGCTTCATCCCAAACTCGTCACATCCAACATCACACTAGAATCATATCAGTACTTTCACTCTCTCAAATGATAATCCAACAACATTTCTTTACCAAAATTATTCCTTTCCCAGCACTAGGATTTGTGCTCAATTTATAGGGAAATTGATGGTAGTTTCTCAATAAATGACTTTCTAATAATAGGAAAGATATGTTTCCAAGTTCAGAATTGTTAGATGGACACTTGGATTCGAAGTTTGACACATATGGAATATTCTAGAAGGCACTGGGCATGTAGAGATTGCTGGAACAATGAGAATTCCGCTCCGAGGTGACCAACACTCTCTTGAATGTCGGCAACTCCACTACAGTGCACCCTTGAATGAAGAGAGCTCCATATGAAACACAGTTAGTCCCTTTAGAGGTCACGTTGGTGATTTCATAAGTGATATAACATATACTTCAAACCTTGGAAATCTCACAATATAAGCCATGAATGATTTGCTCTTCTCTTAGGGCATATAGCAACTAAAATGTAAGGGGATGATAGACCCTATTTCATTGGTCCTGGAGATGATGTCTAGTTTGAATAGGTCATGGGGGATGATGCTCAAATTTACCTATAATAGCTACCCCCTAAAGCATGAAGTCGAAATAATAATAATATTTTATGAATTATATGATTTACGATGTGATGAGATAGAACTGAAGTGGAGTGGTGACATGCATCAATATTATAGTACATTACATCATGATATTTTCATCTTGATCACAAATTTCTGAGGGAGGAATTCCCATGCTCAGCACATAAACTATCCAATAATATGTACATAGTGTAGAAATTCATCTACATTGGAATTTTTCCCAATACAAACATGCCTACAGATATAGGCCCATGTTCAGATGACGATCTGTATGTAAGGTCATCATAAAGATGATGTGTAAAAAAATCCTAAAATCGTAGCCTTGATGGTTGAAACTAGATCCGAGGTATTCTTATCTCATTCACTCGATCGTTCAGGTACAAGTCTAGCCATGCAAATATATGATTTCTAGTCGAACATGGTAAGACATCATTGATTACTAGCCAATGATGTGAGCTATTAACAAACGCGAGAGAACCACCATTGAGGCTCTTAAGGTACTGCAGTACATTTTGTAAGGCGTGAATAGATGATTTGATGTCAAACGCCAAACAAAATATCTCAGTTAAATGTCTGGAAGTGAGGACCTTGTCAATGTTGTAACAAGTCTCATGGTACTGGAAGGTGATGTTTGTAAGTAAATTTCCTGGATGATGATTTGATGTCGACAAGAAGCCACTTTATCCAAAAATGGGAGTTACTGATTTGGGAGACAAAATGTGACTTGATATAGCTATGTTCAGGGATGACTGTCATCATTAGGGGAATTTTGAGGTCTAAAATGGGCCTCCTAATGAAATTATAAAATAATAGTGGAAAAAATCAAATAAGATTTGATGACATCATCAAATTTTAGAGGGAAAAATGAAAAAACTACTTTTTCGGCATAAATTTTTATCAGTTTTATGTGAGTAATTATCGGGATGTGAAATTTAATTCCCTTATCCAATATATTATAGCATACTTTCGATGAATCATTATTATGAAATGAAATACATAAAAACATGAGATTACAATCACATTTTTTAATGTATTTCTCATTTTTCGAGTAGTAGAGTTCTATCAAAGGTAAATATGGTACTGATGAGGAATAATTTCGCCAACAATTTACTCCTACCTAAATTTGAGTAAAAATTTTGGGAGATAAGGAAAATATGAGTTGAAAAGTAGTTTTACTATTTTATTATTTTTTAATATTTTACTCTTTTATTTAAAAAATGGTAAATCACCCCCCATGGCCGACATCATTCGAATCCCATCTAAGCGTTAGGAATATGGTATTTTCAGAGGCCCATTTTAGACCTCAAAATTCCCCTAATGGAAAATGAAGTTTTATCAGTATTGCAGAAGGATGAGTATTCACTGGATGACTGATCTTGAACATATTGGTGACACTAATATGAGTTGGCAGCATTGACCCAAAACCAAAGTGAAGGTATGATGAACCATAACTATGAATGAACCATTAAGAATATTACCCAACCCAAATAGTCACGATGATGGAGCGAAGTTTCATGTTCATGAGCAACCCGCTACCATAAAAGTTCTGTTCACTTTACCAAATTTACCCCGGTCATTTTTCGACCAGTACCTCTTTATTTTTTAACAATCTTGAGGAGGATAACATATGCTTCATCTATAATTCAACCCTTCGGGTGAATATGCATATATATTTAATAATTTAATGAGTCTAGTGATAAATGAAACTCGATTCTTGTCATGATCGACAAGCCCATCGCTATTTTATGTTTTAACGATCCTAATGACAGTGAAAGTCTGGTCCTTTTTCATATTTAGAGAGTTTGAAAAAGAGGAAAAAAGAAAACTCCATAAGTCCTTTTTCATAAATTTGTCACTCAGATCTGGAAAAGTGTAAAATGATATCTGAGAGAACCTCCTAGCCATGTTCGACTAAGGTTTTCCTTTTTCCTAAATAATCTATCTTAGTCCAAAAAAGGGCTAAACTTATACTAAGTAGATATCAATTCATTTACTTTTACGAGCTCGAAAAGACAAGTGCTCGACAATATTTTCACATTATCGGAGTGTGAAAAGAGCTAAAAGAAGACTGTAGGGGTTCCTTTTTCGCTGTTATTGAAGCTCGAAAAAGAGATAAAAGTGTGCTTTAAGTCCTTTTTCATTTTTATCAAAGCTCGAAAAATAAGGATAAAAGTATGCTTTGTGGTAAAATAATTCTTGAAATAAATGTGCACGACTAATCTACTATGTCGGTTGTAAACCTATTCAGAATGACATCAAATGGATTAAAAATATGTGTTTCATGATAAAAAATGAATAAAACCATATTCATAGTAATAAATATGATTTGAAAATAATCAAATGACTAATTAAAATATTTTTACTATTCATTTTTACTATTTGAAAGTTACCATTTTCATTTTGGAGCTTTGAACCTGTTTTTTCCCTCGAACTTGAGCTGTTGATTGTGATCGATTCTGTGGATGGTTTTCCTTGCTATTTTATCCAGGTTCGTGCCATAAACCTCCTATTTCCGTCAATAGTAATTTTGTTTCATTTCATTGCATTTTTTAGGTATTTGGGCCCCTTACGGTAAATTTATTTTGCAAACAAGGAAACACACCCTTGAATGTTGAAAGGTGCATTGGAATGCACTTGAATTGAAGGCCAGGTGCACTTGCAATGCACTGTCTCTTGACCAGGGTTGCGTTGGGTGTAATTTACATTTTTTTTCTTTGTAGTGTGCCCAAATTTTACCTAGCTTTTTTGCATGAAATGGGTCCTAATGAGTCTTGTGGTTTTTTTTTACGGATCCAACAGACCAAAATGACAATTACTTGGAGGGAAACAGAAAATGGGGAACAAAACATAATTTCCCTAAATTATCCAGGTACTATAAGAGCCCTCAGAGACTGTGGGTTGGTGATGTATTTCTGATTATCTGGTATGAGGCAACTGATGGAACTTTTAGAGTTCCTTGTTCATGCATGGGATCGAACGATTGAGGAATTTCATATTGGGGACAAAGTGGTCCCAATTTTAGTGGAGGATATCTATTTTCTAACCGGTTTGTCGAGGAGAGGCCTACCCATTTCTCTCTGAGGGTCTGCTCTCGGAGGAGAGATGGTGAGAGACTATATATTGCAGTACTGCAATCCAGGGGCAGAGCCTAGCAAGGATGGGAAAATAAATATCCATGATGTTTGTGATTTAACATTGAGAACCACCTTACTCACGATCACAAAGGTTGCTAGTATTGCTACACTACACGTAGCAAACAAATCTTACATGTAGTATGCACTAGAGTGCACAGAACCAAAAATTTTCAATTGGGCTAAAGTTGTACTCTCTCAAATGAAAGAAAAAATGGGCAAGGAAAAGGGAGGAAGGAAGACAAATTTCAACTATTGTTTGATCCTCATTTCTTTCGCCTTAGAGCAGATTCTACTAATGCAGCCTCAACATGTGACGTTGGCTATATCTAACCCTAGATATCCAAGGACACAGAGATGGGTAGAACTGATGGATAGACATGTTGGTCAATCGACCATTGTGTTCTCGACTGCATTCATCATCTGGTTCAGGCGACAGGTTATCACCATCGATGACTATGCATATATAGGCATCAAATTTCGAGAAGATCCAGATTTAGTTTTACCAGAAGGTGCTTAGTGGGGTACAATTGGTAAGAATGTTTTTACCATGATTTTTGATTTTTCTATGGTCGATACATATTTTTGAATTTTGATGTTTTCCCAAGCCTAAACTAAATTTGTGATGTAATGCAGATGTGGGTCGAGTTCAACCAGTGGGAGAGCTAGAGAATGGAGCGAATGAGCCAGCAAAGAGAGCTGTCAGGAGAGCAGTCCTTCAGGATTTGGATATGGTTGAGACTCTTGTTGAGCTTCAGTAGCACATACAGGTGTTTACCTTTGGGATTCCGGATTTCCAGATCGAAGGGTTACCCATGTGACTGTAGCGCCATACTATTGGAGTTCCTAACCATTGGATGTGGTTACTGCGTAGGATAGATAGATAAGTAGCATGTTATCATGAGAACCGCTAGTTTACTTTTGAAATGTTGCATACATTTTGAGGTAAGATGACCAATGTGTCTTGGGCACAAATTTTGTAAAAACCTATAACTATCTATCTATTTGATTTAAGTATTTTCCTATGTTTATTGCACAATCCTATTCAATTATTTGAATGTATATTTACATGTATCGTAGATGTGTGAATATTTGGAACCATTTGTTGGGTATGATGATGGTGCTAGTTGCAGTACACAGGATCTATCCTCTACAACGTGGGCCATTTTCGCTCTGAATGACGAGTTAGTGATTTTTCAAGGGATTTGTATCGGTCAACCTACATATGCAACTCCCTCCATTCAAGGGTGCACTGCAATGCACTTCCCAACATTCAAGAGTGCGTTGGTCACTTGGGAACAAAATTATCATTGTTCCGGGAATCTCCACATGGCCAATGCCTTCTAGACGAGTCCATATGTGTCAAACTTCAAATCCAAGTGTCCATCTAACACCTTTGAACATGGAAACATGTCTTTCCTATTATTAGAAAGTCAGTCATTGAGAAACTACCATATGTTTCCATATAAATTGAGGACATATCCTAGTGCTAGGAAAGGAAATTTTTTTGTAATATTCCTAAATTAGAATGCAGCTAATTAGAATATTATTTTTTTCTTTTTTCATTTAGATAGATGAATAAGTGGGTAGGGAAACCCATAAATATCTTTACTAGAAATAAAATCCCTCTTAGTGCTAAAAGGGACAATCTTAATAGCTGCAGAAAGCACCCACATGTGTGAACAGGGGCTAACGCATGTGGGCAAGGTCAACCTTGACCAAATCAACAACGTTGTCATGGAGCAGTGGAATTCATTGAGGGAAAAAGAATTTTTGGTTGGAGACTCTTTGCATGGAAGCAGTGACTTAAATCAGTGGGGCCCGGGGTGAGGAAGCTCACCACTTATATAAAGAAGAGGATGGAAACCATAGAGGCATGTTTTGGATTATTATTTTGTATATGGTCTATTTAGACTTGTTGCTCTCTTCAGTTGTTTAGCTAAGATTGCAGTGTTGTTTAGCACAGGGTGTTCCCGAGTGGGAATCCCACCTCTTTCCTTGATAAGCCTCTAGGAAGAGTATTACACTACATTTCCACATTCAGGCATTAGGCCAAGCTTCAAATTTTTTCAATAGCACAGTTTTTGCTTAGAGTTGTGCTGTGTTGCAGGGTGCAACAATGGAGGTTTGAATTGGGTGTTTTCTAAGCTATTTTTGTAGTGGAGGAAGGTTTCCTTCCATTGGGAGGCTATTAAAGAAGCCCCTTGAGATTTATTGACATATTTGGCATCAGGCCAAGGTGATTTTATCTCGTATAGTGCAGTTTTAGTCCAGATCTGTGTTATTTTAGGGAGGAGTTACAGGGGTGGTTGCAGTGTCTGAATTGGGAAGTGATTTCCTCATTGAAAGGGACATCCTTTCATCTAGAGGATCTAGTGGAGAAGAGTTGTAGGATATTACATCAGCTTCAACCATATATTCTCATTTCTTTTGTTGCAGAAAACCTTCAGCCCTAGGGATGCAACTTACATTTCCATATTGTATGCATTTTCTGGAAACCCTCTTGGGTTGTCTTGGAAAGTTGATATAGTGCCTTGATATTCCTGTATAGTATCTTTTGAGGCATATATCAGTATTTTTGTATCATTGGATGATCTGCACCTATATTTATTCTTAGTATGACTGCGATGTAATAGCTCTCTGACATCTTTTTTAGTAGCAGCAGCTCACTCTTTGGAGTGATTATTCATGGGAGGCTTGTTTGCTCCTATTGTATGATTTTTGCCTCAATATATTATGTGTATTTGCTGATGATTTTCTGAATAAAGTGGTTCCATATTGATCTCCTATGTTTTTAGATTGATTTACACTGATAATTCAAGTATTTTGTTCAATATTTTTTCTTTTCCCATTTGAGAATATTACAGTGATATCGGAGCATAATCTTGGCTCAGCCTATGGATCTCAGCCATTATGCTATCAGGAGAATAAAAATAGGGATAAAGAGATAATAATGATGGAAGGAATGAGTTTTATCTCATCTCTTTTCATATCTATGAGGGACCTCACCAAGAAGGTCAAGCAAAGAAGAACGGAAAAAAATTATCAAACCACAATAGGGTTTCAAGATGAGGAAGGTCCATGCACTTCCTATCAACAGAGAAAAGAACCAGTATTGAATAGAGATCCAGGGAAATATACTATTCCATTTTCTTTTGAAGTAGAAGATGAAAGGCATGGAGATGGAGGAAACTTAGATCATGAGGTTCTAAGTGAGTATCTTGGAGAATAAAAATCTCAAACAAGGGTTTTCATAGAGAATCTAACTCTCCCACAGTTCATTCAAATCAAAGAAGAAATAATACCTTGCAGCAATAGATTTCTATTGTCTACATTTGATGGTTCATCCACATGCACAACAAGGGCTTGGGGAATGAATTTGGATGCATTAGTCTTGCTACATCCAGTGGTAGAGAGAGAAGTTGTTGAGATTGCAGCGCTGCACCTTGAGGGTGAAGAAAATATTTGGCGGTTCAACCATTTGAGTCATGCAAAATTTACTGCATATGAATATTTTACTCAGAGGTTGATCGAGAAGTTTGAAAAGAATAAATTAGAGGAGAAGAAACTTCCACCACCACTTTCTACGTGATAACTTGCATCAAGAGAAGGAACACTTGCACATTTTCAAAGTGGTCTTTCTCTCTTGACATTTAGAGTCCCATGCACTATTCTAGAGATGCATGAGGAGAAGAAGACTTATACCAGTGTTGATGTAGCCACAGAGGAGTATCCATCATCATCAGTAGTTGGGGAAGTCATCACACTGGTGGGAGGAACCCTTATAGTAGTACAAGATGTTCCCAAGAAAAACTATGGTATGCATATGTTTCCAATTTCTATTATTCCAGCACATCATATGGAAGTTTGTGGGGACATGCCATTACATGACCTAAGGTCAAAAAAAAATGTCGATTTGGAGAAACATAATATCACTACGTAGAGGACCCTTGACGGCATCAAGGAGGAGGTATACATTCATCCCGGTATGTCATTATTGATATGCACACAACTCTTGGGGTTGGAGTGCATAGTTTTTGAGGATAGGATGGGTATTATCCTAAACAATCCAATGCATAACTATATGTTCATAATTGAGCATGATCATGAGACAATATTTTTACAATCATGGATATCAATAGCACTGTCATTGAGCAGCAGTGATGAGTTGGGGGCCCAAATAGTATTGGGATATTCTGATGACCTTTATACATGTGTAGCAAGGGATAGGAACATGGTTGATGAGAGAAATCTTATCTCCCAACATTATGATGGATCTTTATTGATGAGCAGTTCACAACTCAATGAGAAGATTTTTCCTTCAGTATATTTAGATCCTTATGGGGTTAACTTGGTTACTGATGAGTGGTCTTCATATGGAGATATCCAGGAGATTGCATTTCAACAACCCATGAAATCTGAAGATAGAAATATAATTTGGGAGGATGGTGTTCTCCCTTGGAGGGATACCAATTTGGAGCATGGTAGGAGACACCCACATTTGGATGAATGGGTGTGGATGGAGAGGAAGAGGTTGGTGAGCCACTTGCACATATATGACACAGGCGAGCAAGAGGCCTAGCTACGCTGGCTACTCTTGAAAGAGTTTGGCTATCATGTGGCATATCCTATTTCTAGAGGTATGTTATGGGTTGGGTCTTTGCATGGAACCCATATGTTATGGCAGCAGAGTATCTGGTTGAATGGGGAATTCTACAAGTCAATCATCATGATGTTACTACATGGCTTGTATGATGAGGAGATGAGAAGGAAACAAGGGTTGATGTTTCCTTGGTTAATCTTGGGACAATATGGGTTGGTTTTCTCCCATACTTTGTATGATATCTCAGAAGTAGAGTATGGCACAATCAGTGTGCAAAGGGGCCACTCTTCAACATGGGAGGATCAGGAGGTGCTTCCACATAGGAAGGAGTCTCCCATATATAGCAGCATCATGGTATGTGACTTTGGCATGTGGCATGTCAAAGGATGGAGTCATGTGGTGATAGGAGACTTACCACCAAGGCCAACAACATTTCACTGGGGAGTATGTATCTCTTGATGGTGTTGGGAAAAATACTGAGAGGGGGAGGTGAATCAGTATTTAGTGCAGACTGAAATTTTTTTAACCTTTTCTTTCTCTACAACCCATACGCTACTTTACTGAATAAAACTCGCGTATACACGCGGATATCCTTCAGACAACTCGCCTATGTCCAGAGATATAATTATTGCATTTAATTCTTAACTTGGATCATTGTATCATTCATTCATCAGATGTATAGTAAGCAGTAAATAGATGCAGTAAGAACAGAATAAATCATCACACATAAGAAACACACATGAACACCAGGATTTAAGGTGGAAACCCAATTTGGGAGAAAACCACCGCTGCCGTCGTCTCAGTCTTCAATATTTATTATGTAAATAAAACTTCTTACAACCATGTACTGGCACAGACTCATACCAGCATGCAGGCACCCACCTGTAGAAGGCCACAACCTTCTCTCGTTCACCAGCCACTACTGGAAGGGAGCCACTACCCCCTCACTGAAGGCTTGGCCCTTAGTACCACTGCAGACCATGTTTCATCAATTTTCAAACTGGATCAAACAGCTTCAACACAACCCTTCACTTATCAACAAATAAACTTCACCCAGTGCTTCAAACAGAACAATGAAACCACTATAACCAGAATATCAAAGATAACGTAGACTTCAGAATAGATATGTAGAAACACATTCAACCTTGAGCAATAAGATCAAATTCAATACGTGCTTTTATTTAATCAGACCTGCGTATACACGTGCTTTTCATGAAACGAAACCGTGTATACATCTGTGCATTTCTCAGAAAACCCCAACTGCCCATACGCGCTCTTATTTTATCAGATCCGCATATGCACGCGCTTTTCATGAAATGAACCTGCGTATAGATCTATAAAAGATAAACTTTGCAGAACAGATCAGATCTATGAACTTACCCAGATTTTTCAATTTCTTCATCAGATTTGCGCCAGGTCTTCATCACTTATTTTCAAATCATCCTAGAGATTCATCTTTTCTAGATCTAAACATCTTGAACCTTCATCATCTTCATAGGTGCATCATAGATTTAGATCTATCAATTAAGAACAGAGTTCAACCATGCAGATATACTTCAGAGTGAAGTATTCATTAAAGCCCAGACACTTGCTCCCCCTTGCACCATGATTCTCTTCTCCTTATATAGATTTAGTCATTGTCAATACCATGAGCCAAAACCACACAACTACTAATGGCATTCCTTGACGAGATCAAATAGATATTCCAGTGCTCAATACAATGGGTCAATACCATGGTAACACCCTTGGATTTATAAATTTAAAGTGCAAATATCCATACGCGACTTGGCACGTACTTTT
Organism: Pinus albicaulis; assembly: GCA_034641835.2. NCBI lineage: Eukaryota > Viridiplantae > Streptophyta > Pinopsida > Pinales > Pinaceae > Pinus > Pinus albicaulis. The sequence continues at coordinate 1,242,014,248 of CM076580.1, read as the reverse complement.
CCACGTGCATACGCTACTTCTCCTTAACAAACCCGCGTATGCCTTATGACACATCACATTTATCATTTTCCTTTCTTCTGTTACTTCTGAGCTAATCTGTAGATCTATTTAACACATAGATACATCAAGGACAACTTCATCAGGCAAGTTCCATCAAAGTCAACACATTGTATCACATTGCCAACAATATTCCCCTTAACTTCATCAAGTAGGTTGTCATCAACTTTATCAAGTAGGTTGTCATCAAGGACAACACTCTGCATCATATCGCCAACAATCTTATTTCATCAAGTAGGTTTCCATCAAGGACAACACTTGCCAACAATCTCCCCCTTTGGACTTGATGGCAACCATGATGGTGTTTGATCACCATAACAGATAGATACATTGATTATAACCATTATGCAAACACCATGATACTCTCCCCCTATTCAAACACCATGTTACTCTCCCCCTTTGACATCAAGGGCAAAGGGCAGATCAAAGACAAGACAATGTTTTTCTCCACATGTAGAAAGAAGAGCTCTGTAGATTTGATGTGCACTGAAGTTACCATGCTCCCCCTGAGTTCATGCTGAATCTTCAAACATATTATTCAATGAAGTACATGACTCTATGATCTTTCCTATCACCAAGGACTCATACTTACTGCAAAGATCCAACTAAGTGGATTTACATATATGACTCAAGTACCCAACCAAGTGGGTTTACGTATTTTGACTCAACTACCCAACCAAGTGGGTTTACAAATTTGAACAAGTCCTTACATGAATGAATGTTACAATTTTACATCATAGGTCTCATCATGACCTTTTCATCAAATTACAAATATGAATTTTTATAATCAAGACCAAGGAATCTCAAACATGAGATCAGATCAAAGCAAATCAAGAGACTGCTAACAATGCATCCTTTCCACATGACCAATGCTCCCCCTTAGCTTGTGCATCCTGAACACTTTCAACAGCAAATCATCAAGGCATCTTTATCAAGAAACATTAGAGAATGAAACATAATTATGAGCACTGGAGCACCACCAGAGATACCAAACAGTACTACAGCTGTACTGAAAAATGCTGACCCAGAAACATTCTGTCAGCAACCACCCATACGCGGTTTTCTGTGTATAAACTCACGTATATACGCGAATGTCTTTCAGGAAACCCGCGTATCCAATTTAATCTTCTGAATTTAAGCAGTTCTGATTTTCTGTACAGTTGAGACTAATCCCAGCTTCTGTCTGAGATATTCGAACGCTTCCCTGGGCAGAGGTTTGGTCAGTATATCAGCAACTTTTTCTTTGGAGGGAACATACTCCAACTTCACCTTTTTCTCAAGCACTTGTTCACGTAAAAAGTGATACTTGATGGGAATGTGCTTGGTCTTAGAATGCATAACAAGATTCTTTGAGATGCTAATGGCACTTGTATTATCACACATGATGGAGATAGGAGGTGACCATTTGATTTGAAAGTCTTGTAAGGTTTGCATCATCCAAAGAAGTTGAGTGCAACATGATGCGACAGCCACATATTCTGCTTCTGCTGTAGATAAGGCAATAGAGTTTTTCTTCTTGGTGAACCAGGAAACTAACCAGGGCCCCATATAGAATGCACCACCACTAGTGCTTTTCCGATCATCAACATTTCCATCCCAATCTGCATCAGTGTAAGCATGAAGAATAAGATCAACATTCTTTGGATACCATAGTCCAAAGTCTTGAGTTCCTTGTAGATATTTGAATATTCTTTTGACACCGTGAAGGTGAGACTCTTTTGGATTATCTTGGAATCGTCCAACAATCCCAACTGCATGCATAATGTCTGGTCTAGTCCTAGTGAGATAAAGTAGACTTCCTATCATAGATATGTATTCTGGTTGATTCACCATGGGAGAATCATCATGAGAACTGAGATTACATCCAGTTATCATTGGTGTACTTACAGGTTTTCACTCTTCCATGCCATACTTCTTCAGAATTTTCTTAAGGTATTTTCTGTTATAAGAATACCATCTGTAGTTTGATGCACTTGCAAGCCAAAGAAAGAAGGTTGATTCCCAGTAAAGACATTTCAAATTGTGCTACATGCGCAATAATTAGACTCATAGATTCTTCATTACTTCCAAAAATGATATCATCAACATATACCACCACAATCAATAGTTTTTCATTTTCAATTTTTGTGTACAAGTTGCTATCAGCAAATCCCTTTGAAAATCCTTGTTGATGAAGATATTTGTCAAGACGATAATACCATGCCCTTGGAGCTTGTTTGAGACGATATAGAGCATTTTTAAGTCTACAAAAAATATTTTCATCATTTCCCAAAATGAACCCTTCTGGTTGTTCTATATAAACTTCTTCTTCTAGATCACCATTGAGAAATGCAGATTTAACATCCATTTGATAAAATTTGATTTGTTGAGAACTTGAAAAAGAAAGAAACATTCTTATGGCTTCAAGTCTAGCTACAGGAGAAAAAGTTTCTTCAAAGTCTATACCTTCTTGTTGAGTATACCCCTTGCAAACAAGTCTAGATTTATTTCTTACAACATCCCCATTCTCATTTAACTTGTTTTTGAATATCCATTTAGTTTCAATGACAATTTTGTTATGAGGTCTTGGTACTAATTCCCAAGTGTGATTCTTTTCAATTTGATCAAGCTCTTCATTCATGGCTTGAACCCAACATTCATCTTTGCTAGCTTGATTGACATTGTGAGGTTCAATAGTAGATAGAAATGCCAGATAGCTAGAAAATCCCACAAGAGTCCTTCTTGTTTGTACACCTGATCCCTTATCTCCCAAAATTTGAGATTCTGGATGATTCTTTTGAACATATCTGGATGGAGCCTTTTTAGATAAATCTTCTTCAGGTTCTTCATTGGGTTCACTGTCTATATCATTGCTATTTGATGTAGAAGGACATAAGTCACCATCGTCTTCATTTGTTGTTTGGTTTTCTTCCTTTGGAGCTGCAGGAGACTCATCAATAACAAGATCAATACATTCACCAATCTTCCAAAGTATTTTATTGTAACATTTATATGCTCTACTCGTAGAGGAGTAACCAAGAAGTATTCTTTCATCTGCTCTAGGTTCAAACTTGCCAAGTTTTTCATCATTATTTTTTATAAAGCATTTACTTCCAAAAACTCTAAAATGCTTCACAGATGGAGAATTTCCATACTAGATTTCATATGGAGTTTTGTCACTATTTACACGAACATGTGCCTTGTTGAGAATGTTTACCGCTGTATGTGCTGCTTCTCCCCAAAATGTGTCAGGTGTTCCAGAATCATCAAGCATAGCTCTAGCCATTTGTTGAACTGTTCTGTTAATTCTTTCTGCTACACCATTTTGTTGTGGAGTTATAGCTACAGAAAATTGTCTTTTTATGCCATGTTGTTCACAAAATTCAAGGAATTCATTTGAAGTATATTCTCCTCCTCGATCAGATCTAAGAAATTTGAGTTTTTGATCTAATTCATTTTCAACTAGAGCCTTGAAGATCTGAAATTTCTCAAATGCTTCATCTTTGTGCTTTAGCAACCCAATCCAACACATTATAGAGAAATCATAAATAAATAAGATATAGTATTGTTCACCACGAGGTGACTTTTTCCTCATAGGTCCACATATGTCAGTATGAATGAGTTCAAGAGGCCTACTTTATGATCCTTCCTTGGCATTAAATTTCACTCTGGTCTGCTTGCCGAATTGGCACGATTTGCATATGATACTTTCAGGTAGAGTAATATTGGGAAGACCACGAACAACATTAAGTCTGCTTGATTTGTTGATTTGAGAGAAGCTTAGATGCCCTATCCTTCTATGCCATAGCCAGTTTTCTGAAGATTTACTCAAGTAACATTGTTCTTTGCAGTTCTTCAATACATATAGGTTGCTTGGAGTTCTCTTTCCTTTTATAATTGTTTTACCTGTATCAAGATCACGAAGCACACATTCTTTTGAACTAAAGACAACTTCAGTTCCTTGATCACACATTTGACTTACACTTAACAGGTTATGCCTTAATCCATCCACATACATGACATCATTAGCCTTCACCTTTTCTTTTAGAAACACAAACCCTTTTCCTTTAATTACAACAAGAGTATCATTTCCAAAAGTACCTTTCTTTTCCTTTTCTAGTGTACTATATGCATGAAATTTGGTTTTGTCACCTGTCATGTGTCTTGACCATCCGATATCAATGTACCATTGATTTTCTTCACCTTTTGAAAATAACGCTATGCCACAATTTTCAACCTGTAATTCCTTCTTTTTCTATACTTTGGAGTTTGAAGGAAAATGCTCTCTTGGCTGAACTTTTCTCCCGCATTCAAATTCTTCATGCCCAGAGTTATTGCAATAAGCACATTCAACTTCATTTAGAAGAGGAGAAAATTTGTTATAGGTATTCTTATTTGTTTCAATATCAATCCTTTTCTTTCTTGCTTCTCTTTTCATGATGGTTTTATATGCAACACATTGAAGAGCTTTGTGACCAAAATTGTGACATGAGAAACATTGTCCATTGAAGAAGAAATTTCTGCGATCATGAAATATTCTACTTGAATTTACCTGTTGATTGGTGTTTCTTTGAAAGATATTCCTGTTAGTGTTCTTTGAATTGTGATGATCATGCTTTACCTGTAGAGATTCTTTATTCCCTTGCTGAGTGGTAGAATTTTGTAAACTAGTTGTAGCTGCTTTTAGATAGTTTAGTGTTGAAGCCTGAGAAGATTCCCCGGTATATCCAAGACCTGTCTTTACAAGAGGAGAGCGTTGTACCTTGATAATTTCATTTAGGGTTTCAGATCCTTTAGCAAATCTGAGATTCAGAGTCTTTTCTTTCTCAAAATATTTTCTTAGACTTACTACTTCACATTCTAATTTCTCAATGTGTTTCTTTGCTTCTTCAAACTGCCTTTTCAGAACCTCTATGTTTATTTTCCTTTCTTCTAAGAGTATTTTACTTTCTTCTAAGTGTATTTTGAGTTGATTGTTTTCTTCAAGAAAATCATTGTCCTCTAGAGCATCCACAAAAGTTTCATTTTATTCTCTAGATTTAAATGCCATGAGAAGTCTAAGATCTTGTTCACATTCTTCCTCACTATCAGATAACCCATCACTATCTTTATAAGCATAGTAACTTTTTCTAGTGCTAGACCGGTTCTTATTTCTTCTTGCTACTTCTTTTCCTTTTGTAGATATTTCTTTATAAGAACACTTAGCAGCATAATGACCAACTCTTCCACAATCAAAACATTTGAAAGGAATGTTACCTCTGAACCGTCCTGTGCCAAGTTGAAGTTTCTTTACAAAATTTACCTCAACGTCTTCTGAGATATATCTTGATTCTTCTGCTTCTTGCACTTCTTTCCCTTTTGTAGAAGCTCTAAAGATGGCTTCTTTGACTTCAGATGGTCCTCCTCTTCTCATTTCATATGCGGTTAGTGTGCCATGAAGTTGTACTATAGTAAGATTCTAAAGATCTTGTTTTTCTTCAAGAGCAGAAACTTTTGACTCAAATTTTGCTGTTAGCGATCTTAAAATTTTCTCAACCAAGGTAGATTCGGTTATTGTTTCTCCCAGATTTCTCATATGATTTACAACATCATCAACACATAAAAAGAAACTGGCAATACTCTCATCACTATGCATCTTTAAATTTTCATATTCAATTCTGAGAGTTTGGAGTTTTTCACTTTTTACCTTTGCATCACCTTCATAACTTAGAATGATTTTGTCCCACATTTCCTTTGCTGTATTTAGCTGCATAACTTTGAAAAATTCAGATTCAGTCAGACTTCCCATTATAGCATTGACTGCCTTTGCATTTGATTCATAATTCTTCTTTTCAGTCAGATCTATTGGTATTGTAGCTGGATATTGATATCCTTGTTGAACAATGGCCCATACATCTGTTCCCATAGACTGAAGATAGGATCTCATCCTTGTTTTCCAGAAGATTGAATTGCTTCCATTAAAGAGCGGAGGCTTGATAGATGTTGTTCCATATTGATTGCTCATCTTGCTTGATCTTCCTTCTAGTGGCTAAGCTTTTTCAGAAGGACCTGCTCTAATACCAATAGTTGGGAAAAATACTGAGAGGGGGGGTGAATCAGTATTTAGTGCAGACTGAAAACTTTTTAACCTTTTCTTTCTCTACAACCCATATGCTACTTTAATGAATAAAACTCGCGTATACACACATATATCCTTTAGACAACTCACGTATGTCCAGAGATATAATTATTTCATTTAATTCTTAACTTGGATCATTGTATCATTCATTCATCAGATGTATAGTAAGCAGTAAATAGATGAAGTAAGAATAGAATAAATCATCACACATAAGCAACACACATGAACACCAAGATTTAAGGTGGAAACCCAATTTCGGAGAAAACCACTGCTGTCGTCGTCTCAGTCTTGAATATTTATTATGTAAAGAAAACTTCTTACAACCATGTACTGGCATAGAATCATACCAGCACGCAGGCACCCACCTGCAGAAGGCCAGAACCTTCTCTCGTTTACCAGCCACTACTGGAAGGGAGCCACTACCCCCTCACTGAAGGCTTGACCCGCAGTACCACTGCAGACCACATTTCATCAATTTTCAAATTGGATCAAACAACTTCAACACAACCCTTCACTTATCAACAAATAAACTTCTCCCAGTGCTTCAAACAGAATAGTGAAACCACTGTAACTAGAATATCAGAGATAACCCAGACCTCAAAATAGATATGCAGAAACACATTCAACCTTGAGCAATCATAAGATCAAATTCAATACGCGCTTTTATTTAATCAGACCCGTGTATACACACGTTTGTCATGAAACGAACCCGCGTATACATCTGTGCATTTCTCAGAAAACCCCAACTGCCCATACGCGCTCTTATTTTATCAGATCCGCGTATACACACGCTTTTCATGAAATGAACCTGTGTATAGATCTATAAAAGATAAACTTTGCAGAACAGATCAGATCTATGAACTTACTCAGATTTTTCAATTTCTTCATCAGATTTGCGCCAGGTATTCATCACTTCTTTTCAAATCATCCTAGAGATTCATCATTTCTAGATCTAAAGATCTTGAACCTTCATCATCTTCATAGGTGCATCATAGATTCAGATCTATCAATTAAGAACAGAGTTCGACCATGTAGATATACTTCAGAGTGAAGTATTCATTAAATCCGAGACACTTGCTCCCCCGTGAACCATGATTCTCTTCTCCTTATATAGATTTAGTCTTTGTCAATACCATGAGCCAAAACCACACAACTACTAATGGTATTCCTGGATGGGATCAAATAGATATTCCAGTGCTCAATAAAATGGGTCAGTACCATGGTAACACCCTTGGATTTATAAATTTAGAGCGCAAATATCCATACGTGACTTGACACGTACTTTTCCGCGTGCATACGCTACTTCTCCTTAACAAACCCACGTATGCCTTATGACACATCATATTTATCATTTTCCTTTCTTCTGTTACTTCTAAGCTAATCTGTAGATCTGTTTAACACATAGATACATCAAGGAAAACTTCATCGGGCAGGTTCCATCAAAGTCAACACATTGTATCACATTGCCAACAATATTCCCCTTAACTTCATCAAGCAGTTTGTCATCAAATTTATCAAGTAGGTTGCCATAAAGGACAACACTTTGCATCATATCACCAACAATCTTATTTCATCAAGTAGGTTGCCATCAAGGACAACACATGCCAACAAATGGTGTTAGTATGAATATTTTGTCGAAGTGTACGAAAAAAGACCACTTTAGCTACGCATAACTTATAGCCCTAACATCAAATATGGCTGCCAATATCTTCAGATCTGTAGTTAGTTGATTCAAGACAAGTGCTACAAAAAACCAGATCTATGCATATAGAGACATTAAGCAGTAAAAATAAGGTTTTTCTCCATACATCCAATAGACAAGACACGAACAATTTTTGAAAGAATTTTTTGTATTAAGGGAACCTGGGAGGAAAAAAAGAAGATGTTTCCAATTCTCCTCAATGGGATGGGTTCTTGGAAGTTCTCAGCACTTCAGATCTAGAATTTCTCTCTCCTGTTGGTGTAGAAAACCTAGACAAAGATAGAACTCAAAGGGAGCTCACACAACAAATAATGAAAATATGACAATGATAATGGCTCAAATTCAGACCAAGAGTTTAGATCCAGGGTGATCTAATAGGAAACAAAAGGTGAAGAGTGGTAGGAAAAACCCTCCTATTTATAACAAAATATTGGGTCATTCTAGATCTTGGTGCATGATTAAAATAACATTAACCAAATCTAGATCCACCTTTTATGGAATATTTTATCATATTTGTTGGAGGGAAAAAGTATTTGACTTGGGTCAAATCCATTTATTTGTGAATAATAAATAAATAAATGATTTATTTATCATTTTAAGGAAGTGGTTGAAGGATAATCAAATAAATAATGATTTATTTAATTATTTATGGGTGATTTAGTCATATTTAATAGGGAATATTATTTAAATAAGATTTAAATAATTATTCCTAGAAAATAATAAGATAAATAAAGATTTATCTAATTAATTTCTTTGTTTTGGGTTAAACATGACCGGGAATAATAATTAAATTATTGTTTAATTAATTATTCTTTGAGGAAAATCAAACAAATATAGGTTTGTTTAATATTTCCTTTTGGGGTTTCCTGTTTAGACCATAAACAACCTAATAAATGTGTTTTATTAAGTTATTTTACATAGTGGAGGCAATTTTACTTAGGGTAAAATTGGTCTTACATGGTGTACTTGGGTCCATCTAATGATAATAGGTTAGATGACCAAAAAATGGTGTAACAGATTGCCCCCCAGTGTGCGAGTGTTAGGAGAAAATCGTATGACCGAAGTACGTTGTAAGAACTCAATCACCAGACATCAAAAGGGAAGTCAGAGAGAGAAATGTAAGGTAGACTAATGTGCTGAAGAACTAGACCCTGAGGAGACGAGACTTGCAGGCGCAACAAGTCTCTTTTTATGATAGGGTACCTGTGCTAAAGGCGGCGGGGGAGGCATACGTATGCCCGCCGAGACAAAGTACAAAAGAATAGTGTGTCCAGTAACCAAGGGACCGAACCATAAAGTACAGCCGACATAAACATGAGCCAGATAAAAATACAAGGAGGGATCCCACATACACGCTGTGCCTGGGATAACAGCCAGGACTTATAAAATAGTATCTGAGTACATGAGATACAAATACAACCCAAATGCCCCCTATAAGCGGGGAAGGGCTCACAAAATCTGACTGATGCATTCAAATCAAAGAGGCGCTGCAAGCGGCTAAGGTCGACATCATCAAATATATGGAGCTACATCGAAGGCTGCAATGAAGAGGTCATCCGGGCATGTGGGGGGCTACCTGCAGGGCCACCCCATCATGAGCGCTGAGACATCTCACACACACCCAGGAATCACCAAGAGCTACTGCTGCATCACTAAACAATCAAGTATATGGATCTCGATCATGCTGAAAGGAGCTGGAGTGGAGAAACAATCAAGTCAAAGGGAAATGAGAGATCCCTTTGCCTGATCTGAGGCACCGAACAAGAGTGGAAGCTGGAACCAAGGTACACCACCCTCTAGACCTGTCTTCTGGAATGAAGGAGTTGATGTCGACAGAAGGAGGTCCGCCATAGATGAGGCAATGAGAGATCCTCAACTAAGGCACGAGAGAAAATAGTAGAGCGACTGGTAGACTAATACCAATGATGATGATGAAATGGAGGGGACTGAGTAGCGAATGGATGACTTCCCTTGTTAGAGCATAAAGGGCATGAATGACATGGCAGCGACTGATACAATATCATGAGGGATAGGGGACAGTGGGACTGAAGGCCATAATGTGCGACACAAGAGAGGGACCAAGCAATGAAGGATGGAGGACTATAGCGGGGAACAAAGGGAATCGGGATAGACTCCATGAATGCGATGATGACTCAACTTGGATGCTCTAAACAAGGGCGACTCGATGGTGCTGCCACACAGAAAAAGGGTCCCATGGGGGACCATGAAAACATGAGTACAAGATGGTATCTCATGACGAACATCGACACGAACAAAGACATGTATGGAGGCAAAGTGGTGCCCCAAGTACAAGTGTTGTAAGTGAGGAAATTTGATTTTGGGGAGGGTTATGGTTGAGGGGCATAGGTGCCCCCAAGCATGGTGTGGTCATGCCAGAATGTATTTAGAAAAAGGGGAATCTAATCATATTTTAATGATGTGGTGCGCCATTTGTTTTCGTTATCGTGATGCAGTTTGAGAAAGGGAATGGAGGATTACCAATCTGTTTTGGTACTGCATATATGAAGCAAATGGACTTTAAGTTTTCGGGTTGGCATACCTGGTGTCACTATCCCAAAGAGAGGATTTGGAGATAATGAACTGATGCTCTCCGAGAAAACCCATAGGTTGGTCAACAACAATGTCTAGGAGATTGTGTTGCTGATGGAAGATGAGGGAACGATAAGGGGTATCATCCTTAGAGTGATCTGAAGTGATATGGGACTCTAGAGGTTCTTCTAAATGTGGAAGAATAATGGTACTAAAGTCAACACGACCAGATACATTAGGAGAGTTTCAGAGAATTTCTTTTCCTGGTCTCTCAAATATGGGTGCCCCCTTACCCAAACATTGGGTTTCAATGTAATGGCCACAAGGTGTATGTGGTGTGAACGCATGGGTTCGATGTAAGGGGGAATGGATAAAGTGAGGGGTGGGGATTTCATCCATAATGTCGTCATCGTGAGAGAAGATGGGGTGATTGGTGGAAGAAAAACCACTTGACGTGGCAAAGCTACCTGTCTCATCATCATGAGAAGAGAGGTTCACATGCGCATCATCACAAGGAGTGACAGAAAATTAAGCAGATAAAGGATCTACCGATGTTGAGCCCAGGGTGATTGCTGAAGGAAGGTCAAGCAAAACAACAGGGGAGGATTCAGAAGGAATGTTCCCCGAGGGTCTCATGGATGATGATAGGTAGAAAATGGTGGATGAAGGCTCCGTCATCTCGACATCAGGAGGGGGAATGTCAATGGGAGCAGTCATGTCTGGTAGTTCTGCCGAATAAAAATGCACAAATAGGGGAGAGGTGGACTCATTGCACTTGGCCTCGAATTGGTGGACCGCGGCTAGAGAGGTGCGGAAGTCCTCGAGGTGGGGACAAAGATGGGTGTAATGGCCATGGAGATCACACAAAGCATAGGGGTGGTTGGTGTGAATAGTCTTGGGGTTCTTGATTGTGGTCGCGGAAGGAATAGAGGCTTCCGGGACCATGGACTTAGGGAACGCGACATTAACCATGGGCTGGAGATGAGGCAAGTCAGGACAGGAATGGGTGGTGTGACCGACAAAATCACACAAAGCACACTGGATGGTATGCTTTGGAGGCCGAGGAGGGGCAGGGTTTGTTGGGGCACCCTTGTACTTTGATGCCCCCTTACGAGCTTGCCCTTCTTACCTGAAGCGGTCACAACAGAAGGTGGTTCCTGTTGAGGTGACTAAGGCACTGTTGCAGCGGGAGAAGTCCTGGGGACCGGTTGAACTAGGGTCAAAGCAAGATAATGTTTGGGTGGGCTGGGAAAGATTGGGGCTGGAGGATCAAGGTACCAGACGGGAATCCCAAGGGTTAGGTTAGGAAGAGAGAGGGTGGCCATGACAGGTACCGTGGACACTCCTGGTGGGGGAGCTAGGAACGGTATCTGACCAGAGGGGTAATGGCCAGGTGGGACAGCTCCTAAATGGCTAATGCTTGGAGGAACCATTCCAGGAGGATAAAGAGACTCATGACTACCAGCTGCAGGTGAAGGGCTAGGAGCAGGTTGCGGACAACGTGGTTGCTGACTAGCCGAAAAAGGTTGCTTGAGAGCAGCCTGAGACGATTGCATCATGCAAACATTCGAGGAGCTGGGGTCAGAGACAGGAGGGGGAGGAGACTGCACCAAATCATCTATTATGCTATACGAATGAGCAGCTTGACTAGAAGTAGCATTTAGGCGTAATGGTCCTGTAGGAATCTGGGTATGAACCTCAATTTTGGGTTGAGGGATATGTAAGGGACCATTGGATTTCGAAAGAGGCTCTGTAGAACCTGGAGAAGGGGACTCGGGGGCAGACTGAGCGGAAAGCTTGGGGTATTGGCGAGACCGAGTTTGAAGGTGAAGGTCGACGGGTGGGGATGGATCAGAGTTCATCATGAGGATCTGGTAATTGGAGGAACCAGAAGGGGAAGGTTGAGTGGCAACCTTTCCGTCAGGTGGTCGGGCGGCCACGAATCCTTGCTGGGGGAAAGGATCAGTAAACATAGGTGGTTGAGTAGTGGTCACATTAGGGGGAGCATGAGGGGAGGCATGCTGTCCTCGCAATGTGGCTTGAGACTCCCACATCTGCCACATCTGTGGTAAGAGGGGACAATCGTGGGTGTAATGATTGTAAACACTGCAACACGAACAAGGCTTATTTGTGCGAAGAGGCCTGTCCAGCTTGGGCTGAGTACCCTATTGCTGGTTAGCAGTGTTAGGGTCAGTACCTTGAGGATTGGGTTCACGAGTACCAGCGGCAGATTGATTTGGAGTGCCTCTCCACCTTCTTTGAGAAGAAGGGGGATTAGTCGCACCCTGCTGTGCAAAGACTTGCCCTGGAGGGGGCTGTAGGTGTTGTTGCGGGGGTGGAGGAGGCAAGGGAGGTGGAAGCACATATGCTAGAGGAGCTGGCACACCAGGCTGCGGATAAGGATAATGGTTAGGTTGGGCAACATTGAGGTAAGCAGGAGGTTGGGAAAAAGGATGAGGCATACCGTATCCTCGATACATGCTACCTGGAGGGGGAAAAGTGCTAAAGGTGCTGGCCCCTCCCAGAGGGAGACCATAGCCCATAGGAGGTTGAGCAGACGGATAAGAAAGGGCTCCAACGATACCGTCAATGGAATGAGATGCCCCCAGGGCATTAGCGCCACCGGGCCTGGGGAGGTCAGGAAGGACGGTATAAACATAACCAGACTGAGCGTAGATCAGGTCATATTTTAAGGCTATTTGGAGGGCGGCTTCTTCGGTTTGAGGGAAATGGGAGGTGACATCTTTGCCAATGGGAGGCAAGAGAGTGTGAAGGAACCAGTCCATATAAACCCTATCTTCGAAGGTGGGAGCTCGACATAAGCTCCTTCTTCTCCGCCATTCCTGGACATGGGTGGAAAGGCGGGTTGAAGAGGTTTTCTTAAAAGAAGTCAAAAGCTCTGCACCAGTATTGTATCAGAGAGGGAGCTGGAAATAATATAAAAAGGCTTGGGAAATGGTCGCAAATGTGGTATGGGAAGAGGTGGCCTGGTCAACATACCATTTAGAAGCTTCACCGGTAAGCGTGCGTTGGAACAACCGCAGATGGATGGAATCATCGGTAATGGAATTGGAGGAACACCACATGTGGAAAGATCAGACATGGTTGGTTGGATCTTCTCCAGAAAGGCCCTCGAACTTAGGGATGTCAGAGGGGAGCTTGGTTGGCATAGCAGGCCAACCAACATCGTTGCATATAGGGTCATTGATCAACCGATTGAGATCGAGGAGGCTGAGGCCTGCCATGTAAGGGAGCAAAGGTGCAGCCGAGGTAGTTCCTGTGGTGGTTCCGCTAGTAGTAGTCCCGACATTAGGGCCGGGATTACCGCTAGCGTTAGGCCCTGGACCAGACATGGTGAAGGTGACAGGGGGAGAACCAGAAGCAAAAGGAGAACCCAATGGATCAGAAGAGGAGTCAGAGTGCGGACTCGGAGGAGGACTAACTCGTCGACGACGGAAGGGAGTAGGTCGACCGACCGGAAACTGAGGGTGAAGGCCAAGAAGTCTCCAGGATGTGCGCCTTGGGGGCGCAATGGTGACAACACAAACACGGCACAAGAGGAAGAAGAAAGATCAACAAAGGCAGGGAGGTGCAGAATCAAGAGAGTACAATGTCGAAACAAGGGTAGATAAGTGCAGTGTCAATTGATTTTAAAGTCTTTTCCTGGCAGTGTAAACCAGGCTCTTCTTCACTTAGGGTGAGTGTGTGGCGTGTGTTAATTTTAATTTTTAAACCCTTTTCGTTTTGAGAGAAAGAGAAAAATTGTGCTGCGTAACTGAAAATAATGCTGCAGAGAACAGTATATAAGGATGAAATAACAGAAAATTAACAGCTAATCAATGCATCGATCTAACCCAAAAAGGTGGGGCTCTCAAAAATAGTCTAACATAGGGAAAAAATCTAGTCAAAACACACTAAAAAGAGGCCAATAGAGCTAGGGTCGAAAGGGACAGGGATCTAAAGGAGAAATCTGCTTAAAAGAGGGGTAGAACACAGCCAAGAGGCAGAGGCAAGGTGGCTGGAAAAAAGGAGGAAATCAGCAAAAAGTAGATGGGGCAAGGAGGAGGCCCTAAAGGTAGATCCAAAAAAATATTCAGAATGTGATTTAAAAGGGAGAAGAGTTGATTAAAAGAGATCTGAAAAGGAGGTATCAGATCTGGAAAAGGGGGAGCTGAAACTCTGAGAAAACAGACACCTGAAACAAATAAAAAATCTTCCACCAAAAGGGGAGGGTACTGAAGCCCTAGGGGGCTATTTTCCCACTTAGATGAGCAAAACAGATCAAAAACAGGTCGAAACGGGCTGAGACAGAGGCTGTAAAACCCTGACAGAAGCTTCAGAAAAACCCAGAAAAATTGCAGAAAAATAGTAGAAAAATTGGCAGGTCGCAGGTGTTGACCTGTTTTCTGTGCAGGTCGCAGATAATGGGCTGAAAAGTGCGACCTGGAGGTCCAGGTTGCAGTTTCTAGGCTGAAAACTGCGACCTGAAGCTCCGGGTGTCCCGGCGGCAGATTTCCAGAAAAGTTGTCGTCTCAGTTGCGGCTGATGTTTGTCACCTGTGCAATAGGGCCAGAAACACGCGAAAGTTAGAAATTTTAATGTTTTAGGGATTTCTAGGTGAAAAACAACATGAAAATAGGAAAAAAAAAAGCTGAAAAGAAACCCTAGGGTCTGAAGTAGCTGAATATGCAGGAATATGAAAAACGACAGCGGTCGTAATTGAAAACCCGTGTGGAGTCGCCAGTTGTTACTATGAATCTTTTGTCGAAGTGTACAAAAAAAGACCACTTTAGCTATGCATAACTTATAGCCCTAACATCAAATATGGCTGCCAATATCTTCAGATCTGCAGTTAGTTGATTCAAGACAAGTGCTGCAAAAAACCAGATCTATGCATATAGAGACATTAAGCAGTAAAAATAAGGTTTTGCTCCATACATCCAATAGACAAGACAAGAACAATTTTTGAAAGAATTTTTTGTATTAAGGGCACCTGGGAGGAAAACAAGAAGGTGTTTCCAATTCTCCTCAATGGGATGGGTTCTTGGAAGTCCTCGGCACTTCAGATCTAGCATTTCTCTCTCCTGTTGGTGTAGAAAACCTAGACAAAGATAGAACTCAAAGGGAGCTCACACAGCAAATAATGGAAAATATGACAATGATAATGGCTCAAAGTCAGACCAAAAGTTTAGATCCAGAGTGATCTAATAGGCAAAAAAAGGTGAAGAATGGTAGGGAAAACCCTCCTATTTATAACAAAATATTGGGTCATTCTAGATCTTGGTGCATGATTAAAATAATGTTAACCAAATCTAGATCCACCTTTTATGGAATATTTTATTATATTTGTTGGAGGAAAAAGTATTTGACTTGGGTCAAATCCCTTTGTTTGTGAATAATAAATAAATAAATGATTTATTTATCATTTTAAGGAAGTGGTTGAAAGATAATCAAATAAATAATGATTTATTTAATTATTTATGGGTGATTTAGTCATATTTAACAAGGAATATTATTTAAATAAGATTTAAATAATTATTCCTAGAAAATAATAAGATAAATAAAGATTTATCTAATTAATTTCTTTGTTTTGGTTTAAACATGACCAGGAATAATAATTAAATTATTGTTTAATTAATTATTCCTTGAGGAAAATCAAACAAATATAGGTTTGTTTAATATTTCCTTTTGGGGTTTCCTTTTTAGACCATAAACAACCTAATAAATGTGTTTTATTAAGTTATTTTACATAGTGAAAGAAATTTTACTTAGGGTAAAATTGGTCTTACATGGTGTACTTGGGTCCATCTAATGATAGTAGGTTAGATGACCAAAAAATGGTGTAACAGATGGAGTGTTCCAAGGGGAGTATGCATCCTTCACATTTCAGACCACTATGAGGAGATTCTCATGGGACGGCTCATCCATGGACCTCATTTTTAGCCTACTCACAGTGTATGGTAAGGATTGTATTTATGAACTTATTGATCATCTCACAAAATATTTACATGCTCTTGCCATATATGTACAATGTATTTCTCCACAAGAGAGCAAATTTCTATTTTGGCTTCATGGTCTTTCTAATACCAATATCAGTGATGGAGGGGGCCACTTCTTGGATGACTTTGGGCAAGTTTTGTGTTATCATTTTTATGCTCATCTGATATATAATGCCATTTACTACTTCCTAGTAGATGAGCCAACATGCACATCTAGAAAATTGTTGGAAGATAATTTTCCACATGAGCTTGTAAAACAACAGTTAGCAAAACTGCGTTGTGACCACTTGGGAAACTGTTGGTACCTTCCAGCACCAAATGATACCTTCAATATCTTTCTCATTTGGATTCCATATGGTGATGATGCCATATTCATCATATATGGGATGGTTTGGGCAAGCATGATTCTTGACACTAGAGAGACGATCTTTGAGGATCCAGTTTCCTTTTTTCCTCTTGAAGGCAACATTATTGCAACCCAATATCAGCAACAACTCTACACTTATCATAAGTGGAGAGAGAGACAACATGGGATGGAAAATTTGATCCATCACGTTCAGCTATGCAGCCCACCTACATTGCAGGAGCCAAAGGTGGAAGAGTTTTTCCATGAGTTTCCATTTTGGAAGGTGACTCATTCTGTATGGATGATAGTTTTGGGTTGGAAGCTTCACATGGGAATGATGGTTCCCAATATATTTCAGATCCCATGTCTTAATAAAGCCTCTAGACAACATATAGTTGCCTCGATGGATATTCCACTTCTTCATGATGATAGCTATTTGGGATTGTCACCAAAAGCTAACTTGTACACATGGGAGGAGCAACTTCGAGACTTATTGATGAGACACCATCTTGTTCATTGGAGGAGCTTATCAAATGAGGATGCTACAGGAGGAGGAGAGGAGGCTCTTTATTTCTATTGTTGCATTTTCTTTAGGACAAGAAACATTTGGGAGGGGAGGATTGTAATATTCCTAAATTAGCATGCAATTAATTGGAATAATAATTTTTTATTTTGTCATTTAGATAGATGAATAAGTGGGTAGGGAAACCTAGAAATATCTTTAGTAGGAATCAAATCCATCTTAATGTGAAAAGGGATCATGTGAATAGCTGGATAAAGCACCCCCATGTATGAACAGGGGCTAATGCATGTGGATAAGGTCAACCTTGACCAAATCAACAACGTTGTCATAGAGGAGTGGCATTCATTGAGGGACAATGCAGTTTTGGTTGAAGACTCTTTGCATGGAATTAGTGACTTAAATGAGTGGGGCGCAAGTTGAGGAAGCTCACCACTTATATAAGGAAGAGGATGGCTACCATAAAGGCATGTTTTGGATTAGTATTTTGTATATGTGTTAGTATGAATCTTAATTCCAAGCGTACGGAAAAAGACCACTTTAGTTGTGCATTACAAACAACCCTAATAGCAAATATGGCTACCAATATCCTCAGATCTGCAGTTAGGTGATCAAGATAAATGCTTCAAAAATCTAGATCTATGCATTAGAAGACATTAAGAAGTAGAAAAAACAAGATTTACTCCATGCATCCAATAGACAAGACAAGAATATGTTGAATGAATTTTGTATTAATGGCACATGGGAGGAAAACACAAGAGGGTGTTCCCTATTCTCCTTAATGGGATGGGTTCTTGTAAGTCCTCAGCACTTCAGACCTAAAATTCCTCTCTCTTGATGGTGTAGAAAAGTTGGACAAAAATGGTAGCAAAGTATGACTATGATGGTGGATCAATAGTCAGACCAAAAGTATAGATCTAGAGTGATATTTAGGTAACAAAATGCGATAAATGAATGGGAAAACCCTTCTATTTATAACAAAATATTGAGTTAGTCTAGATATTGGTGCATAGTTAAAATATTATTAACCAAATCAAGATCGAACTTTTATGGAATACTTTATTATATTTGCTGGAGGGAAAAGGAATTTGACTTGGGTCAAATCCCTTTATTTGTAAATAATAAATAAATAAATGATTTATTTATCATTTTAAGGATGTGGTTGAGTAATAATCAAATAAATAATGATTTATTTAATTGTTTAAGGGTGATTTAGTCATATTTAACAAAGAATATTATTTAAATAAGGTTTAAATAATTATTCTTAGAAAATAATAAGATAAATAATGATTTATCTAATTAATTTCCTTGTTTTGGGTTAAATATAACCAGGAGTATTAATTAAACTGTTGTTTAACTAATTATTCCTTGAGGAAAATCAAACAAATGTATATTTATTTAATGTTTCCTCATGGGGTTTTATGTTTAGACCATAAACAACTTAATAAATGTGGTTTACCAAGTTATTTTCATAGTGAAAGAAATTTTACTTAGGGTAAAATTGGTCTTACATGGTGTACTTGCGTCCATCTAATGATAATAGGTTAGATGAACAAAAAATGGTGTAATAGATTTCTCCCTAGCGTGCGAGCATTAGGAGCTAATCGTATGACCAAAGTACGTTGTAAGAGCTCAATCACTAGACATCGAAGGGGAAGTCAAAGAGATAGAAGTATAAGGTAGACCAAAGTGCTGAAAGAACTAGACTCTGAGGAGGCAAGACTTACAAGTGCAACAAGTCTCTTTGATGAGTAAGTACCTATGCTATAGGTGGCAGGGGAGGCATACCTATGCCTGCTGAGGCAAAGTATAAACAATAAGGCATTTGTTAAACCACATAACTGGCCAATATAGTACATGCTGGCATAAACATGAGCCATATAAACAACATGATAATGAATCCCACGTACATATTGTGCCTAGGATAACAGCTAGAACTTGTACAATAATATTTGAGTACATGAGATATAAGTGCAACCTAGATGCCCCTGAAAACGGGAAAGGGCTCGAAAAATTTGACTGATATATGGAAAAAAAAGGAGTTGCAAGCGGCTAAGGCCGACATCATCAAATTTATGGAGTTGCATCAAAGGTTGTGATGAAGAGGTCATCCGGGTATGTGGGGGGCTACCTGCAGGGCTACCCCCTCATGAGGGCTGAAACATCTCACACACACTCGGGAATCACCAATATCAACTGCTGCATCACTGAACCATCAAGTATATGGATCACGATCATGCTGAAAGGAGATGGAGCTGAGAAACAATCAAGTCAAAGGGAAATAAGGAGCCCCTTTTCCTGATTCGAGGCACCGAAGAAAAGTGGAAGCTGGAACCAAGGTACACCGCCTTCTAGATCTGTCTTCTGGAATGAATGAGCTCATGTCGACAGAAGGAGGTCCACCATAGGTAACGCAATAAGGGATCCTTAACTATGGAACGAGATAAAATAGTAGAGCGACTGACAGATTGACACCAATGATGATGATGGAATGGGGGGTACTGAGTAGCGAACAGATGACTTCCCTTGTTAGAGCATAAAGGGAATGGATGACCTGGAAGCGACTGACACAATATCATGAGGGATAGGGGACAGTGGGACTGAATGCTATAATGTGTGACATGAGAGAGGGACCAAGCACTGAAGGATGGATGGCTATAATGGGATTCAAAGGGACTTGGGATAGAATCCATGAATACAATGATGACTCAACTCGGATGCTCTAAACAAGGGTGACTCGATGGTGCTTCCAGACAGAAAATCTCCTATGGGGACCATGAAAACATGAGTACAAGATGGTAACTCATAATGAAATTCGACACGAGCATGGACAAGTATGGAGGCAAAGTGGTGTCCCCAGTACGAGTGTTGCAAGTGAAGAAATTCAATTTTTAGGAGGGGTGAAGTGATTCCTCTTGGAAAAAAACAAAATGCGTCTTGGTGAAGTATCAAATCACTAAAAAGTATGAGCTGGCTAGCTAAAGAAAATAAAACATGCATTTCTGGAAGGAAATGCTATGGGTAATATTTCTTCAAATAAAGTGCATTTTGAGGATTCAGAAGGGGATGGCCTTCGAAGTCCTCTAATAGATATGCCCCCTTACCTAAATCCTTACTGATGTTGTAAGGTCCTAGCCATAATGAGTCAAAATTCCCATGACCAAGGACATCATGGGCCTGGTCATACACCAAAACAAGATCACCTTCATGAAAAGTATGAGGTTGGACTTTTCGGTCATATTAAGATTTGGTGTGTTTCTTAGCCACCTCAATGGTTTGCAATGCAACATGAAAATCTTTGTAAGCACGCTGAAGCATGATAAGTCATTGTTCTAAAGGTTGGGTGTCAGGGAGAAGTTCGACGACTAGACGAAGGGAAGGGATTTCACACTCGATCGATAGGAATGCCTCCTCTCCAGAAACAAGGTGGAAAGGAGTAAACCTGGTGGCAGTTTTAACAGAAGTTCTATAGGCCCACAAAGCAGGGAAGAGAATAAGGTGCCAGTTGGTTTTGTGCTTATCCACCGTCTGTTGAAGCGTGGTTTTAAGAATTTTATTGATTGCTTCAACTTGGCCATTACCTTTGGGGTAATAAGAGGAGGAATATTAGTGCTCAAAGCCCAACAGTGAGGATAGCTCATGCCATATCTCATATTCAAAATGTCGGCCATGGTCGGAGACCAATTGTTTCAGAACTCCAAATCGAGAGATCACAGGGTTAAAGATAAAAAGGGCCGCGGTAGCTACTGTGTTGTTAAATGTTGGCATGGCCTCAGCCCACTTAGTGAAGTAGTCAACCACCACAATGATATACTTATGGTTACTAGCTGATGCCAGTTGACACTCCATAAAGTTTATGGCCCACTTACAGAAAGGACCGACAGAGATGACAGGATGGAGGGCAGTCGGAAGAGCTCGTGCCTTAGGGGAAAAATGTTGACAATTCGGGAAGTGTTTGACTGCCTCAATGTAATCACCAAAGAGAGAAGGCCAAAAGTACCCAGCATGCATGCTTTTTTGGGCAATGGCCAAACTTGAGAGGTGGCCACCACAAGCGCCGCTATGACAGGCACTGAGGAC
The DNA here is from genome assembly GCA_034641835.2 of Pinus albicaulis. Classification (NCBI taxonomy): domain Eukaryota; kingdom Viridiplantae; phylum Streptophyta; class Pinopsida; order Pinales; family Pinaceae; genus Pinus; species Pinus albicaulis. Next base: position 1,241,992,897 of record CM076580.1, on the reverse strand, counting down.
TTGCTCTGATTTAGTGTGCGTGAGACAACAATGAAGGACATAATCTACACCACGACGATAAAGTTCATCACCGAGAAGAAGGTAGCGGGGGGCCTGGTGTCAGATACATCATCGAGCATCACGGTCAAGATGGAGGGCGAACTTTTGGGTTCCCAAATAAGTGAGGATGTCACCATACCAAGGGTCATCAGTGGTAATGGCAAATAAATGTTCATCGGGGAAATTATCATTAATTGGTGGATCTTGCGTACTTGTAGGTAATTCAGAAATGAGTTTAGCAAGGGCTAAACCTTCTTACTTTTTGGTGTGAAAAATTCAAGATCGAATTCCTGGAGGATCACGATCCAACAGGTGTACCTCCCACTAATGATTCGACGACTCAATAGGAAGGCCATAGGATTGGAATTAGTAACGACCTTGGTGGAATGCATGAGGATGTAATGATGAAGTTTCTGGACCGAGAACACAACAGCCAGTGCTAATTTCTCTTCATGTGAGTAGGATACAGGAGGTTCTACCAAGTTCTTACTGACATAATAGATAACATGTTCAATTCCATGGTCATCTTCCTGAATGGGGACTCCAGGGACCGAGTGGGTGGAAGCGGAGATATACAGGATAGAATCCCTATCAAAGTCAGGTGGATGAATCAAGGGAGTGGATGTGAGAGCATGCTTCAGGGCATCGAAAGAATCGTGAGCATAGGTATCCCAAAAAAAATGGATATTAGAATGGAGGAGTCTCAGGAACCCATGTGCAGTAGTGGCATAGTCAGGTACGAACCGACGAAGGAGATTAGCTTTTCCTTGGAGGCTTTGTAACTAGCATAAAGTACGAGGGATAGGAAGATCGAGGATGGCTTCAAATTTCCATTAGTCAAGTGTGATACCATATTTAGACACAATGAAGCCTAAAAGATGGCCGACAGGTACACAAAAGACATACTTCAGCGAGTTGAGGTGGATATTATACTTGCGACATTGGAGAAATATGGTACGCAGGTCGTGGAGGTGCTATGCCCAATGTTTGGGACGCGCAGTAAGGTCATCTAAATAAGAAAGGATAATATGAGCCAAGTCATGGAAACAATAAGAAATAGCTTGCTAAAAAGTGGCTCTTGTGTTTTTAAGACCGAATGGCATGACTCGATAGGAAAAGGTCCCCCACAGACTAATGAACGTAGTTTTAAGTTGATCATCATGACGAATAACAATTTGGTTGTACCCCGAGAAACCATCCATAAAGGATAGAACCTTGTGCCTCGCACACTCATCAATGATTTGGTCAATGAATGGTGTGGGGAAGTTGTTTTTTGGGACAAGCTTTGTTCAGATCACAAAATTCAGTGCAGACACGGATGGGGCCTTGTTTCTTGACAACAAGGACCAGATTGGACACCCAAGTGGTGTATTCAATGGCATAGATAAACCAACCTGCTTGAGCTTATCGATTTCAGCTTTGACAGCTTCTCATCTGGAAGGATTAATGGGTCTCAAATTTTGACGGACAGGATGCGCATTAGGCCATGTATCGATATGGTGTTTGACAATAGCAAGATTAATTCTGAGCATTTCTGAATAGGACCAGGTGAAAATATTGCAGAATTCTTTAAATAGCTTGGTGTAAGCCTCAACTTCTTTTGGGGTGCAATGGGTGCCCAAGGTGATATTTTCTTCTATCCCTGTTTTCCCAGAAATGTTAATTTTTATGGTAGGAGAGATCTTGGCCATATTTCCTTCTTCGAAAGCATCAGGTACAAGAATGGGATTTATAAACCAATCGACTTAATTAGGAATGAAGTCTTTGGTTTCCACAACATATTGGTCATGGGACTGCTGCGGGAGGAAGTACGCACGATGGTGCATATCATCCCATGGAAAGTTAGGGTCAGTCAACGCTTCCATAATGTCTTCATCAAAGTGAAAGATGGGGTGACTAGAGAAAGGGGGACTACCTGACGTGGTAGAGCTACCTGAATCATCATCATGTGAAGAAAGGCTCACATGTGCTACGTCATGGGGGATGATCGAAGAGTAAGCAGATAAAGGATATATCAATGTTGAGCCTAAGGTGATCACAGAAGGGAGGTTAAGTGGATCATCAGGGGAAGTCTCCATGGGGGCTTCCCCCAAGGGTCTTATGGATGATGATAGGTAGAAAATGGTGACTGAAGGCTCCGTCATGTTGACATCGGGAGGAGGGATGTCAATGGGAGTAGGCAGATCCTCTGGTTCTGCCAAAGCAAAACTTATGACAAGGAAAGGATGCACTTGTTACGCTCAGACTCAAAATGGCAGAAGGCTTCCAAAGAGGAAAGATACTCCTCGAGGCGAGGACAGAGGTGAGTGTAGTGGCCATGGAAATCACACAAAGCACAAAGGTGATTTATGAACAATGGTTTGAGTTTTAGGATTGAATCAGGTATAGTGACATATACCTCTGGGATATCAGACTTCAGAAACGTCTCATTGACCATGGACTTAAGGTGAGGCAACTCCAGAAAAGTATGGGTGGTGTGACTGACAACATCACACAAAGCACACTGGATGGTACGCTTTGGAGGCCGAGGAGGGGCAGGTTTTGTTGGGGTGGCCTTGTCCTTTGATGCCCCCTTGGGAGCTTTTCCTTTCTTACCCGAAGTGGTCGCAAAAGGAGGTGGTTCCTGTTGAGGTGACTGAGGCACTGTTGTAGTGGGAGAAGTCATAGGGATTGGTTGAATAGAGGTCATAGCAAGATAAGGTCTGGGTTGACCAGGCGGGGTAGCGGCTGGAGGATTGAGGTACCAGACGGGAATCCCAAGGGTTAGGTTAGGAAGAGAGAGGGTGGCCATAATAGGTATCGTGTACACTCCTGGTGCGGGAGCTAGGAATGGTATCTGATGAGAGGGGTAATGACCAGGTGGGATGGCTCCAAGATGGTTAAGGCCTAGAGGAACCATTACAGGAGGATAAAGAGGCTCATGAGTACTAGATGAAGGTGAAGGGCTAGGTGGAGAAGGTTTAGAAGGATGATTAGAGGTCATCATGAGAATTTGGTAATCAGAGGTACCAAATGGAAGTGGTTGAGTAGCCACCTGACCTTCAGGTGGTTCGGTAGCCACAAATCCTTGCTGAGGGAAAGGATCGGTAAGCACAGCTAGTTGACCAGGTATAGGACTGGGAGGAATGGAAGGGATGACTTGTTGTCCTCTCAATGTTGCTTGAGACTCCCACAGTTGCCGCATCTGTGGAAAAAGAGGACAATCATGCGTATAATGACAAAATGGCTTGTTCGTACGAACATCTCTGTCCTTCTTGGGCTGAGTTCCCTATTGCTGGTTTGTAGTGTTAGGAGTATTACCTTGATTAGGTCCAGGATTACCAGGGGAAGCTTGATTTTGAGTTTGTTTCCTCTTCTTTTTTGAGGGAGAAGGATTAGTCGTGCCCTGTTGTGCGTACACTTGCCCCTAAGGGGGTGGTGGTTGTTGTTCTAGGGGTTGAGAAGGAAATGGAGGAGGAGGTGCTAATGTTGGAGGAGATGGAGCACAAGGCTATGGATACAGATAATAAGGAGGTTGGGTAATAGTGTGGTAAATAGGAGGTTGGGAAAAAAGAGGAGGCATGCCGTATCCTGTATACGTGCTACCAGGAGGGGGAAAAGTGCAAGATGTGCTACCCCCCCCTGAGGAAAACCATAGCCCATGGGAGGTTGAGCATACGGATTAAAGAGAGCTCCAATGATACCATCGGTGGCGTGAGATGCCCCTGGTGTGTTGGCACCACTGGGTCTAGGAATATCGGGTAGAACAGTATAAACATAACCCGACTGAGCATAGATCAGGTCATACTTTAACACAATTTAGAGAGCGGCTTCTTCGGTTTGAGGAAAGTACGATGCAAAATCTTTTCCGATAGGCAACAAGAGAGATCTAAGGAACCAGTCCATGTAGACACAGTATTCGAAGGTATGGGCTCGACATAGGCTCTTTATTCTCTGCCATTCCTGGACATGGTTGGATAGGCGGGTCGTAGACGATTGACAGAAAGAATTCAAGAGTTCAGTACCAGTGTCATAATGAAGAGGAAGCTGGAAATAAGATAGAAAAGCACTGGCAAGAGTCGCAAAGGTGGCATGAGAGGAGGAGGTCTAATCAACATACCACTTAGAAGATTCACTAGTAAGCGTTCATTGGAACAACCGAAGACGGATAGAGTCGTCAGTAATGGAATTAGACGAACACCACTTGTGGAAAGATCAAACATGATTTGAAGGTTCTTCTCCAGAAAGGCCTTCAAATTTTGGGATGTCAAAAGGGAGCTTTGTCAGCATAGCATGCCAATTAGAGTCATGGTGTATAGGGTCATTTATCAACTGGTCAAAATCGGGGAGGCTGAGGCCTGCCATGAAGGGGAGAAACAACGCAGCCGGGGTAGTGTCCGTTGTGGTCCCGCTAGTGGTATTCCCAACCTGAGGTTCGGGGCTACCACCACCATTAGGTCCTGCACCATACATGGTGAAGGTGTCAGGGGGAGAACCGAAGGCAGAATGAGAAGGAGAACCCAAAGGACTAGAAGAACAATCGGTGGGTGGACTCAGTGGAGGACTAGCTCGAATCCTACGTAGAGGAGTAAGTCTTCCTATCGGAAACTGAGGATGAAGGCCAAGAAGTCTTTAGGATAAATGCCTTGGTGGTGCAATGGTGATGACACAAACACGACTCAAAGGAAAAAGAGATTGACAAGGGCAGGGAGGTGTAGGATCAATTGATTACAATGTCGAAACAAGGGCAGAGAGGTGCAGGATCAATTGATTTCAATGTTTTAGAGTCTTTGCTTGGTGGTGTTAACCAAGCCCTTTTTTGCTTAGGGTGTGTGTGTAAAAGTGTGTAAATTTTAATTTTTAAACCCAGATGTTTGTAGAGAAAAATAAAAAGTGTGCTGTATAGATGTAAATAAACCTGCGAATGATAGTATATAGGCCTGAAAAAATAGAAAATAAACAACTAATAATACAATAACCTAAACCTAGGGAGGCGGGTCTCTCAAAAACTAGTCTACAGGTGAGAAAAAACTAATAAAAACACACTAAAAATCTAATATATCTAAGGTCAAGATGGATAGGGATCTAAAAGACAAGATCTTCTAAAAGTGGTGCAAAAAACAACAACAAATCAGAGGAAAAATTGTTGTAAAAGAGGTGGCGAAAGGCTATCTCCTGAAGGGAAATGGCGTGAACCCTAGAGGAAAACCCAAACAAAGCTAAATGAGGTGATTTGGATGGATAACAAGCTGATCTGAAGCAGATATGAAGGTGAGGTATCAGATGTGAAAAAAAGGCTGAAGACTTTGAAATTTTAGACAACCTGTAACAACAAAAAAACCTCCCACAAAAAATGGAGGGTACTAAAGCCCTAGGGGGCTAGGTTCCCACTTATTTTAGAAAAATAGAAATAGTACAAGTCTAAAATGGGCGGTGATCAGGTGATTATGTCCTAAGTGAAGAAAATGCTCAAAATTGAAACTGCTCAGAATTGGTTGAAACCAGAACGACAGGATAGGCCTCGTCGATACGATCATGTTTCCGTGAACGACAATCAAATCCGACACTGTATGTGAAAGTTATTCAAGTTTGAATATTCACAATTTCATGCAAAAGACCAGTTTAACCAGGGTTGAATTTGATTAAAAAAATATTAAAAAAAGAATATTCCATAGAATATTTTGGAAATATTCCATAGAATATTTTGGAAATATTCCATAGAATATTCCATGGAATATTCCTTCAACAACCAATCATGGCTCGACATTTTTCATTCACAAATTGGAGGATTTATTTGATTGTGTTTTGTTGGCCAATTAGTACTCGCCACATGGCCTACCCGGAGGCTGCCACATGGCCCTAAGCCATATGTAAATTTGCAGTGGAAAAATTATGGTATGCACAGGATTCGACCCCAGGTCGGGTGGCCGCCAGCCCACAGGTCCGATCGGCCTGCTAGCATTGTGGTTATTAACCTCCATGGTTCTTTCTGCGTATTTAAACTTGAACAAAGGTTTGGTTAGGGCAGAAAGGGGGCTAGCCCCTAAGGGCCAGCCTACTATACATGGGACCATGGGCCGGAACCCTGGCCCTAAACCACTGATGGTTATGGTTAAGAGGTCATATTCACATGTTATGCGGCGGTGGAATTTTTGTTAAACGTTAATGCCATGGTTATGAAACTGTTGGGCCAACGGTTAGTCCGGCGGGTTCAGAAGGTCCATATGACTGCCGACCCATAAACCTTTAATTCCACATTGACTGACTGTATAAACTGGAGAGGAGCCCCCAATTCCGGCGGTCAATTCTATTTTGGTGGAGCTATCTACAGTTACTCAAAATTTAGTGGAGTTTTTTTAGACCAGATTAAACAAAACTTCTTTTGGTCATAACTTTCACATTACTGAACCTTTTGGAACGAATTTTTTTTTGATTTTGGGTATTATCAGCATTTTGGAGCCATTGGAACAAGTTTTAGAGCCATCATAGGTGTCTTTCAGCCATTTTTACTTCAGAGAAGCTTGGGGAGCCATCCGGGCCTTGAGGGAAATGGAGCTGCATTGGACTAAACTTCACTATTTTAGGTGAAATCAGAGTCAGTCTTAACTTGTTTTTGTGTTCTGAATTCATTTTCACAACTGGTTTGGTCTGTTTAGGCCCTTTTCTCACTATATTACTAATTTGAGCATAATAATATATTAGGGAAATGCCCATTGGGAGCCTTGGACCCAATAGATGTAGCCCAGGAGGGGTGAACTACCTCATCATGTTGCTGTGTGTTTATGGTGAAGTTATTCTACTTTTTTATTCAGATTAAAGTTGTTAAACAATAAATTAAAACAATAGTCCTTCACAACAAATTTCATAAACAGTTATCAAAAACACTTTATTTCACTTGCAAGACTATCCAAACACTTTTCACACTTAATTTAATGGAAATGATTAATTTGAACAACAAAAAAAATACTTTCATTTTCAGATCAGGCATAGACGGAGGTCAGACAACCCTGAACAGAGGCTCAGACAAACCCAGAAAACTTTCAGAAAAATCCCTCCAAAAAGTCCAAGTCACAGTTTCTGACATGTTTTCAGTAGAGGTCGCAGTTTTTGGGCTGAAAGGTGCATCCTGAGGGTCTAGGTTGTAGGTTTTGGGCCAAAAAGTGCGACCTACACTTTCGACACTCTCAGCGGAAGATTTAAAAAAAAGTTGTTGTCTCAGCTGCAGTTGATGTTTGTCACATGCGCAATAGGTCCAGAAACACATGGAAGTCAGAATTTTTATCGTTTTAGGGTTTTATAGGTTAAAAAAAACATCAAGAAAAGCAAAAACAAGGGGCAAAAGAGAAATCATAGGGTTTGAAGCAACTGGATATGCAAGGATCAGAAAAATGACAGTGGTGATAATCGTAAACCCGTGTGGAGTCGCTAGTTGTTAGTATGAATCTTAATTCCAAGCGTACGGAAAAAGACCACTTTAGTTGTGCATAAAAAACAACCCTAACATCAAATATGGCTGCCAATATCCTCAGATCTGCAGTTAGGTGATCAAGATAAATGCTGCAAAAATCTAGATCTATGCATTAGAAGACATTAAGTAGTAGAAAAAACAAGATTTACTCCATGCATCCAATAGAAAAGACAAGAATATGTTGAATGAATTTTGTATTAATGGCACCTGGGAGGAAAACATAAGAGGGTGTTCCCTGTTCTCCTCAATGGGGGGTTTTTGTAAGTCCTCATCACTTCAAATATAAAATTCCTCTCTCTTGATGGTGTAGAAAACCTGGACAAAAATGGTAGCAAAATATGACTATGATGTTGGATCAATAGTCAGACCAAAAGAATAGATCCAGAGTGATCTTTAGGCAACAAAAGGTGATAAATGAATGGGAAAACCCTTCTATTTATAAGAAAATATTTAGTTAGTCTAGATATTGGTGCAAAGTTAAAATATTATTAACCAAATCAAGATCGAACTTTTATGGAATATTTTATTATATTTGTTGGAGGGAAAAGGAATTTCACTTGGGTCGAATCCCTTTATTTGTAAATAATAAATAAATAAATGATTTATTTATCATTTTAAGGATGTGGTTGAGTAATAATCAAACAAATAATGATTTATTTAATTATTTAAGGGTGATTTAGTCATATTTAACAAAGAATATTATTTAAATAAGGTTTAAATAATTATTATTAAAAAATAATAAGATAAATAATGATTTATCTAATTAATTTCCTTGTTTTGGGTTAAATATAACCAGGAGTATTAATTAAACTGTTGTTTAACTAATTATTCCTTGAGGAAAATCAAACAAATGTATATTTATTTAATATTTCCTCATGGGGTTTCCTATTTAGACCATAAACAACTTAATAAAGGCGGTTTACTAAGTTATTTTCATAGTGAAAGAAATTTTACTTAGGGTAAAATTGGTCTTACATGGTCTACTTGGGTCCATCTAATGATAATAGGTTAGATGACCAAAAAATGGTGTAACAATATTGTTTGTTTAGACTTGTTGCTCTCTTCATTTGTTTAGCTAAGATTGCAATGCTGTTTAGCACAGGGTGTCACTGAGTGGGAATCCCACCTATTTCATTGAGAAGCCTTTAGGAAGAGTATTGCACTAAATTTCCACATTTAGGCATCAGTCCAAGATTTGCCTTTCTTCAACAGCGTAGTTTGTGCTTAGAGTTGTGCTGTGTTGCAGGGTGCAGCAGTGGAGTTTTGCATTAGGTGTTTTCTGAGCTAGTTTTGCAGTGGAGGAAGGTTTGCTTCCATTAGGAGGCTATTAAAGAAGCCCCCTGAAAATTATTGACATATTTAGAATTAGTCCAAGGTGATTTTATCCCCTACAACACATTTTCAGTCTAGATCTGCATTATTTTAGGAAGGAGTTGCAGGGATGGCTACAGTGTCTGAATCAGGAAGTGATTTCTTCAGTGAAGGGGACATCCTTTCATTCGAAGGATCTATTAGAGAATATTTGTAGGATTCTACATTAGCCTCAGCCATATATTCTCATTTTTGTTGTTGCAACAAACCTTCAGCCCTAGGGTTGCATCTTAGATTTGCATATTGCACACATTTTCAGGAAACCCTCTTGGTTTGCCTTGGAAAGTTGATATAGTTCCTTAATATTCTCGTATAGTATCTTTTGAGGAATATATCAGTATTTTTGTGTCATTTCATGATCTCCCGTTGTAGTTATGCTTAGTGGCATCAAATTGATAATTGGTTGTAACCTGCCCCTTCTACTCTTTAATAAATATTGTTGTTCATTTTCCCATATATGTATCTTTTTATGTTTATATTTCTCATGTAATGGATTATTGAATGATATATATGTTTCACATCTAATCGATTTTAGTGATTATTATAAGTAGGAATTTGTATATTGAAATCTATTTGATGTTATCTATTTATGCTCATAGGAATCAATCTGGCGATCTGAGTTGGATTGAAGGTGATAGATTAAAGCGACAGAAGGAGAAGAAGAAGTGCTTGGATCACAAGTAGGTTCTTCTATCATTATGTGTGTCTATTTATGTTATAGAAAGTGATAGAAAAGTCTTTCATCTATTGTTCTAAGCGCCTAGCAGCACACTTAGGGAAATTTATTTATATGTAGATCATAATTCTACATAACAAGGGTTATTGTAGACCATCTGAAGTAGTTCATACCAGTATTCCTTTCTTACCTTGATTCTTCACCAGGAGCCATTCTTCCAAGAAGCATGAAGGCCACCTTTTAGACAAGTAGGTCTACATTCTTAAAAGTCACAGATAATGTTTCCAATTGTCGTTTTCTCTACTACGATCATTAGAAGATTTAAGGCCTTCCCCTATTAAAAGAAGAGAATTATTTTTTGTTTTTCTAATTGCGACCAAATCATAGATTTGTTTCATGAACTGTCAACACTTTCGAAAAGCTCTCACTGAGCTCTAAAATTGGTAACTTTTTATTTTTTGGTGTTTTGATACTTCATACGAAAGCCTTTTTTCCACAAAGGGTCACTTTCTCACCTCTCTAAATTGAATTTATACACTGGCACCACTCGTACTTGGGGCACCACTTAGCCTTCATACTTGTCGATGCTTGTGTCAATTTTCATCATGAGTAACCATATTTTGGTCATTTTTTTATGGTCTCCACTAGTCCTATTCTGTGTGGGAGCATCACTAAGTCACCCTTGATCAGAGCATCCAAGTTGAGTCATCATCGCATTCATGGAGTCTGTCCTGAGTCCCTTTTACCTCCCATTGAAGTATTCCATCCATTCATGCCTTCTCCCTCCCTCGTGTAGCCCATTTTGGCCTCTAGTCCCACTATCCCCCATCCCCTTAGCAGTCGAGTCATTCGCTGCCAGTTCATCCATGCTTTTTATTCTCTAACAAGAGAATTCATCTATTTTCTACTCATTATCCCCCATTCCATCATCATTCTTAGTTTCAATCCATCAATGGCTCTACTATATTCCCTTGGGCCTTAGTTGAGGACCCTCATTACCTCACCTATGGCGGAGTTCCTTCTATTGACATCAACATATGTTTTCCAGAAGACAGGTCTAGAGGGCGGTGTATCTTGGTTCCAACTTCTATTCTTGTTCAATGCCTTAGATTAGGAAAAGGGACTTGTTATTTTCCTTTAACTTGATCTTTTCTCCTCTGCTCCACTTTAGCATGATCGAGATTTGTATACTCGATAGCTCGGTGATCCAACATATTGATCCATTGATTCTTGGGTGTGTGAGAGATGTTTCGAGGGGTTGGACCTTTAGGTAGACACCCACATTCTTAGATGACCTCATTTTATTCTAAAAACTCAAATGCAGCTCCGCAAATTTCATGGGTCCATCCTCAGCCGCTTGCAGCGCCTCTAGCATGCATGTCACACTCAGATGATCCATTTATACTTTCAGAGTCCTTTCCTATTTATCATGGCTTCTATGATTTTTATTATATCTTATGTAATCATGGTTGTTGTGCCATGCACAATATGTATGTGGGATCCATTATATTTTTGTGTGCCACATGTTTACATGAGCATATCATGTAATTTATAGCTCAGTCTCATTTTACTGGGCGAACCATTATTATCTGTACTTTGTCATCTTGGTGGGTATAGGTATGCCTCCCCCGCTTCGCATCACCTACCTATCTATCTCTCTATGACTCGCCTTCGATGTCTAGTTATTGTGATCTTACAACGTACTTCAGTCATACGATTATCTCCTAACGCTCGCACGTTGGGGGGTAATCTATTACACCAATTTTGGTCATATAACCATGTATAATTAGATGGATTGAAAAACACCATGTAATACCAATTTTACCATAGTAAAAATTCTTTCACTAATAAATAATTTAATAAACCATAGTTTATTAAGTTATTTCTGGTCCAAAAAGAAAACCCCATGAGGAATAATTAAATAAATCCTTATTTATTTGATTTTCCTCTAGGAATAATTAATTGAACCTCTTTTTAATAATATTCATAGTCATATTTAACCCAATTAATTAGAAATAATTATATAAATAATTAATTAGAAGTGATCTGGTATGCTAATGTGGGAATAATGCTCCTAGCTAGAGGTTAGTCAACAACAATGTCTAAGGGACTCAATTGGTGATGCAAGATGAAGGAATGATTAACTGGATCATCCCAAAAGGGATCTAAATTGATGTGAGGCTCTAGAGGTTCTTATAAGTAGGGAAGAATAATGGTACTAGATTCGAAAATACCAGATGCTCTAGCAGTGTTGTGGAGAATTTTTTCTCTTGGACTCTCAAATATGGGTGCACCGTTACCCAAACATTGGGTGTTAATGTAATGGGCACAAGGTGTATGTGGTTCGAATGTATGGGTTTGAAGTAAGGGGTCATATAACCAATCGACCTCAATGTGGATGAAATCTTTAGACTCCACAACATACTGATCATGGGCGTGCTATGGAAGGAAGTACGCACCATGGTGCATATCATCCCAAAGATAATCAGGCATCGTCATAGATTCCATAATGTCTTCATTTGAATGGAATATGGGGTGACTAGAGGAGGGGATACCACATGATACGGTGGACCTACCTAGTGCATCTTCATGAGAAATATGGTTCACATACACATATCTATGGAGGACAGATGAATAACTATTATATGAAACTTCTACCAATGTTGAGCCCAAGGTGATCGTTGAAGGAGGTTTAGTAAAAATAGAAGGGAATATCCTGAAGGGGGTTTCAGCCAAGGATCTCATGTATGATGACAGATAGAGGATAGTGCCTGAAGGTTCCGTAATATCAACATAAGGTGGAGGTATGAAAATTTCCTTTGGTTCAGGCTCAGCCAAAAACACGAGTAGAGGAGTAGCTGGTTCACTACGTTCGGCCTCGATTTGGCAGACGACTTCAAGGATGTCGAGAAAATAATCGATACAAGGAAGGAGGTGATAATAGTGGCCATAAAGATCACACAAAACACAAGGGTGATTCCTGCACAACATTTTTAGTTTCTTATCTGAATCTGGTAAGGTAACATGGACCTCTAGGATATAGGATTCAGGAAATATGTCATTGACAGTAGGGTTGAGAAGAAGAAGTTTAGGATAATTTTGGGTAGCATGCACATCAAAATCACACAAATCAAATAGAGGTGACTTCTTTGGAGGCTTAGGAGGAGCGAGAGGTGTTTGGGAAGCGTTATCCTTAGGTTCCTTCTTTCTATATTTGCCCCCCTGACTAGATCCTTTCACAGTAGGAGTAGAAACTATTGAGGTGGCAGAGGCAATGAAACAAAGGTAGCGGTCGTGGTGACCGGTTGGACCTAGGTCAAAGTGGTATAAGGTTTGAGTAGACCAGGCAGGGTTTTGGTTGGGGGCTCAATGTACCAAAGTGGGATCCTAAGGTTCAAATTGGGAAGGCTCAATGTAGCCATAACACGCACCAAAAATACTCCAAAGGGGGGAGTTAGGAATGATATCTAACTGGAGGGGTAATGGCCTAGCGGAATAGCTTCTAACTAGTTAAGGCTAGGGGGAGCCATTCCTGGTTGACAAGGAGTGGAAGAGACATTAGCTGAAGAGGAAAGTCCCTAAAAGGAAGGCCCTTCTGGCTCCGTCGAGTGACCACTAGTAGGTTGCGAGGGCTTAGGCTGTTGGGCGGTTGAACCGAACCACTTATGGCTAGTCTAAGATGATTGCATCATCCAAAGATTTGACGAGCTGGGATCTGCAACAAGAGGGGGAGACCAAGGAAAGCACCAAGTAAGGTGGAATATTTATAGAATCCAGGTGAAACACTAGTAAGAGGTGTGACTAATTGCTTATCTACCACCAAAGAGATGATAGTTTCAGGAGAGAGCTGAGACTTCGATTCGTAATATGTGAATTGGTAAATGGTAATGATCTTTCCATTGTGAGGAAAGAACATCTTATGGTGAACCACAGATGCGACAACATACATTGTATAGGTGTAGCTATCACCCAATAGGATGTTTTAATCTAAAGGGGCATCAAAAACTTCAATGTCAATTCAAACAATTTTTCCCACAAGAGTTATATGACAATTGTGGTAGATGCCAAGGGGCTGAGAAGAGTGACCGTCCCAAGCACGCAAAGTGACGGTGGATGGGACTAACTCAGGTGATCCGAGTTCCTTCCAAAAAATGGTGTACATCACGCAGGTGGATGTGCCCTCGTCAATGATACAATGTGAAACATGGGCATTCTAAATCTTGAATTGTATTTGGAAGGTGACAGATGAAGATAAGGGGGGATGTTCTGACTTTTCAACATAAAAGACAATCAAATGATCATATGAAGCATCCATAAAACCCAAAGAAGATAATAGAGCTTTAAATTATGGAGGGAACGACTAGAGGACTTCGAGCATTGACATAGCAACAAGAGACTGTGCTAAATCATCTATTATGTTGTAATTATGGGAGGCTTTGGTGGAAGTAGTAGTTCGGCATATTGGTCCTTTGGGGATATTGGGAAGGACCGCTGCTCATGGCTGAGGGATCTGTAAAGGGGAATGAAGTGTCGAACTGGACTCTGTGAACCTTTGGTTTGAGTATCAGTTGCAGACAAAGAAGGAGGCTTGCCATATTGGCATGACTGAATTTGAAGGTTGAAATTAGCAGTATTAACCACTTCAGAATTCATCATGAAGATCTGGTAATCAGAGGTACTAGACTGAGAGGTTTGAGGGGCAGCCTGACCTTTAGTGGGTTGGGCAGTCACATATCCTTGTTGAGGGAAAGGAACAATAAATATAGCCATTTTAATAGGCACAATATTTGGAGGATCCAAAACCATGGCTTGTTGTCCTCTAGATACTGATTGTGCTTCCCACAATTGATGCATTTGGGGTAAAATGGGACAATCATGAGTACAATGACCATGCACACCACAAAAAAAACAAGGCTTGTCCGTATGAAGAGGCATGTCCTGCTTGGGATGATTTCCCTGTTCCTGGTTGTTAGTGTTCGGCAAGTTCCCTTGGCACCCTTGATTACCTTGTGTGGGTTAATTTTGGTTGTCCCTCCTCTTTTTCTTGGAATTGGGAGGATCAACCACTCTCTGTTGCACTTACACCTGATTCGGAGGAGGAGGTGGTTGTTGTAGTGAAGTTTGAGAAGGCATAGGAGGCTAGGGTGCTAATTTTGGAGGGGCTGGAGCATCGGGGTGTTGATACAGATAAAAATGAGGTTGCGTAGCATTGGCATAAACAGGTTGAGAAACTGCAGGCCATGGAAATGGTTGATGCAATGGGGCATGTGCTTTTTCTTGGATAGATATTTCTGGAAGGTGGATAAGTGCTAGAGGAGTTGGCCCCTCACTGAGGGAAACCATAACCCATGGGAGGATGAGTGTACGAATGTGAAAGAGATCCAATGATACCGTTGGAAAGTGTGATAGTGCTGGTCGGTTGGAACCACTAGATCTAGGAAGACCCAGTAAGGTGATATACACATAACCAGACTGGGCATAGATGAGGTCATATTTCAACGTGATTTGGAGAGCTTCTTCCTCTTTTTGAGGAAATTAGATGTGACATATTACCAATAGAAGGAAAAGGTGTTCTAAGAAACCAATCCATATAGCCATAGTCGTCAAATGTGGGAGCTTTACATAAGCTCCTCCTTCTATGCCATTCTTGGACATGGTCAGAAAGGCGAGTGGGAGAAGTTTGACGGAATGTGGTAAACAACTCAGTACCAGTATCATATCAAAGAGGTAACTGGAAGTAGGAAAAAAATGATTTAGTAAGAGTCACAAAAGTGGAATGATAGGAAGAGACCTAGTTGACATACTACTTTGCAACGTCTCTAATCAACGTACACTGGAATAACCAAAGACGGATAGAGGCATCAGTGACAGAATTGGAGAAACACCACATTTGGAAGGAGCGAATGTGATTATTAGGGACCTCTCCAGTGTTTCCTTCGAACATAGGGATGTTATAAGGAATCTTAGTTGGCATAATAGGCTAACCTATATCATGGTGTATAAGGTCGTTAATTAACTGGCTGAAATAGCAGAGGCTTGAACCTGCCATAAAAGTTAGCAAGGGAGTATCCAGGATGGTTTCGATATTGGTTCTACTACTTGCAGCACCAGAGTTAGGGCTGGGGCTACCACTATCATTGGGAACAATACCTACAGTAGCACCTGATATGGTGGGAGAATGAGGTAGAGCAGAATCGGGTTCAGGATCAGACTGAGGGCTCGATGGACTAGAATTAGAGTCAGTATAGGGAAAATATAGAGGACTAACTCAGCTTCAACGAGGTGGAGTATGTATTCCTAACGGAAGTTGAGGATGAAGGCCTAGGAGTCTCCAGGATAAATGCCTTGGGGGCGCAACGATCGAAAGACACAAGTACCCAGATAAGATGGAAGAGAAATAAACAAAGGTGTAGAAGGGCAGATAAATTCATTACGATGTTTATGTCTTGGATTGGTAGTGTAAAAAAAGAGCTCTTCACTTTAGGTGTGCGTGTGTTTGATCTGTGCATTAATTTTAATTAAGCCCAAATGATTGTGTATATAAAAAAAAAAAAGAATAAATCTTGTATAACTGTAAATAAAACTGAAATGACAGTAAAATAAATAGCTAAAGATGCATAAATTCTATCCCAAAAATAAGGGTTCCCAAGCAACTGTTCTAAAATGCGGGCGAAATTGACTCAAAACACACAACAAGTCCAAAAGAACTAAGGTCTAAGGGACAAGGATCTAATGAGTAAGATCTGCTGAAAAGAGGTGCATAAAACAATAAGAAACCAGAGGTAAAAGTGCTGCAAAATGGGAGGCGCTAGGTTAAAGCCCTAAGGGAAACAAGAGGGACCCTAAAGGAGAGGTCAAAAAAGATTTGAGAGGGAATTTTGGATGGGATAATAACCGATATGATTGGATTTGAAAGAAATATGGATCAAATCCTGAATAATGGCTGAAAGTGCTACAAAATCTCAGACTACCTAATCAGTTAAATGCTTCCTAAAAAGGTGGATGAGTATTGAAGCCCTAAGAGGCTTATTCACACTAAAGAAAAACTGAGCATATCTAGGCCTAAGATGGGTAGAGACAAAGGTAAATAAGCCCTGAATATTCCTTGCGTCAAACCTTGAAAATTATAGAAAAAATCCCGCAAAAAATTGCAGCACGCAGGTACTGACCTTTTTGCTGGTGAACTCGCAAGTTTTGGCCTAATAGATGCAATATGAGTCCTGAAATCATAGGTTTGGGGCTGAAAAGTATGAGTTTCACTTCCAGAAGTCTTGATGGTAGGTTAGAGAAAAATATTTCGGTCTGTAGCATGACTGATACCTATTACCTGCGGAAAACACCCAGGAACATGCGAGAGTTAGAATTCTTAATTTTTTAGGGCATAAAAGGTAAAAAAACATAAGTGGGCTAAAAAATAACTGAATATAAACCCTAGGTACTGAAGAAAATGGTCACGCAAGAAATCTGAATAAAACCCTATGGAGTCGCCAATTGTTAGTATGAAATCTTAACGCAAGTGTATGAAAAGAGATCAAGTTAGCTCCACATGAAAAAAAAACCCGAACAACAAATATGACTATCAAAATTTAGATTTTCAATAGAAGGTTGAAAAAAATGAAAAATAAACCTAGATCTATGCAAATAAAGGAGCTAAACAACAAAATGAAATAATATTTTATCCAAAATATCTAATAGACAAGACAAGAATTATAAAGATTTTTTTGTATTATGTAACACCTGGGAAGATAACTAATACAATCCCCCTCAATGGGATGGGTTCTTAGTTGTCCTCAAACTCTTTAGATTCAGAGTTTATCTCTCAATGGTGTAGAATACCCAAGACATGTAGAACTCAAAGGGACCTCAATAAACAAAAAAAATAAAAATAATCAAAGATAGACAATGATAAGAGGATCAAATTCCGACCATGATAAAAGGATCAAAGGTTAGGAATGAATGGAAAAACCTCCTATTTATAACAAAATTTTGAGTTATCCTTGATAATAGTGCATAATAAAATATTATTAACCAAGATGTAGATCTAACTACTTGGAATATTTTATTATATTTTGTTGGAGGTAAAAGTAATTTAAACTGGTTAGATCCCTTTATTTAGAAGCAATAAACAAACAAACATTTATTTATTATTTCAAGGATGGGATCAAGGAATAATTTAACAAATAATGAATTATTTTATTATTCCTAAATGATTTAGTCAAATTTAGCAAGGAATATTAATTAAATAATGAGTTAATTATATTCATGGAGAATATTAAGATAAATAATGATTTATATAATTATTTCTCATTAATTGGGTTAATGAATAGGAATATTATTAAACAAAGGTTTAATTAATTATTCCTAGAGGAAAATCATATAAATAAGGATTTCTTTAATTATTCCTCATGGGGTTTTCTATTTGGACAAGAAATAACTTAATAAACTATGGTTTATTAAATTATTTCTTATTGAAAGCAATTTTACTATGGTAAAATTGGTCTTACATGGTGTATTTCGATCCATGTAATTATACATGGTTAGATAAACAAAAAATGGTGTAATAGTCGAAATCTCCATAGTGTCATGCAATAGTTTTTCACATTCTTCCATAGTGTTAGAGATTCATTTCATTGTAGCATTGACGTCCATCTAGCTCTATTCTCGGAATTCTGATGGTGTGGTTGGATGCAACCTCATTTTTAGCTCAGTAATCTATAGCTCATATTCAAACTTCAACTTCTCAATGTTTTTCTTTGATTCCTTGATTGTGAGGTGAGCATCACAACCTTGTCTGTTGGTGGTCCCTCTTCATAGACCTTAATGTTTGGAAGCTCATTGCAAGTCTTCCCAATGGTTTTTTCTATTTTTTGTTTTTGGCATGCCTCATATTTTTCCTGGGTCATCTCGTCGAGCTCCTTCTTCATCACAATTATTTTATGATGCACCTATATGTTTGACAACAAAATACGTTGTTCTCACCCTTTTAACTCTTATATGATATATTGGTGGAATTTGTGCAATGTTGATGTCAGAAGTGCAATGATTTTCATGCTAAAATTTTCCCTTCCTTTCGCGTGCTATTTATCTTCTATAGTTTCGAATTGTAGCACTCCTCCTCGTACCTGCAAAATTCTGAAACCAAATGTTTTCTCTAATCGGCAATTTGGTTGCACTAGTTAACTTTCTGCACTTGGTGAATGGCTGGCTGCTCCTGTTGTCTTGCTGCTTATGCCAACAACTTGAGTTCCTACATGCATGGCTACACTTCTATGAATACGATTTTGTATTGATCCTCGATTATGTTCCATGTTTCTTCTATGAGGTGTTGTATCTTGTCTCTAATTTCATCAATGTCCTTGTCAGTGAGGACCAATGGATCTCTGTGCTTGGATTGATATACATTTTTATTCTTCCATGCATGTGACATAGATGCTATAGGTACCCTCTTCTTTATGATAAATGGTAAATCATTTGGCTCTACATTGCTAGGAGGGTATTTTCTACCATGTTCGTGTTCTTTCCCTATCCCTTCAGTTTCTTCTATGTATTTATCAGTTTCTTCCTTGATTTCCCTTTTAGTATCTTTCTCGCTAGTACTTACATGTTGTGTGGTGTCATTTTTTTCTTTGCTACCTCCTATGGGTGGAGTCATCCATTCCACTCACTAGCGTTGTACTATGCGAATGAGGTCATCTTCTGTGATTGAATATGGCATAGGATGCCATTCCGCCATTACATCCTTTTTGGATTTAACATATGCCCTATGGAAATCAACCTTGAAATATGATACATTACGATGCTACTCAAACAAACTGGGTGACGGCCTGCGACGTTGATTCACCACCATGTGCAAGTACTTTTCCATCAATACACAAAAAAAATTGTTTTCCTGTGCGCGTGTCGGCTCCTTGGAAAACCAGAGTGAGGTGTACCACGTGGTTTTGCACACATATGGTTCAACTGTGGGAAATGGTGAATATTTTTGTTCCTTTTATGTTAGTAGAACTATTATCAAGAGAAAAAACGCATAGTGGAACTTCTTTCCTTCCTCTCGCGATTCTCAGAAATCCTCCAAAAACACCTTCCATAGATAGCTGACCCAGTTAAACTAAAATCCTTTACTACACTGCATGGCTAAGGTAACCACGGTCATAGGGACTTCTTTCACTCTTAATTTTCTCATTATATTCCATGTTAGAATGTGCATGGTGAAGCACATCGCTTGGTCATTGATAGATTTGAAATCATAACCTCTTAACTTATTTATTAACCCTACTTCTTTTTCATCTCGTGCACGACTCCCTTAACTTGAAATTTTTTGACAAAATCTTCGACGATGTCCTTTCCTTGGTATGGAAGTGTGGTGATCCTTTTGATCAACATCTCATAAATCAAGATCCTCTCTCTTAGCCAGAGGTACCCTTAATGCACTAAAACATGAAGTTTTCAAACAAATATCGTGTCGATGGCACTTCGACCAAAGTTTGGCACATTAAACATATTTAACAATCCTTCCCTTTGCATTCCTTTGGCCCACTAGTGTGGCTCCAACCAGGTGACTTTAATTTCCAGGTAATACACTTGGTATAGGTACCTTCTTCACTCGAAATGTGGGTACTTACTTCGATTATTGAATTCCTAATCCTCCATCTTCAGCTATGGAACTTTCCCTAGTTGTTCTCCTTCAAATGGTACTTTTTTGGGTAGTAGCGGTATGAGACACCTAATTTCTCATTATCAGGTCTTTAACTGAATTAACACACAACTTTCTTGGTGGAAAATATGGTGGCAACATAGAGAAAATTTTATCACCCTCTGTCTCCATCTTCGGTATCTTAGTTTCTTCCTCACTATCATCGACTTCTACAGGTTTTTTCCCCTTCTATCTAGGTTTCTTGTCCTGCTACTTCTTCATATAGTGTTCCTTGGCGGGTTTCATTCAAGGGGATGTTATAAATCAAGAGGCCGTAACTAGTCTCTTTTCCTATTTCTTCTTCGCTTTTTCTGATGTGGTAGTTTTCTTGCGCAATGACCTCATGTGCGTTGCAGATACTAGTACACCTAATTGTGTGTCCTTACCCTCCCCCTGTGCTTCCATAATTCCTGCTAATATTTCTTTAAAAATTATTTGGCAATATCTTAAAAAATCCTCTCAGACATACATCAGGATGCTCTCTTCTCACTTGGGCGCAGATTCACAATTTGAATTTTCATGAAGCAAAGTGTGAAAATATGGAGTGAGACCTTGATTTTATAATGAATTTGAATTTTTAACGTCATTATTATCTTCAGATTTCAGTTATTTAATGTAGATATGGTGCTACATTTGACCAGTTGTGCCTAATAAATGTGTTCCCCCTGCTCCTTTTAACGAAAAATTTCCTTCAACGACAACTTTTTCCTTCCAATGGTCATATTTCCAGTGAACTTCAAAAAAATTCCCTTTGTGTTTCATTAATCCATCCCTTGTCACAGTCCTTTCAGACTTTGACATACTCCACAACATTTCTCAATAATACTCCTTCGATGAAGTCCTTCTTCGGTAGAGTAGTTTATAGTCCTGTGCCAAGTTTCAACTACAAGTGGTACAAAGACTTTTCCTCTTTCATTTCATCAATGCGAAGTTCCTGGGACAATGTCGTCCCTGTATATATTCAATCTTCTACCATTCGCTCGTCCAAGAATCATTTCACCATTAAAATTTGCGACTATTATACCAATTTTTTTTCATATAACCATTTACAATTAGATGGATTGAAATACATCATGTACGACCAATTTTACCATAATAAAATTTCTTTCATTATAATAAATAATTTAATAAACCATAGTTTATTAAGTTATTGATGGTCCAATTAGAAAACCCCATGAGGAATAATTAACTAAATCCTTATTTATTTGATTTTCCCCTACGAATAATTAATTAAACCTCTGTTTAATAATATTCCTAGTTATATTTAACCCAATTAATGAGAAATAATTAGATAAATAATTATTTATATTGTTATTCTCTAGGAATAATTAATTAAATCATTATTTAATTAATATTCCCCGTTAAATTTGACTAAATTATTTAGGAATAATAAAATAAATCATTATTTGTTAAATTATTCCCTGATCCCATCCTTGAAATGAGAAATACATATTTTATTATTATTATTTCTAAACAAAGGGATTCAAACAATTTAAATTCCTTTTTCCATGAACAAAATATATTAAAATATTCGAAGGAGTTAGATCTAGATCTTGGTTAATAATATTTTATGATGCAACATTATAAAGGATAAATCAATATATTGTTATAAATAGGAGGGTTTTCCATTCACTTCTTACCTTTGATCCTTTTATCATGGTTAGAATTTGATCCTCTTATCATTTTCATACTTTGATTTCCTTTTATTTTCATTTTTCTTATTGAGCTCCCTTTCAGTTCTACATATCTTCGGTTTTCTACATCATTGAGAGAGAAACTCTGAAACTGAAGCATTTGAGGACAGCCAAGAACCAATCCCATTGTTGGGGACTTGTAACATCATTCTTAGTTCCCTTTAGAGGTGTTAATATAATACAAAAAGTTGTTTATAATTCTTGTCTTATCCATTGGATATTTTGGAGAAAATCTTATTTCATTTTACTCTTTAGCTGATTTATTTGCATATATCTGGGTTTATTTTGCATTTATTTTGACCATATATTTAATATTTGAAGAATTTAGACATATATATATATTTTTTTTATAGTTTTTTTTCATCTACAGCTAAAGTGATCTCTTTTTGTACACTTGTGTTAAGAATTAATTCTAACAATTGATGACTCCACAGATTTTTATTAGGATTTCCTGCGTGACCATCTGCTTCAGTACCTATGGTTTTTATTCAACTAATTTTTAGCCTCTTAATGTTGGTTTTTACCTTTTATGCCCTAAAATAGTAAAAAATCTAACTTTTGAATGTTTGTGGGTGTTTTCCGCGGGTAACAGGTATCAACCACGCCATAGACGGAAAATTGTTCCGCAACCTGCTGCCCAAGACTCTCGGAACTATAGCTCATAATTTTAAGTCTAGAACCTATTATTTTTGGCTCAAATAATAACGTTTGGGGCAAAAAATGTGAGTTCAACAGCCTATAGGTTAGTACCTGTGAGCTGCAGCTTTTTGCAAGGCTTTTTCTCTAATTTTCAGGGTTTTCTGCAAGCACTGTTAAGGGTTGTCTGGCTTCTGTCTCCACTCATATTAGACCTAGATATGCTCAGTTTTCCTCTTTGAAGTGGGAAAAATCCCTTTAGTACTTTAGTACAGTTCCACCTTTTTGGGAAGTGTTTAGCTAAGTTGGTAGTCTGAGATTTTGCAACACTTTTAGCCATTGTTTAGGGTCTGATCTCTCTTTCTTTTAGATCCATTTAGCTAGGTTATTGTCTCATCCTAAATTCCCTCTTGAGTGTTTTTTTACCTCTATCTTAAGATCACTCTTGTTTCCATTATGGTTTTAACCTGTCGCCTCCCATTTTGTAGTAGTTTTCCCTCTGGTTTCTTGCTATTTTCTGCACCTCTTTTCAGCAAATCTGAGTCATTAGATCCTTGTCCCTTAGACCTTGTATTTTTTGGACACCTTGTGTGTTTTTTGTAAATTTCACCCACCTCTTAGAAAATTTATATGGGAGCCCATATTTTTTTGGTTGAATTTATGGATCTTTAGTTTTTTATCTTACTGTCGTTTCTGTTTTATTTATAGTTATACAACATTTTTTATTTTTATTTATACACAAACATTTGGGCTTAATTAAAATTAACACACATGTTGCACACACACATACCTAAAGAGAAGAGCGCTTGTTTTACACTACTAAGCCAAGAAATAAACATCATAATTAGTTTATCTACCCCAATGCACCATTGTTTATCTCTCTTCATTATCGGGTTACTTGTGTCTTGCGATCATTATGCCCCCAAGGCATTTATCTTGGAGACTCCTAGGCCTTCATCCTCAATTTTTTTTAGGAAGACCTACTCCACCTCATAGAAGCTGAGTTAGTCCTTTTTCAAGTCCCTATACCGACTTTGATTCTAGTCCATCGGGCCCTCCCTCTGATTCTGAGCTCGGTTCTCCTCTACCTGATTCTCCCACCATGTCAAGGGCCAATGTACGTTCTGGTCCTCAAGATGGTAGTAGCCCTGGCCCTAAATCTGAAGTTGTTAGTAGTGGAACCAATATTATAACCATCCCGACTACTCCCTTGCTACATTTTATGGCACGTTTGAGCCTCCCCAATTTCATCCAGTTAATTAACAACCTTATACACCATGATCCAGGTTGGATTGTTATGCCAACTAAGATTCCTTATGCCATTAATAAGTTTGAAGGAAACGCTAGAGAGAAACCTACTAATCATGTCCACTCCTTCCACATGTGGTCTTTGTCCAATTCTATCACTGATAACTCTATCTTTCTTCGATTATTCCAGTGCACGCTCAGTGGAGACGATGCAAAGTGATATGTCGACAAGGCCTATGAATCTCATTCCAGTTTTGTGACTCTTGCTAAAGTTTTTTTGTCCTACTTCCATTTACCTCTCTGATATGATACTGATACCGAGTTGTTTATCGCATTCTATCAAACTTCTGCCACCCACCTTTCTAACCATGTCCAAGAATGACATAGAAGGAGGAGCTTATGTCGAGCTCCCAGATTGGATGAGTGTTTCTATATGGATTGGTTTCTGAGAAGAATTTTTCCCTCTATTGGTAAAGATGTTTCATTTCACTTTCCTTAGAAAGATGAATAATCTCTCCAAGTCATGTTGAAATATGACTTGATCTATGCCCAGTCTAGTTATGTTTATACTACCTTACCAGATCTTCCTAGACCTGGTGGTGCCAATGCACCAGAGGCATCTCACACCACTGAAGATATCAGGGTATCTCTTTCACATCCGTATAATCATCCTCCCATGGGTTATGGTTTCCCTCAAGGAGGGGCCAGCTCCTCTAGCAATTATCCCTCTCTCAGCAACATGTATGCAAGACAAAGCACATTTTCCCCATTGCATCAATCGATGCCAGGGTCTGTGGTTTCTTAACCTATTTACCCCAATGTTGCTCAACCTCCTTTATGTCCTTATCAACAACCCAATTCTCCAGTCCCTACAACATTAGCACCCCATACTCCTATGCCTTATCAACCTCCATCGCAGCAACTACCTCCCCCCTTCGAATCAGGTGTATGCACAGTAGAGTGCGAATGATCCTCCAAATTCCAAGAAAAGAGGAAAGGAAACCAAAATAAACTAGCACAAGGTAATCAAGGGCGCCATGTGAACCTGCCAAACACTAACAACCAGCAACAGAGAAATCAACCCAAGAAGGAGAGTTCTCTTCGTATGAAAAATCCTTGTTCTTGTTTTTCTTTCGATGTCCATTGTACGCATGATTTTCCCCTTTTACCCCAAATGCGTCAGTTGTGGGAAGCATAAACAACATCTAAAGGACAACAAGCCATGGTTTCGGCTCCTCAAAATACTGCGCCTATTCAACCATTTTTTTTCACTGATCCTTTCCCTCAGCAAGGATATGTGGTCACCCAACCACCTCAAGGTCAGGCCACACCTCAAACTTCACATTCCGGTACCTATGATTACGATATTCTCATGATGAATTATGAAGTGGTTAATACTGCTAATATCAGCCTTCAAGCTTTGTCGCACTAATATCGCAAGCCACCTACTTCGTCTACAACTGAGCCTCAAACCAAATTTTCCACAGAGTCCAATTTGACAACAAATTCCCCTTTACAGATACCTCAGCCACATGTAGAGGTCCCTCCCAAGATCCCTAAAGGGCCATTACATGGAAAAGTTTCTTCCCCCAAAGCCGCCCATAATTACAACATAATTGACAACTTAGCACAATCTCAGGCTATTATGTCAACCCTAGAAGTCCTCCAGTCATGCCCATCACAACGTAGAGCTCTATTATCTGCTCTGGGAGTCGTGGATCCTTCAGATGATTTTTTTATCATCTTTGATGTTGACAATTTAGGATATACCTGCTTACCTTCATTTGTCGCCTTCCAAATACCAGTCAATATTTGTAATTCCCATGTCTCACGATGTATCATTGATGAGGGCACATCCACTTGCATGATGTCTACCTCTGTTTAGAAAAAACTCAAATCACCTGAGTTAGCTGCATCCACCATCACTTTGCATGCTTGGGACAGTCACTCTTCTTAGTCCCTTGGAATATACCGCAATTGTCTTGTCACTCTTGTGGGAATGGCAGTTTGTATTGACATTGAAGTCATTAATGCCTCCTTCGATTACATCATCTTTTTCAAACGTAGATACACCTATGCAATGTCTTATATCGCATCTGCGATTCACCGTAAGATGATATTTCCTCACAATGGAAAGATCATTACCATTGATAAATTGACATATTAGAATCCAAAGTCTCAGATGTCCCCTGATTCTATCATATCTTTGGTGGCCGATAAGAAACCAGTCACACCTCTTACGAGTGTTTCACCTGGAGTGTATAGAGATTCTACCTTGCTTGGTGCATTCCCTAGTCCCTCCCCTCTTGTCATAGATCCTAGCTCATTTAATGTTTGCATGATGCAATCGTCTTGCACTAGCCATAAGCAGTATGGTTCAACCACCCAAAATCCTATGCCTCCGCAACCTACTGGTGGCCACTCGACGGAACCTGCGGAGCTTTATTTTCAAGGAAATTCTTCCTCTGCTGGTGTCTCTTCCAGTCTTTTTCAAACATGAATCGTTCCCCCTAGCCTTAACCATTTGGGATACATTCCGTAAACCCATTACCCCTCTGGTCAGATACCATTTCTAGCTCCCCATTTTGGAGTATTTTCAGCTCCTATTATGGCTACATTGAGCATTCTGAATTTGACCCTGGGGATGCCAGTATGGTACATTGATCCCCCAGCCGAAAACCTTCCTTTACAGCTCAAACCTTATACTACCTTGACCCAGGTCTAACTGGTCACCACGAATCATACCTTTGCTTCAGTGCCTGAACCACCTCAATAGAAAGCCACTCATGTTGCGAAAGCATCTGGTGAGGGGGGAAAAGCCAAAAATAAGGAACCTAAGGATAAGGCTACCCAAAAAACTCATGCTCCTCCTAAGCCTCTAAAACAGTAACCTCTGTGTGCTTTGTGTGATGTTGTTGGGAGTGCTACCAAAAATTTCCCTAAGCTTCCTCTTCTCAAACCTGTGGTCAACAAAACGTTTCTTGAATTCAATATCCCAGAGGTCCATGTTACCTTATCTGATTTAGCTAAGAAAATAAAAAAATTGTGCATGAATCACCCTTGTGCTTTATGTTATATTTATGGCCATTATTCTCACCTCTGTCCTTGTCTTGATGATTTTCGCAACACCCTTGAATTTGTTTGCCGAATTGAGGCCAAACGTAGTGAATCCGTTAATGCTATACGTGTGAGTTTTTCTCATCCTGAACCAGATGACATTGTCATACCTCCACTCGATGTTGAGATGACGGAAACTTCAGCCACTATCCTCTATCTATCATCATCCATGAGATCCTTGGCAAAAAACCCCTCCGGGGCATTCCCTTTTGTTTTGAGTGAACCTCCTTCATGGATCACCCTGGGCTCAACATCGATAGATGTTTCATCTACTAGCTCTTCATCTACCCTCCATAGTGATGTGTATGTAAACCATATCTCTCATGAGGATGCATCAGGTAGCCTATTCGGGTCATGTGGTCGTTCTTCTACCAGTCCCACCATCTTTCAATATGATGAAGACATTATGTAAGCAATGACCACCCCTAGCTTTCATTGGGATGATATGCACCACCGTGCATACTTTTCTCCACAATATTTCCATGACCAGTATGTTATGTAATCTAAAGACTTCATCTCTAATGAGGTCGACTGGTTTAGAAATCCCACCCCTACCACCGATACTTTCGAAAAATAAAATATTTCCTTGGGGGAACATAGCGCCCTAGAAGAAATTGAGGCTTACACCAAGATATTCAAATAATTCCACAATTTTTCTGCCAGGTACTATCCATAGATGCCTAGACTTGATCCTGCCATTGTCAAACAACATATCGACACATGGCCTGATGCCTACCCTATCCGTCAATAGTTAAAACACATTTCACGATTAGAGGCTCTCAAAACTATGCTCGATAAGATCAATAAGGATGGTTATTCCTATCCCATTCTCAAGAAAATAGGCACCATATATGTCTGTATGGACTTTCGTGACCTGAGTAAATTTTTTCCCCAAGACAACTCCCCTACACCATTTATTGACCATATCTTTAACAAGTGTAAGGGGCATAGAAATTTTACCCATAGAATCCCCCATGCATGTCTTATTTCCACCATGAATTCATGTTTCTTGCATTTTCCATCATATTCTCCTTTGTTTTCTTGTGACGCCTTTCAAATGGATCCTTCATCTACACCATATATTAGCTATGGCGACAGTGAAAGTCGTTACTCTCGGAATCTAACCTCTGAACCCTGGGCCATTTTTGCCGCCATACATTCATTAGTCCTTTCCAATGACATATGTAATGGATCTGCCACCAATAATCAGGCCTAATATAATGCAGTGATAGGTTTGTTAGTCGATGCCCTTAACCATCGCATCCTTCATCTTCATGTTCGTTTAGATTCCCTGATTCTTGTTAGACAATTGAATGATGTTTATCATGTACATAACCATGTCATTTTTAGAATATATTTATGAGTGAAACTCTTAATGGGTGAATTTTAAACCATTACTTTCATTCATGTACATAGAGCCCAAAATCACTATGTAGATAGCAGTGCAAAGAATATTCTATATTGGAACTTATCACATGCATTTAACACAACACAATAACAATAAAGAAATGGTGAGCCACATACTCATCATATATAAAAGATGCATATCCAGAATATGTTTCCACAAAATCATCAATGTTTTGGAGTACTCTACTCTAATACATTCGACATGCCCATAGCATGTTACAAAAATAAAAAATGGGGGCACCTCATGCCCCTACATATAATCACTATCTAGAGGGTCCCGAGCCAATGGCTCAACTCCTACAGACAGCAGATCCCACATACCCTTCCCTGTCATCAACATGCACCGCATGACCCCTTGCCACTCCGAGGGTAGCCCAAAACATGCCTCAATGTAGTGGTCATCTAGATATTTTCAGCCACGCTCTCATACCCCAATCATCAAAAAATCTCATCTGTGACAGACATCCTCCAATAGTGCCTCTAAATCAGCTCTATCAACTCCTCTAGCTGTGCTACACTGTATAGTGCTGCTATATATACATAACAAGAGTAACAAATCAATACCATATGCATCATTCTAAAAATTTAAATGCATCATGAAATATAACAAGTTGTCACTTACCATCTACTCCCCATGCTCGACCGAGTGGAAGTGGCTAGTCCGGGTCCCCCTAATAGTTCATCCCACTATATGGATAGTAATCTATATACAACGACATTTGATCCCAATGTGCAAAAAACTCATGTTAGAACACCTGCCCAACTCCGCTGCCTCCTCCTCTCCTCATTAGCTGCCACTATTGGCGCATCGTGGGCTCTTGCGGACACCCATCATGGATATATACACGAGGCCGAAGTGTGGGGATCTTATCAAAGAAGAATGAACACAACACTATCCCAAAAGCACAATAATAGTTCACTTGTCTCTTTCATAGTGATAACTATCATTTCAGCAACATCAACATCATCTGGGCCCACCCATAGTAGGTCCCGCTCAACACACTCTCAAAAAGCATCATCTTCCTTCCGGTGATGTGGTGGAAGGCTCGTTTTCCGAAGATCTGAAACACTGTTGTGACGATAGCCTGAGTCTCTAGTCTCTCAAGATCTCCAATCGGTATAGCCATGTCCTTGACATGAAAATCTGGTTGAAAATGGTTTTCCACAAACTCAGAGATATTTGGCCCCTTCGGTAATATTGTCTAGATGTTTTCCACCATCCCCAATGGTGGGAGACCAGTCAGGAAATAAATGTGATGAATATTCATCTTGATTTGATACCCCTACACTATAAACACCTCTAGGTATGGGTCCCAATAGCTATTTATCATGGCTAACAAGGGCTTTCCTACCCTCATCAAGGGGTTCTAAAGCAACTTGAGAACCCCATATCTTACCAGTGCACCTTGAATAGCCTGATCCCCCTAGATCTCTCCAGTTGATATTTAACTCTTCCATACCTACACAAAAATAGTAATCTGTGAGTTAGATGAAGGAAAAACTAACAAAAAAGCATTAAGACCTAGTTCCCAGCCAAAAATATGGAAAAACCAATTTTTGGTAGGTCACACTTTTTTTATCCCTGTACCTCTGAGGTCGCAGTTTTTCCACTGAAAATTGCTACCCAGGTCACAGAATAGGCCCTAGAGGGTGCCAGCTGATGGTGAGGAGGGGAAGAGTGTTGTTCCAAGGATCTAGACACTAAAACAGAAATTCTAAACCACTAAAATCGAAGAGTATGGTTAGGCCACCTACATGCAATTGACAGATCTCGATTTTGAGGGTCGGTTTGTCTGCTACGTATGTGACAAGGTTTAGGGCCTTTTCCTCCTCTCCACATTCACCATAGCTACACTTGCAAATGAATCAAATTGTAGGGAAATCGCCTTATTAAAAGAGAAAACATAATTTCTCTTTCGCTAATTGTGACCAAAACATTATTCTGTTTGATGAATCATTAACACCGTTGGAAAGACCTCACTGAGATCTAAAATGGTTATTCATTCATTTTTGGTGATTTGATACTCCATCCAGATGCCTTTTTTCCAAGGAGGGTCTCTCGCTGCCTCTCAAAATCATATTTATGCACCTGCGCCACTTGTACTTGGGGCACCACTTAGCCTTCATAATTTTTGACGCTTGTGTTGATTTTATTCATGAGTAACCATATTTTTCTCATTTTTTTATAGTCCCCATTGGGCCTTTTCTGTGTGGCAGCATCATCCAGTATCCCTTGATCAAAGCATTCGAGTTTAGTCATCATCACATACATGGAGTATCTCCCCAGTCCCTTTTCCTCCTGTTACCATATTCCAACCATTCACACCTTGTCCCTCTCTCGTGTAGCCCATTTTGGCCTCTAGTCCCACTATCCCCCATTCCCTCCAAAGTCAAGTTAGTCACTTCCATGTCATCCATGATTTTTATTCTCTGACAAGGGAAGTCCTGGATTTTCTACTCAGTATCCCCCATTCCATCATCATCCCTTCTGTCAGTCCATCAGTCACTCCACTATGTTCCCTCATGCCTTATTTGAGGACCCTCATTACCTCACCTATGGCGGAACTGCTTCTATCAAAATCAACACATTCATTCCAAAAGTCAGGTCTATAGGGTAGTGTATCTTGGTTCCAAATTCCATCAGTGTTCAATGAATCAGATCAAGAAAAGGGACTCCTTATTTCCTTTTCACTTTATTTTTTCTCATCCACTCCACTTCAACATGATAAATATTCGTATACTCAATAGTTCGGTGATCTAGGAGATTGATACAGTGATTCTCGGGTGTGCGTAAGATGTTCTAGACCTCATGAGGCGGTGGCAATTCAAGTAGCCCCCCACATGCCTAGATGACCTTATTCTTTTCTACACCCTCAGATGCAGCTCCGCATATTTTATGGGTTCAACCCCAACCACTTGCAGCACTTATAACATGAATGTATCACTTAGATGATCCATTCATATTTTCAGATCCCTTTCTTGTTTATCAAGGCTTCTCTGGTTGTTATTATATCTCATGTACTCAAATATTATTGTATTTAGTCTTGGTTTTTGTCCCAGGTGCATTATTTATGTCAGATTCATTATATTTTTTTGTGGCCCATGTTTACCCCAGCATATCATGTACTTTATATTTCAGTATAATTTTACTGGGTGAACCATTATCATTTGTACTTTGTCATATCAGTGGGCATAGGTATGCCTCCCTCGCCTCACTGAGAAAAAGTACCCAAACATTAAAGGAGACTTACCTTTGTCAGTCTCAACCCCTCAGGGTTATCATCCCCTCTCGCTCCCTTCACATATGTATATCTCTCTCAATGAACCCCCTTCGGTCTCTATTGATTGCATTCTTCCAACGTACTTCGTTCATACAATTAGCTCCTAATGCTCACACACTGGGGGGTAATCTATTACACCATTTTTTTGTCACCTAACCATTTACAATTAGATTGATCGAAATAGACCATGTAAGATCAATTTTACCATAGTAAAATTGCTTTCACTATAAGAAATAATTTAATAAACCATAGTTCATTAAGTTATTTCTGGTCCAAATAGAAAACCCCGTGAGGAGTAATAAAATAAATCCTTACTTATTTGATTTTCCTCTAGGAATAATTAATTAAAACTCGGTTTAATAATATTCCTAGTCATGTTTAACCCAATTAATGAGAAATAATTAGATAAATCATTATTTATCTTATTATTCTCTAGGAATAATTAGTTAAACCATTATTTAATTAATATCCCTTATTAAATTTGACTAAATCATTTAGGAATATTAAAATAAATCATTATTTGTTAAATAATTCCTTGATCCCATCCTTGAAATGATAAATGAGTATTTTATTTGTTTATTATTTCTATATAAATGGATTTAACCAATTTAAATTCCTTTTCCCTCTAACAAAATATAATAAAATATTCCAAATAGTTAGATCTAGATTTTGGTTAATAATATTTTATTATGCACCATTATCAAGGATAGCTCAATATTTTTTTATAAATAGGAGGGTCCTCCTTTCACTTCTTGCCTTTTATCCTTTTATCATGGTTGGACTTTGATCCTCTTGTTATTTCCATACTTCGATTTCCTTTTATTTTCTTTTTGCTTAATGAGCTCCTTTTGAGTTCTACACGTCTTGGGTTTTCGACACCATTGAGAGAGAAACTATGAAGTTGAAGCATTTGAGGACAACGAAGAACCCATGCCACTGAGGGGGACAGGTAACATCATTCTTAGTTCCTTTGTGAGGTGTTAATATAATACAAAAAAATATTTATACAACGATATGAACTATGCCACCATCAAATATGTGCCTGATGATGTATGGACCTAACCAATGTGTTTTCAAATTTCCTGAGAACTTCGTGAATTTTCTATCATACCATAGTACAAGGTCTCCTTCCCTAAATGTATTTTTTCTTGATGTCCCTATCATGCTAGTATTTCTCCCTTGCTTTCTTCACTTGGTGATGAAAACCTCCTATAGACCTATCTCCTTCCACAGAAAGAAATTGCTCCATCCTTTCTTCCATTATGTTACAGTGCGTCATGTTCGTCAATGCTGCATTTCTTGAACTTGTCACAATGTAATCCATAGGCATGACTGCTTCTTATACATAGAACAACCTAAAAGGTGTCTATCATGTCAGTTTCTTGGATGTTGTCCTATATGCCTATAACACCATTGGAATTCTCAGATCCTGGTCCTCATTGTTCACATTGCATACGTTTGTGAGTTCATTCTCCATAATATCATTGAAAGATTCAAATGTCCCATTCGCCTAAGGATGATAGGGTGCACTCTTATGATGATTTCTCCATAATATCGTTGAAATATTCTAATGTCCCATTCGCCTAAGGATGATAGGGTGCACTCTTATGATGATGTACTTGAAATTATTCAGTCATTTCCTAAGTAGTCTTATGCAAGAAATGTGAACCCCTACCACTCATTAAGATCTCCTGACACCAAAATATGGAAAAAATATACTCAAATATAAACATCGCATTGGTATCTACTCCATAATCCTTCATCAGTTGTGCCTTGGCCCACCTTGTTAAATAATCAATTGCAGTCATGATGTATCCTGTGTCAATCTTATTTGCTGGTGTATTAATAGGTCCAACAAAGTCAATATAAAATTTATCAAATTCTTGTAGTGTTACTTGTGGATTCAAGGGAATTTCATCTCTCCTAAATGGCCTCCCTATTCTTTAACATGCATCAGAAGCCCTACAATATTCCTTTTCATCCTTATGCATTGTGGGCCACCATAACCTGACTCTCAAAATATTCTACGTAGTGAACTTCCCTGCATAGTGTCCTCCTGCAACTCCTCCAGGAGATTCTTCTAAAATTATTTTCCTTTCATGCTCAGGGAGTTATCTTCGCACTATTTCATCTGGTCCTATTTTGTATAAATTCCCTGTAATAAACAAAAAATGAGCTATCTTGACTACCAGTTCCTTCTTTTACGGTGTAGTGTACTCCATGGGAACCATTGTTGTCGTCAATAACTAAATAATATCCGCAATGTGATAATTTACGACCCTTATTGCAAATAGTTTAACATTTTCCAGTTCATATTCAATGCTCATGGCTTCTTTGCCTGTCTCTATTCTTGCCAGATGATCATGTCCAAAATTCAACCTTCCTTTCTTGACTACAAATTCTAAATGATACTCCTGAAATACTAGAAACCATCCACATATTTTTCCTCGCAAAACATGCTTATTCACCAAATAATTCAATGTGGAGTGATCAATGAACATTTTCAAGTGTGCTCCCAACAAATACTGCCTCAACTTCTGTAATGCATAAACTATATCTAGTCCCTCTCTTTCTGCCATGGAATAGTTATTCTCTTCCATAAACACTTTTATGCTTGAAAAATCTATGGCGTGATCAATATCTCCTACTCCTGGGTGTGCGAATATTATACCCAACGTTATGCAGGATGCATCGACCTGTACATGAAACTCATTATTCCAATTTGGGAAAACTATAATAGGTGCAGTTACCATCTTCTCCTTCATTATGTGGAGGATATTTTTGAATTCTTGATAACATTGGAAAGTTACATCTTTATTTAATAGCTTCTCCATCGACAAAGTTATTTGCGCATAGCCATTTATAAACTTCTTGTAATAGCCAATGTATCCAAGTGTTGTGTGCAGTTGTCTCACTATTTTTGGTGCTGGAAAGTTCACAATAAATAATATATTCACGGGGTACACCTTTAATACCTGCTTACAAACTACATGGACCAAAAATATACCATATGGTACACAAAAGATACACTTATTCAAATTCAATGATATATGATAATGCCTACATGTATCCAACATAAATATTTAGCTTGCAACATGCCTTTTCAATAGCCCAAAGACAATCCAATCATCAAACTAAACCTCCAAAAATTTGTGTATATACTCCTTGAAAGTTGCAACTACAAATCTAGAAAATATGGAAAGAGAATTCTTCAAGCCAAAAGGAATCATCGTGTAGTGGTAATATCCTCATTCTGTGGAAAAAGTTGTGTTGCCTCTGTCTTCTAGCATAATTCCAATCTGATGGTACCCTGAAAATACATCTATAAAACAATAGGCCTCTTTTCCTCCTACATTATCCTACACTTTGTTTTTAAATGGTGTAGAAAAGGGGTCATGTAGATATACATCATTTAGTTTTCTCAAATCAACATGGATCCCAATTTCCCCTTTTGTCTTCTTCTCCTGAACTACCATAGGACTTACCCATTTAGAATCTCCATGTCTACGAATATGTGCTCTCAAAGACCATCTTTCTAAGTTTATGAAGGGCTGAATCTATTCATGGACAGTCATCTTAAAAAATAAATGTTAGTATGAATCCTACAACCAAATTTGTTCAATTTTGAGTGCAATGTTACAATTTTGTCTCCAGATACTAATTCATAGAAATTGTCTTTTGTGTGTGGAGAAACCCATGTACCCATTTTTTTTCTAGAATCTTTCCCCAAGCAGCGGTGTAGCGATGAATAAGCTCACAGGTGGTAAGGTAAATTCTTAACACAAGCATACAAAAATAGCTCACTTTAGATGTGTGTGAAAAAAATCCCTAACAACAGAAATGGTTTCTTAACTTCTTTATATTTGCAATCGATAGTTAAGAAAAATGTTGCAAAAAACTAGATCTATGCAGTAAAAGCAGCTAAACAATGAAAAGAAATAAGAATTTCTCCATGCATCCAAAGGACAAGAAAATATATAAAGAATTTTGAATATATTATAACACCTAGAAAGGGAACAAATAATAATGTTACTAGTCCCCCTCAATGGGTTTGGTTTTTGTTTATCCTCAACGGTTTAAATCTATAATTTTCTCACTCTCAATGGGGTAGAAAACCCAAAATTTATTGAACTCTATGGGAGCTCAAGATGCAAAGAAAGTAGTAGCTGCAATGAGAATGATCAAAGCGCAATAATTAAAGTGATCAAAGTAAGGAATGATTGTAAAACCCTCCTATTTATAACAAAATATTGAGTTATCCTCGATAATGGCAAATAATAAAATATCATTAACCAACATCTAGATCTAACCGCTTGGAATATTTTATTATATTTTGTTGGAGGAAAAAGATACTTAAATTGGTTAAATATATTTATTTAGAAATAGTAAACAAATAAATGATTTATTTATCATTTCAAGAACGTGTTTAAATAATAATTAACAAATAATGATTTGTTTAATTATTTCTAGGTGTTTTAGTGAAATTTAACAAGGAATAATAACTGAATAATTATTTGATTAATTATTCATATAGAAAATTAAGAAAAATAATGATTTATCTAATTATTTCTCATAATCTGGCTAAATATGACCAGGAGTATTATTTAAACAATGGTTTAATTAATTGTTCCTAAAGGAAAATCAAATAAATAAGGGGTAAAAATGCGAAGGTGGGTTACACTTTCGTGAGAAAAACGTTCGGAAATTTCATTTTCCCTACAGTTCAACCGAACTTTTTGAAAGTTCAGTCAAAGTTTTGAAATTAATTCGGCCAAACTAATTAGGTCGTTAACATTGACGATGTATTGATGGCATGGGTAAACATATTTTTGGATAGAGATGGAAAAATCAACAAAACAAGTTCCACCGCACTAATAGTCCAGCTGAACTAATAGATTGATAAAAAAATTTAAAATAATTCGACCAAATGTTTTGTTATAAATATATTGCCCCCCATACTAAAACAAGTTTTCAGTTAACTATTTTGTTACCGTTGTGCTTCTATGTTTCTGTATCGCTTCTTTGTTGCTGTCTCACTACTTTGATGTTGTCTTGCTTCTCTATTATTGTCTCACTCTCTTTGTGTTGCGTTGTTGTAGGGGCGAGGAGGGGATAAAGTGAAGGTGAGAATGTTTATGTTTTATAGTTTAAGCTCTGTTATTTTTTTGTTTATGGTTATTTTTTTGAAATATAATTTTATGTGTTTGCAGCTTTTCTCTAGGTTCTGATCTATGTCCTAGGTGATTTGCGGCCTCATCATCTGCTCTTCCTACTTGTCATGTACGCTCTCCTCATCTACTCACCATGTGCGCTCTTGTTATCTCCTCCATCCTCAAAATGCATTGAATTTCCATGTATTTCTCAAAAAAAATTGTAATAAACTCTAATTATTCATGCAATTCTAGTAAAGTACCATAGTAATAATTTTATAGAAGAAGAAGAAATTAAAATTAAAATTTATTTGCATCTATTTTTCATGTTATCCATAAAATTGTGAATGCAGAAAACACAAGAAGAACAAAAATATACTGACAAAACAACTATCAGTATTAGTGTTGTAATCTCTATGAGACTTTGCCTAGATTGTATTATATTCTCTTGTACTTTAGATTTTGAAATGTTCACCTAACACTCCATCCACCTTAAGTAGTAATTTAGATTTTGTAAATCTTACCTACTGTTACCCACCACGATTGTGTACTCCGATAGATGTACAATAGAATATAGAGTGTACAACATATACAGTTGCAACAATATCCTTTTGTATGCGAGTATTTGCATCACTGTCCAACATTGCAGATATCGAATCCAGTGTTATGATTTATATGTGTGGGTTTGGAAAATTTTCAATATCAACCCAAAACATGTGGCAAAAAACCCTTTTTCAAATACCATTGACACCAAAAACATGAGGTAATGTGCCAATATAGACAGTGACAATTAACAAGATAAAAATGCTTATAAATGGAAATTATATGTTCAGATCTTTGTGTTAACAATAAGTCATTACCAACAAGATATATAGTGTGACAACCATAGATTTACCAAGTTTGAACTTAAGAAAATTTTGAGCATATATGATAGGAAGTAAGCCTCTTATATTAACTAGGAAGATCAAAATTCATGGAAATGGAAATTATGTGTTCAGATCTGTGTGTTAACAATGAGTTATTACCAGTAAGATATATAGTGTGATAACCATAGATTTACCAAGTTTGAACTTAAGAAAATTACAAGAATATATGACAGGTCGTGAGCCTCTTATATTCACTACCAATATCAAAATTATTAGAAATGGCAATTATATGTTCAGATCTATGTCTTAACAGTGATTTATTACCAACAACATATATAGTGTGACAACCATAGATTTACCAAGTTTGAACATAAGCAAATTTTGAGCATATATGACAGGTCGTGAGCCTCTTATATTCACTAGCAAGATCAAAATGCGTAGAAATGGAAATTATATATTCAGATCTGTGTGTTAATAGTGAGTTATTACCATCAACATATATAGTGTGACAATCATAGATTTACCAAGTTTGAACTTAGGAGAATTTTGAGCATAAATGACAGGTCACGAGCCTCTTATATTCACTAGCAAGATTAAAATGCTTATAAATGGAAATTATATGTTCACATCTTTGTGTTAACAGTGATTTATTACCAACAAGATATATAATGTGACAACCATAGATTTACCAAGTTTTAACTGAAGAAAATTTTGAGCATATATGACAGGCTGTGAGCCTCTTATATTCACTGTTGAACTTTATATCTGATCAAATTATATTGTTACCATAACTTAGCATAAAATGATAATGAAAATGGAAAACAAATGCAATGTCAAAATGCAAGAGAGATGACACTGCTAGTATGTTACTATTTTATTAATGATGTTAGTAGGGTTATTTGGGTTATAATGAAGTATAGACGAGGCATGAACACCAGATACTCTCCAGCCCTGTAGGTGGAACATTGGCCCTGGCTGTTAGGGGAACCATGTACATGTCTTTTCTATGTCATTTCTAACATAAACTTTAAGGAAAACTTTAAGGCAAACCTTGTACATGTCATTTCACCCATAAAATTAAAGGCAAACATTAAGGCAAACCATGTACATATCATTTCTCCCATAAACTTTAAGGAAAACCATGTACATGTATTTTCTCCCATAAACTTTAATTTAATATATTTTTTAAGAAAATGCTAGTGTTTTTGGAAACCATGTACATGTAATTTCTCCCATAAAATTTAAGGCATTTTATAGTGTTTTTGGAACCATGTAAATGTCATTTCTATGTCATTTATCCCATAAACATTAAGGCAAACTTTAAGGAAAACCATGTACATGTCATTTCTCCCATAAACTTTAATTTAATATATTTTTAAGGAAAATGCTAGTGTTTTTGGAAACCATGTACATGTCATTTATCCCATAAAATTCAAGACATTTTCTTGTGTTTTGGGAACTATGTACATGTCATTTCTATATAATTTCTAAAATAAAATTTAAGGAAAATTTTAAGGAAAACCATGTACATGTTGTTTTTCCTATAAAATTTAAGGAAAACCATGTACATGTCATTTCTCCCATAAATGTTAATTTAATATATTTTTAACGAAAATTATAGTATTTTTGGAAACCATGTACAAGTCATTTCTCCCATAAATTTAAGGCATTTGATAGTGTTTTGGGAACCCTGTACATGTAATTTATATTTCATTTCTCCCATAAAATTTAAGTCAAACCTTCAGGAAAATCATGTACATGTCATTTCTCCCATAAACTTAAGGAAAATATTAAGGCTAACCATGTACATGTCTTTTCTCCCATAAAATTTAAGTCAAACCATGTACATGTCATTTCTCCTAGAAACTTTAATGTTCTTGGAAACCATGTACATGTCATTTCTCCCATAAACTTTAATTTAATATATTTTTAAGGAAAATGCTAGTGTTTTTGGAAACCATGTACATGTAATTTATCCCATAAAATTCAAGACATTTTCTTCTATTTTGGGAACCATGTACATGTCATTTCTATGTAATTTCTAAAATGAAATTTAAGGAAAATTTTAAGGCAAACCATGTACATGTCATTTCTCCCACAAGCTTAAGGAAAACTTTAAGGCAAACCATCTACATGTCGTTTCTCCCATAAAATTTAAGGCAAACGATGTACATGTCATTTCTCCCATAAACGTTAATCTAATATATTTTTAACAAAAATTATAGTATTTTTGGAAACCATGTACAAGTCATTTCTCCCATAAATTTAAGGCATTTGATAGTGTTTTGGGAACCATGTACATGTAATTTATATTTCATTTCTCCTAAAAATTTAAGTCAAACCTTTAGGAAAATCATGTACATGTAATTTCTCTCATAAACTTAAGGAAAACATTAAGGCTAGCCATGTACATGTCGTTTCTCCCATAAAATTTAAGTCAAACCATGTACATGGCATTTCTCCCAGAAACTTTAGTGTTCTTGGAAACCATGTACATGTCATTTCTATGTCATTTCTCCCATAAAATTTAAGGAAAAATTTAAGGAAAACCATGTACATATGATTTCTCCTATAAAATTAAAGCAAAGATTAAGGAAAACCATGTACATGTCATTTCTCCCTTAAACTTTAAGGCATTTGATAGCATTTTGGAAACCATGTACATGTCATTTCTATCTCATTTCTCCCATAAAATTTAAGGAAAACCATTTACATGTTATTTCTCCCATAAAATTTAAGGCAAACATTAAGGAAAACCATGTACATGTCATTTCTCCCATAAAATTTAAGGCAAACTAAGTACATGTCATTTATCACATAAACTTTAAGGAGATTTTCTAGTGTTTTTGGAACCATGTACATGCCATTTCTATGTCATTTATTCCATAAAATTTAAGGAAAACTTCAAGGAAAACCATGTACATGTCATTTCTCCCATAAACTCAAGGAAAAAATGAAGGCATGTCATTTGTATGTCATTTGTCCCATAAACATTAAGGAAAAATTTAAGGAAAACCATGTATATGTCATTTCTCCCATAAAGTCAAGGAAAACTTTAAGGCAAACAATGTATATGTCATTTCTATGTAATTTATCCCGTAAAATCTAAGGAAAACTTTAAGGAAAACCATGTACATGTTGTTTCTTCCATAAAATTAAGGAAAAATTTAAGGCAAACCATGTGCAAATCATTTCTCCCATAAAATTTAAGGCAAACCATGTACATGTCATTTCTTCCATAAAATTTAATTTAATATATTTTTAAGGAACATGCTAGTGTTTTTCGTAACCATATACATGTCATTTCTTCCATAAACTTTAAGGAAATTGACAATGTTTTGGGAATCATGTACATGTCATTTCTATTTCATTTCTCTCATAAAAATTAAAGAAAAATTTAAGGCAAACCATGTACATGTCATTTCTCCCATAAACCTAAGGGAAAATTTAAGGCTACAAAGGTACATGTCATTTCTTCCATAAAATTGAAGGAAAACCATGTACATTTCATTTCTCCCAAAACCTTTAATTTAATATATGTTTAAGGAAAATGCTAGTGTTTTTGGAAACCATGTACATGTCATTTCTCCCATAAACTTTAAGGAAAACCATGTACATGTCATTTCTCCCATAAACTTAAGGAAAACCATGTACATGCCATTTCTCTCATAAACTTTAATTTAATATATTTTTAAATAAAACACAAGTGTTTTTGAAAACCATGTACATGTAATTTCTCCCATGAAATTTAAAGCATTTTCTAGTGTTTTGAGAACCATGTACATGTAATTTCTATGTCATATTTCCCATAAAATTCAGGGCAAACTTTAAGGTAAACTACCTACATGCCATTTCTCCCATAAACTCAAGGAAAAATTTAAGGCATGTCATTTCTATGTCATTTCTCCCATAAAATTGAAGGAAAAATTTAAGGAAAACCATAAACATGTCATTTCTCCCATAAACTCAAGGAAAACATTAAGGAAAACCATGTACATGTCATTTCTCCAATAAGATTTAAGTCAAATCATGTACATGTTATTTCTCCCGTAAACTTTAATTTAATATATTTTTAAGGAAAATATTAGTGTTTTCGGAAACCATGTACTTGTCATTTCTCCCATAAACTTTAAGGCATTTTCTAGTGTTTTGAGAACCATGTACATGTCATTTCTCCAATAAGCATCAAGAAAAATTTAAGGAAAACCGTGTACATGTCATTTCTCCCATAAAATTTAAGGCAAACCATGTAGATGTCATTTCTCCCATAAACTTTAATTTAATATATTTATAAGGAAAATGATAGTGTTTTTTAAAAGCATACAATGTCATTTCTCCCATTTGCTAGTGTTTTTAGGAACCATGTACATGGCATTTCTATGTCATTTCTCCCATAAACTTTAAGGAAAAGCATGTGCATATAATTTCCCTCATAAATTGTAAGGCAAACCATGTACATGTTATTTCTCCCATAAATTTTAAGGCAAACCATGTACATGTTATTTCTCAAATAAATGTTAACACAAACCATGTAGATGTCATTTATACCATAAAACTTAAGGAAAACCATGTACATGTCATTTCTCCCATAAAATTTAAGGCAAACCATGTACATGTCATTTTTCCCATAAATTTTAAGGAAAGCCATGTACATGTTATTTCT
The DNA here is from genome assembly GCA_034641835.2 of Pinus albicaulis. NCBI lineage: Eukaryota > Viridiplantae > Streptophyta > Pinopsida > Pinales > Pinaceae > Pinus > Pinus albicaulis. The sequence continues at coordinate 1,241,950,609 of CM076580.1, read as the reverse complement.
CCCACAAAATTTAAGGAGAACCATGTACATGCCATTTCTCCCATAAGATTTAAGGAAAACTTTAAGGCAAACCATCTACATGCCATTTCTTCCATAAAATTTAAGGAAAACCATGTATAGGTCATTTATCCCATAAAATTTAAGGCAAACCATGTACATATCATTTGTTCCATAAACTTTAAGCTAAACCATGTACATGTCATTTGTCCCATAAAATTTAAGGCAAACCATGTACATGTCATTTCTCCTATAAAATTTATTTTAATATATTTTTAAGGAAGATTCTAGTGTTTTTGGAAACCATGTACATGTCATTTCTCTAATAAAATTTAAATTAATATACTTTTAAGAAAAATGCTAGTGTGTTTGGAAGGCATGTACATGTCATTTCTCCCATAAACTTGTCATTTGCTAGTGTTTTTGGGAACCATGTACATGTCACTTCTCCCATAAACTTTAAGGAAAACCATGTACATGCCATTTCTCCCATAAACTTTAAGGCATATTCAACAAAATTTAATTCATTTGAAATAAATGTTCATTTAATATATTTTTAAGGAAAATGCTAGTGTTTTTAGAAACCATGTACATGTCATTTCTCCAATAAATTTTCAGGCATTTTCTAGTGTTTTTGGAAACCATGTACATGTCATTTCACCCATAAACTTGGAATTTTATAGTGTTTCTAGAAACCCTGTACATTTCATTTCTTGGATAAATTTAATGCAAACCATGTAAATGCCATTTCTTCCATAAACTTTAAAGCATTTGCAATAAAATTTAAGGCATTTTATGGTGCTTTTGGAACCATGTACATGTCATTTCTCCCATGCACTTGCAATAAATTTTCATGTAATATATTTTATTCAATTTATTTTTTATAAGGGATCAAAAATCCCACTAAACATGGTTGAAAATTGGACATTATGCATAGATGTTTCCTGCTATCCCAATCCAGTGAAAGCAATGATTACATAGGTCCTTTGAAATATTGTGACTAACAAGGTCATCCAAAGGAAAATGAATATACTGCGAAGAAAAACAAGCCATGAAGCATACTATATTGCATTTGTAGAAGGATTTGGAATAGTTAGGGATTATGGATGAAATGAAATTGTAGTTTTCACCAATTATAAACTTGTATGTAACTAGATGAAAGGTGTGTAACAAGTTAAGAAGGAAAGGTTAAAAAGAGTGCAAGGAAAAGAAAACAATATTGTTATTAAATTTCAATTTTTTAGTGTAAGACATTGTGAAAACGTTAATAAGATGTCTAGTCATCTATTCTGTGGGGAAATTTCAATTCAAGATTCATCTGTCAAAGCTAAATTAGTATTATATGGGGCAATTCCAATTCAAGGTTCATCTCTCAAATATGAATTAGTGTTGAGATGATTTCCTTCAAAATTTATTGATGGACATTGTAACATATCTTTGATGTGTGTGTGTTTTTTACTTATAAATCTTTAATGACCATGTGTTTTTTTTCAATTATATACCAAGTGTGCTCCCACCATGTAAGCACAACTTGGTGAACTTTATGTTTTATAAAACTAAAATGTGTGGGACTTCAACAATTTTTTGTTTAAAGTGAGCTTTACACATCAATTTGTGCTTTGAAAGTTGTGTTTTACATAATTTGTGTTTCTGCTCAACATTTGTGTTCTAAATGACATTAATTTTTTGAATTATTTTGAATTTATTTTAGATGGTAATTTTAATAATTTACTTTTAAATAGTAATTATAAAAATAATTTTAAATGTCCACTTTTAATGTCCATATATATCATGGAGGATGAAAGGTGAACATCAATATAATCCCATGCCTCTACGAAAGAGGGGGATCATGGATCGAGGGATTTCCATGGTATTTATATTAAATGTGCATGTTTTTAAATGACATTTGAATATATAATATTATCTCCATACATACATGTATACATATGGACTTGATATTTTTATTGAATATATATATATATATAATTTTATCCTCATGTACATACATGTATACATATGGAATTTATTTTTTTATTAATTTTCTGAGTTAAATTAGCTTTTAATAAATCTCATTTTTTATTTTTTAGGAGTTAGGAGGACAAGAGTATCTACTCCATCAATGAAGCCTAACCATGGTTCACGCAATTGTGGTATGGTTCACGCAATTTAATCAATCACATGTACATGTATTTATATTTATGTATGTATTTTTGAATTGAATATAAATTGGTATTTTTTTATGAAGCTTCCCTTTTGTCACGTGAGGGTGGTGGTGGTACACATTCCCCTGCATGCCAGTCAATAGGTGGTGACCAATTTCATGAGGGTGGTGATATGAATTCCCCCGATGGCCAATCAATGTGTGGTCATGTTGGTTCTCAACCAATCGGTGGTCATTCTAGTTTTCAACGATCTCAAGGTGGGCATGATGCTACCCAGCCATCTCGAGGTGGCCATTAATTTGAATATTATTTTCATTAAATTATTAATTTGTTAAATTATTTATATAATTTTTTATGGCGAAAAAAGAAAATTTGTACAATTTTTTTCACATGTTTTTTTATTTATACAAAATTTTATATATTGATGTAGAGGGTGAAAATGTTGCTCGAAAAATACATAGGCTAGAACGTGTTATTCAAGAAGAAGGTTGTACACCAACCATGACTTATTCTTCTGGCATTTACGATTTACATTAGGAAACAAAAATCCAGCAATGCACATTTCAAAGTTGTCAACATCTTTATTCAAAATTGAAGAAAGATCTTGTGTCTTTGAAAATACCTGTTGCGAGTCGAGAAAGCTTAGAAATAGTTACTCACTCTTTAAGCACACTTGCAGATGTGTACAAAAGGTTTGGTCCAACCACTGGTACTTTTGTAGAAGTGACGGGGAAAAGAAAGGAAACATTGATGGGTCTCCCTACATGGTAGGATGTTAAACATAGAGTTACAACAGAAATGACCATGTCTATATTTTATTTCAAAGAAGGGTAGAAAATAAAGATGCTAAAGGTGAAATATTTCAAGCAACCTGATATAGATTGACATTTGTATGATAGGTACCTTGCTGCCTATGGAAGACTACCATGGTGAGGTTCCTCTTTATTTTGAAAAATTATTTTATGCACAATTATTTTTTAGAATGAAACCCAATTATAATGACCTTCCCTCTGAATTTTTTGGTCCTGGGAAAGGTCGATTATGTGACCATGAAGGCACTAAGGATGATGCTGAGTTGCCTTGCCTTGAGCCACTATTGGTAAGATGACCTCTTCCTGTGGAAAATTTGCAGTTAGAGATGGATGTGACTTCTCAAATTATTCGAGAAGAAAGGGATGTCATCATAGAAAATGTTCAGAGTGGACTTGGAAGAATTGATGTTTGTCTGAATTGACAAAGAGAATAAGAGAGTGCACGTTCTAATTTTTTGTATCATACAGATGATGAGATAGACAACATGAGTATTGAAGAGTTTTAAACATATGTAAATCATTGTCGCAATGGTTGGAAAGAATTAATTATTCATGAGGAAGAGGGCATGGGATCGGTATGTGTTAATGGTTAGGGTGAATATTTTAACATGTACAATTTGTAATAAATACATATACATACATTTATTTTTATATGTTATTCTAACATAAATGTATCATGTGTGAACACAATTTGCAATTCTCATGCTTGATGAATGAAGATTTTAACATCATGCTCGAAGCTTTAGGTTCTCACAATCAAGATGATATGTTGACAAATTTTAGTGTTTTATAAGTGTTCATGATGTTGATGTACAATTATTTTAATATATTATTATATTGATATCATGATGACATAATTTTTAAATAAATAATCGTGTACGAAAGTACATGTATATAATTAAACGTTAACAAATTCCACTTCTGTCTGATGTTTTCGCAATGGAGGTACCCTCTTCTTCCCTGCTAGGAGATGTGACAAATCCACTGCCACAAGTATGAACAATTTTTCACTTAAATATGTTTTTATGTTATAAATTGAAGTGAAAGTTTCATTTAAAATGAGATCTAGATCTCGAGTTATTTTACATTTTTAAAATTGTTGAATTTTAGTTTGTGGAGATGATTTTCATTCAGAGCCACCCTCTTCTTCCCTATTAGGAGATGTGTGAGATCCACTATCAAAGGTATTCATTTTTTCACTTAGGTTTTTAATTTATATATTGACGTTCAAAAGTTCCATTAAAAAATGAGATTCAGATCTTGAGTTATTTTATAGTTTTAAAATTTTTGAATTTTAGGTTTGTGGAGATGATTTTCATTTGGAGCCACCCTATCCTTCCCTATTAAGAGATGTGTCAAATCCACCGTCAGAAGTATTCAATTTTTCATTTATATGTTTAAGTTATAAATTGAAGTTAAAAAATTTCATTAAAAATGAGATCTAGATCTTGAGTTATTCTACAATTTTAAGATTTTGAATTTTACGTTTGCGGAGATTATTTCCATTCTCCAAGGACTATAGTGATGGAATGTATGATGGAGATAGGAACATTCAAACAATTTGAATAAGAAGTTATCTATCTTTCTTTCAATATATATATATACTTGTACATGTATATTGTACAGTTTATTATGGAGGATGGATTGATGGATGATTAACAAAAGACAATGGAGAGGGAACTACATGAGGTATTGCATGAATTTTTTTTTTTTTTTCCATTTTGTATTTTTACATGAAGTTATACATTCTGATTCAATTTTAAAACACTAAATTTTAATGTTTAAACGTTGTTTACATGTTCCCCATTCTTCATAGTATATCACAACGAGGCTCAAGACCCTGCTGGAAAAGACACTGGATCCATCTCTATTTGATTGATGATGCACATGTGCAACATTTTATTTTTTAGTTAGTCTTAAATTTACTTTTCTATATACAGTCTTATTTATGCAGCCATATTTACTTTTATACATAAATTTATACTTGTAACGCTATACATTTATATATATATATATATATATTTACTTTTCTTGTTCATGTGATATAAATTTTGGGCATATTTTACATTTTGTATATAGTTGAAATATGTTTACTTCTATCAAGAATGATTTTAAATTTTGGATAGTTACATTTGGCATGTGATCACATGTTGTGATATAATGTTTTTTTTTTTTTTAAACTCAAGTTGTCTTGTTATTTATTAAACATAAAATGAATCTAGATGGAAATTTCAAATTAAAAAACACATGTATATTTTGGATACTTGAACTACATTTGGCATGTGATCACATGTTGTGATATAATGTTTTGTTTTTAAAACTCAAGTTGTCATTTTATTTGTTAAATATAAAATGAATCTAGATGGAAATTTCAAATTCAAAACACATGTATATTTTAGATATTTGAACTACATTTGGCATGTGATCACATGTTTTGATATAAAGTTTTGTTTTTAAAACCCAAGTTGTCATTTTTTTGTTTAAATATAAAATGAATCTATATGGAAATTTAAAATTACAAAACACGTGTATATTTTGGATAGTTGAACTACATTTGGCATGTGATCACATGTTGTGATATAATGTTTTGTTTTTAAAAATGAAGTTGTCATTTTACTTTTTAAATATAAAATGAATCTAGACGGAAATTTCAAATTACAAAACACATGTATGTTTTGTTTTTAAAATTCAAGTTGTCATTTTATTTGTTAAATATAAAATGAGTCTAGTTGGAAATTTTAGATTACAAAAAAGATGTATATTTTGGATATCTGAACTACTTTTTGCATCTAATCACTTTTTGTGATATAATGTTTTGTTTCTAAAACTCAAGTTGCCATTTTATTTGTTAAATATAAAATGAATATAGATGGAAATTTCAAATTACGGTATATGTTATGAATTTGGACATGTGTGTGAATGTTATATAATTTTAGGATGTCCATTATTTAGGTGATATTTAGGTATATTTTGCATGATTATACATTTCATTTAAAACAATCATAGATGGTTTTACACATTTAAGTTCATGAATATATGTAAAAATGATTGGAGTACATGTTTGAATATATGTAAAAATGATTGAAATACATTTGAATATATGTAAAGATGATTGAATTGCAATACATATCGATGTATATATCTAAAAACAATCATAAAATTCTAGGTGTTCATAGATGTGTCAAATAGTGATAAAATTTTAAAATTGCATTAAAACATATATCTAGTACACAACATTTTTTCTTAATGTACATAGAAAAGGTACATTTAGTTGATAGTAAACTGGAAATTACAAAAAAAGTACCACACATTTCGCATTAAAGAATGAATATTATAATTTTCTTAATAGATACATCTAAAACAAAATCACGCAACTTAAAATTTGTATTATATCAACAATGGTAGATGCACAGATATGTACATTTTACAATAATGACACCATGAAAAATTGTACTAGAGAATGTATGAAATATTTTAAGACTTGATAATCTACATGTGTGTGTGTATACATGTGTATAAATTACTCATGTGCATGTACCAAAACAACGTACATGTGAAAAAACTTGTGCATATAACATAAAATATACATATTATAATAATTGTAAAACTTAAGAATGCACAAAAAAAAAGGGCTAGTTCAATTTTTAGTTGAGTTCTGGAAGTTCAAAATGATGAATCCAAAGAGAAAAAATTGTTGGGTAGTTCAATGAAAAAAATTCTAAGGGAATGCCATCTTCAATGATCCATTCATTATCGACTTTTGACATTTTCCATTTTTTAATTTTCAATTTTTTATTTGATTGAATATCTATCAACTTTATGCATGCTGCACACACCAAGTGACTATATTAACAACTTATGACATCAGTTTCATAGTCTTGAAAGTAAACAAAATCCTGAATTTGATGAATTTGTTGGAAAAAATAACCTTTAGTATAATAGATCCTCTGTCATATTTAAACCCATTATCATCATAGTTTTCCAATAATTTCATCTTTCGTTCAATGTAATGGATCAAATAATACTTCACATTTCCATCGTTGGTAGTAGGTGAAACTATAGAAAAAACATCTCTCGCACAATAAAACAAACTTACATTTAAATTTAGATCATAATTAACATGAAATATTAACTTTAAAATTAACATGTGTACTTGATTTTATTATCTATTTCTACATCTCTATCATTTGAAAGAAATTGAAATGTTACCTTCTCTAACAAGATTATAAACTTGATCACCTTCGGATGCTACTATAGTCTCCTCTCATTTCATTTATTCAAAGTTTGCAACATACATTTTCCCCTTTGTATTTAGTTTTGTATGTTGCCAATATTTTACATAGATTTTTCTTTCACAAACATCATTGGATTCTGTGTCGTCTATACAAACATGACAAAAACAAGAATATTTTCTTCTATCAAATGCAAACACTTTTTTGTACAACTTTTTTTTAATTGAATGCAATTTTCAAGTCCCTTTTATTTTTTCAATGTCATATCCAATCGATCTGTCTACATCCTAGACCCCAATATGCCAAAAAACCCTATATGGAAAATTCAAATAAGAATATAAATATGTTATCCAAAATACCATCAAAGATAATCATTGTGATAAATAATGTTTAAAATTAGAAATCTAATACAAATTAAATCATGTAAATATTAAAGCTCTCTCTCTCTCTCTCTCTGTATATATATATATATATATATATATATATATACCATCATACTTCCCTTGATTGGTTAGTCTCATGGCTTATTATAGCGATGGACTATTGAACAACTTGTTCATCTGAGACAAGTCAGTTTGCAGAGTGGTCCATTTTATATATTCGAAGTGATCGTTTTATACATGCCCCTGCACCATCATGTTATCCTTTTCCATGTATAGTCTCAAAGAAATTCGAACAATGTTTAATGCGGATTTTGATATGAAGACGACACAACCAAAAGAATGATCGTGAAGATTTGAATTGACCTGTGCATCCATCTGACCATATCCAATATTCAATGAATTTTATTTCACGACTTTTCAAGGAGTCATAAATATTTTCAAAACAATGTTGTACAAAATATGTATCATGTGTATTATTGTCACTGATATAAAAGTGATATTCTTTAATAACATGCCGATTTTCACTGGTGCTTTCCATATTATCAACATTTTGTTCATTATGTCTATATAGAATATGGACAAGCATGGAGACTTGGTCAAAATGATAGTATTCACTCTGTATTTCTTTTTGTGGAATAAATGTGTAGTTCTCTACAAAATCAACTATTGAAAAAATGGTCCTCAGTAGAAAAACTTCATGGGATTTTTGAATTTCAAGTCTTGTCATTGAGCTCTATGAGAATGCTTGGTGTATTTATAAATTTATGCCTGAAACATTCTCAAAAATTGTATCACAAAAATTTCTTCTTCTTGTAAATCAATTATTTTAGCACTTGAACCAATCGATGTTTTAATATATTCATATCTCTTCCATTTCACTTTTATGTTGGAAAATGATTGATCATTTATATCAGTATGATATTTTCTTTCAAATTTAGTCAAATTTCCATAATCATCACATTTTTTACCACCAACACATTTCTTTTGGTTAAATAATTCATAGCTTTCTCTTCCACATAGAATTTGAGACATGGAATCATGGAGAGTGGAAGGAGGAGGTGAAGCTTTCCAAAGTGTGTTACCAAAATTAAGGAATATGTCATAATATAACTGAAATTCGACATGATAATGACAACAAAAAGTGTCGCGTATAGTGATAGGTTTAACATACCATGGATTTTGTTGCACAAAAGCACTATTTAAGACATTAATTTCACGATTCTCTTCTATGAACTTGTTGAAAAACTCTATTTGAGTGGTTTCCAAGAAATTTATGCATGTTCTTCGTACTGATTTCATGCTATTCTTCTTCACATCACATCCCTTGCTTTTGGTGAAATTGGTGAATTTTTCATCCAATATTTACATATTATTTTTTTAACATCTTCTCCAAATCTATATTTGTCTGGTTGCCAACAAATAATTGTCCAACAAGCGAGTTCGTCATTTTCATCTATTTGCAATCGAAATTTCTGATGTTTGTGGAAATTTTTTCATGAGGTTCCTAATGCTTGTGCCATAGATTTTACCAAGCGATTATCTTTACTACTTGATGAAACCAATGCTTTTTGTAAAATATGTTCATCTAAAGCACGTTTCTTTCTAGATCTTCCAATGGACTATAGAGCACTATTTATATTTTGTATCACATTTTCCTTCATTTTCTTTTTTTTTACTTTTGTTGATTTTCGAATACCCAATAAAGTCATAGATTCTTTTAATTTCTTTGATGTTACAAGACTTTTCAACATTTTGGGCTTGAAATGCCATAGTTTCATCTTTTAAGAACGAACCATTAATGCACTTAACACGATATTGTATAACATGGTCAGCTTTTTTATCTCCATATGTGTGACTGTCAACATTTTCTAAAATCTCATCATCCATATTGATTTCATTCGTAGATATTATAATTAAATGTGCATAATGAGTTTACATATTCCATAAATAGTTAAATTAATAACTATGTATAATTTCAATAATACACATTCAACATATATATACATACCTGGTGATTCAATTTCTTCTCCTGAATTTCTTTCAAAATTTTCAACATCTTCAATCATTGGTTAATTATCTCTTTCAAATTTTCTATCTCATCATCAATGTTTTGAGGAATATCTCTCTTTTCTTACATTGCAAAATATTTTTCAAATTAATTCATCGAATAAGAATTAAGTTTCAAAATACACTAGTCAAAATTTAAATATCAAATTTATAATATTTACATCTACATTCCTGCTTCAAATTCTAGCTGAGGTTGATTTCCCCTTTGAATATTTGAGCATTCTTCTCTCTTTTTTTTTGCGATATTGTCTCCCCTATTCTCCACATTCCTCAGGGTCTCTTGATCGATCATATTTTCTATTTCAATTCCTTCTATTTCCCATGATAATTTAGTATGAAGCTCAAACATTTTCCTTCAAAATATTGTAAAAAAAACTCATTACATCAAAATTTAGACAAAAACTCAATTAAAAAAAGTATCACAAAATATTTAATTTTTAAAAACTCATTTAAATTTCTTTTCTTAAAAGACATACTTCAACTCAAAACACTTAATTTAAAATTCCAACAAAAAAATGCCTTTTAAAAATGAAATGAAAGTCAGAAAATTTCCTTCCAAGTCCTGCAAAATATAATCATTTAAAAAATTATACAAAAACTCACTTTTAAGAAATCATTATAAAATATTTAATTCAACCCAAAACACTTACTCTAAAAAAAATTCACTTTAAAAAATACCAAAAAATGTCCATTGAAAATTAGGCCCAACCTCTTAAAAAATGTCACTTTAAAAAATACCTCCAAAAAATGTCCTTTGAAAATTAAGCCAAAAAAAAATCTAAAAAAATGTCACTTTAAAAAATACCTACAAAAAATGTCCTTTGAATATTAAGCCCAAAAAGAGTCCTTTGAAAATTAAGCCCAAAATCAGTCCTTTGAAAATTTAGATTTTTTTAGATTAGTGAGAAGTTGTGAAAAGTGCCAAATGTTTGCTGAAAATAATAAATTGGCACTTTTACCACTGATTCCTGTGTTTGTTAATGATCCATTCAGAAAATGGGGTCTGGATTTTATACTTGAAATAAATCCACCTTCCAGTGGTCAACATAAATGGATCCTCATAGCTAGAAATTATTTCACTAAATGGGTGGAAGTTGATCCAACTAGAAGGGAAATCGATTAAGTGGTAATTAAATTTCTGTAGGAGAATAATTTCACTAGATTTCTATGTCTAAAAAAATTAGTCGCAAATAATGCTTAGGTGTTCAGGTCTGCAAAGCTGATTGATTTTTTCCAGTAATATAATATGATACTCTTACATTATACCACCTATCATCCTCAAGGACATGGGTTGGCAAAATATTCAAACAAAACTCTGTTAAGGATACTTAAGAAAACCATTGTAGAAAATAAGAAAAACTGGGATTCTCAGCTAAAATTTTTCTTATGGGAAAACAAGGTGACTACTAAGAGATCCACTAGAAAGTCACCTTTAAAGTTGATATATGGAGCAACTTCTTTATTTCCTAGTCAAGTATAAAAAATAGTTGTCGCACTAATTCAGGATGTTGAAGAGGAACATAATGCACTAAATATAAGGATGAACAAGTTGGTGGAATTTAATGAAAACATAGAAAAGGTACTGGAGTATCTAATCACCTATCAAGAGACTATGAAACCAATTTTTGACAGAAAAGCTAGAAATATTCCTCTTAATCTTGGATATTTTATGCTTAGATGGGATGTGAGAAGAGAGGATAAGGGAAAACATGGTAAATTTGATCCTATATGGTTTGGTCCATTCCGGATATCAGGAGTTAGAGTTAATAATACCTTCATTTTAGAAAATTTGGATGGAGAAATACTACAACTTCCTCTTAATGGGAAGTATTTGAAGCATTATTTTCATAATTATATCTTTTACTTCTCCATTGTAAACATCGGCTTCTTCATTGTAAATAAATAGTGACTTATTCATTGTGATGTTCTAATTTATAACTTGACTCCATGCTAGAGGTGAAGACATGAATATATAGTTCTTAGTGCTTCATTCTGAAACACTGTTACGCACAACCACACTTTGTCCAAATTTTGGTCAAAAGACTCCACATTTTGAGGAGCGCAGTGTGGGTACCGCAGATTTAGATGTACCATGCAGTGTTTAGGGGCTTCGGGGTGGGTCAAAGCACCTCATTTTGTAACAGGTTGTAGGTTTTAGTCTATTGTTTTTTCCAGCCATGGTATGTGAACCATGGTTCTATATGGTGTAAATGTTATATAAGGAGTTATAATGTTGAGTCGAAGGCATGGATGTAATAGTTGATGGGAGAAAAAACTCACATTACTGTCATCTTGTAAATGTTGTCGACATCTGTGTCACAATACTCATCAAGGAAAAAATATGTATAACACACTCCTTCTCATGGATCTAAATGAAAAATGACCCTTAGATCGCCTTTTTCGAACACCGTCTTTCTCTTCTTCAAATTTATTATCATGTCACTATCAAAATCCCAATCCAATATAAGGAGTGCCGGATAGGGATTTCTATCATCGACAATTTTAACTACCTCAAATTCTGCAACAACGCACACTACTTCAATGTCTACTACAATACCTGGTAACCTTTGCATAGGGATGATATTCTGTTGATTGACCATCCCATTCCCTCCAAAGTTTGCTAAGGTAATACGTTGGCAATTGATCCCAGGTCTAGGATTACCTGATCCATTTCGTATAACCCGATCTGCGCAGCTAGTTTCATCTCCCTTCACGTTCTCTTCTTCTGTAGATGTAAATTTTTGACTGTGTGCTGCATCCCTTATTTATTAATGTAGGATCCTATCAACTCCTGGAGTCCTTCAACAATCTTCTGATCTCTGAACAACTTCATGCAGGTTTGCAAGAATGATATTAAGATAATTTGATAAAACTCCACCATTGTAGTAACTACCTTGGCACTATCCTTTTATGGTAATAAATTATGTTGTGGTTGCAGATTCGATGTTGAAGCTCCTGAATCCATGAAGCTTCGCTTCACCTCCATGAATTTCTCCTTTTCCCTTTTCATATTGAATCCAGGGGCCTTTTCTGTAGTATTTCTTACCCATGTATCTTCCATTGCCTTCTTACCTTATCATTATCATACACTATTGATGCCACTTCTTGTTACTATGTTAATGCATGGGTCATCTTCCCTTGGTTTAAAAGTTATAATATGTAGATTTTGTGTGGGATGTTGGTTTATTTTCTCCTGCATCTTCATGATAAGGATAAGACATTCTTATATCACATGATCAAAATATTTACAATAATTAGAGGTTGTAGTCATATTTGGACAATCCCTCATGAAGTGTCCTATCTCTCCACAATTATAACAGATGATCTAGCCACTTCCTCGACCAATGCCTCCTCCTTGTCATTTTCCTCATACTTGGAATCCTCCTCAACCATCATTTTTTCCTTGATCTTCATGTGCACATCCTTGAGCTTGCATTTTACAAGAATTTTCACTTTTCTCCATCAGCAGATTATAACTACGAAAATATTTCTCATCATGCCCCACAGACCTACAGAATTTGTAAAAAAAATGATTTGGGATTTTCACATACTTCTGTAAAAAAGATAGTTCTTCAAAGCAATTTTGGCATGTAGTTCAAAATTACTCACACCATACAATTGGTCTTGGATTTAATGGATTAAGTGCTCCACTAGCCAGATAATATCTAAACATAGGGAATTTCTCCTTAGAATGGAATTCCTCTTTACACTTTATAGACCATATTTTTGTTCTAATTTCTGGTATGAATTACTTACATTTCTTAAGATCTTGTAGCTCCAAATGAAAAATTTCTATTTGGCTCTAAATTTGTTGTACTCCTACATGGGTATCTATGACTAGAAAATTTTCCAACTTCATTGCAATATCTAGAGCTTTGGCTTATGTTGATATATTATATTGTTTCAAAGGTAACCTAATATGTGGCAAAAAACGTGGCTATAAACCACTCATGATGTTGTTCTTCAGGAGTGCTAAAGCTCACTTGTGCCATTAACATTTTTGAACTTTAGTATAACTGCAAAAAAAATTCATTTGTTAGTTGTTTGATCTCATTTAGCTCAGTAATAAATTGCGACTAAGACTTTGACTTCTTAAATTATGGAGTGAGTGCCTTCTTTGTATCATCCAATCTCCCACAATGACCTAATTCTGGACTGGTTCGGTAGAGAAAACTTGTAGGACTTGCCACGTCTCACTGTTTCGTTCTTTGTCTCTGAAATTGATAGCCAAGAAACTACAGTCCGTATACTTATGACCACTTTTTACAACACTCAAATCCACTGCCCAGAGAGAGATTTATTGAACTTTTCCCACGATCACCTCTTTGAGATGAAATTCAGGAGCCTGAAAAAGCACTACCTTCCACAGATCATATCTCCAAAAATATTGCGAACCAAGCTCTGAAAGTTTTTGATGAATTTCCTCAGGATTTCAGCTTCGCACCATATGAATTTTAGATTCTGAACCTTCGTAGAAAAATTTTTATAGAGAAAATTCCACGATGACCTGTTTAGGAGCTTGAAAAAAGACCTAACTTCCACAGATGATATCTCCAAAAATATTGCGAACCAAGCTCTGAAATTTTTAGAAAATCTTCCTCAGGATGTCAGCTTCGCACCCTAAAAATTTCAGCTTCTGAAACTTCGTAGAAAAAAAGTTATAGCGAAAATGCCACGATGACCTGTTTGGAGCAGCGAAACCCTAGAATCCAAAGCTCCGATACCAAATGTTGTGTAACCAGCTTCAAAAATAGAAGAAAAGAGATATCAACGCCTTAGAAATAAGCCACTTCGAGGGGGAAACCTCCAATACATTACATAAATGCACAATTCTTGGATGATACAATTTACAAACCTCCTTTCTATATATAGGAGTCCATGGGGCCATAATGTAATCCTAGTGGGCCACAATGTAATCCTAGCCGACCTAACAATAATAATTTAAGGGCACAATAATAACAAAATGGGGGTTACAAGGGTACAATAATAACAATAATGGGGTTACACTAACAATAATAAGGGACTATACTAGTAATATAGGGACCTAACAATCAGACCTGGAGAAAAATGTAACAACATCTAAATAAATGACCAAAAACTTCTCCTGTTCTCCTACAAATGGTATTGTTGGGAAAAATAATTGTTAGATTAATTATCCAATATTCATATGTCAATCCGGACTCATAAACACGAGTTGCACTGCACTTTCTTGATTCAGTTTCTAAGTCGTATTTTTAAGTATTCCTTATGATGATCAACCAAGTAAAGAAACATACAAATTCTGATGAACAAAGAACTTTCGGAAAGAAATTAAACCATCTCACTAACGTTAGCAGAATCAATAATCAAATTCAACTTAAAAACTTGAAATTTCTATAAACTTAACCTATTTTTCCCTTGGACTGAAATCTAGACTTAAATGAAGGCCTAATTATTTCACCACAAGTTCTACTTCAAAGAAAATTCCTAATTCAACAGATTTCATACATCAACTCAGTAACTCGACATTTCACTCAAAATCCAAACCCTAATTTCTAACTTTTACAAGTTATATTTTGAAAGCACTGAAAGATCTAATCTACTTTTAATTCCAAATTAATCCTATGACTAAACAATTAATCTTGCACTCAATTACTGTCCTTAGATTCAAACCCTAATTCTATTTTCAATAATGAAAATCAAAATAAACAACGGTGGATTTCTATTAGACACACAAAAATGTACTTAAGAGACTATGATACAATTGCATTTAACTTGAATTAACTTCATCAATCTGTCAACAAACTAAGCTCAAGCAACCTACTTAAGACTGCAACAAACCAACACTCTGTCTTCTTGATCAAAGAGATAAGTCACACTACTTCGAAATCCAACAAACACACATTGTACTAAGGCAATGCTAATGGAAACTACCTTAAACTGGAAACTAAGATTTCAACCATATTTCTAATGAGATTCACACATGGAAATACTCAACTGTTTCAATCAAATTACAACTATCTAATCTATCTAATTATCCAGAGTCCTAATGAAAAAGACACTCAAAACTTGAATTGCAGGGACTGTAAATTACGACAATTGAGATCCTATGCACACCTAATTAAACTAAACTACCTACTGTGCTCACACTGCTCTTATTAACTTAGAATATATTGGTGATGAAAAAAGGTATCAAAAGCATACTGCAACGGAATTGACCAACAAAATTGGAATCACATTGTGCACACAGTGATAAATTACAATTTGGATACATCTCAATACTCTATAAAAAATACCACATTCCTCACCCTAATGCTACTCCGAATTACACTTATAGTCCCGCAGAAAAATAATTTCCAAACCAACAATGTTCAAATCAGAATGTAATAACAAAATGTATGAAAATATTTTTAATATTCTGAATACATTTCAAAATCAACCTCACTGCCACTTATATTTTTCAGTGTTCTTATTACAAACTTCCCCTAATTACGTTGAAACAACGATGGCTAAACCAATTTATTAAATTACACTTGTTAAACATAAGAATATTGGTCTAGAGTGAATAATTATGCATTTTAATTCAGAGTCTTCGATCCCTTATAACACAGAACTTTGAAATTGTTATCATTCATCATTGTGGAAGATTCTAAACTGGATTTAAAATGCTATTTCTATGTTTATCCAATCACCCAACATGTTCAACCTTTGCAGAAAAAAAAGAGGACTCTCTCTATTATTCTATTGATTGAAACACCCATCCAATGGTTTCATATGGATTCGCGACATTATAAAATTTGTTGTTCGATCAAAAAAGGCAACGAGATTTGTTCCTTTAACTAGAACCAATAAATATTAACACACACGATATTAAATTTCTTTTGGCAGACAATCGAAATGAAGCTTAACTTAATCTCTCAAGAAACAATCTTAGATCGAAATGTAGTGATAAAATAAAAACCACACAAATATTTACCTATGCATATGATTACAGGAAGTTGGATCCAGATTTTGGTGGGCCCTTTCCACACCCAAAGATGGCTTGAAAACATATAGAAATGAACTAAACCTCAACGCATACGATTTAGAGACTAAATAATCTCATAAGGATCCGAAATTAAATTAGTAACATGCCATGATGAATCGCAAACTAGGATTTGATTATTGAGTAACAAAGTTTACAATCAGACTTAATATAAAAATGGGAATGGAAATCTTCGCTAGCTAATTCATGTCATTACATAAGACTTTATAGGAATAGTTACATACATAAAATACTAAAGAGTCCTATTCATGGTAAATGTTGAAACCAAATGATATCGAGATCCTCTGATCTGTTCACAATTAGAATTTCACTCTACCTAATATAACCAAACTCTAACTATTCCTATCTCTGGGATAACTGTGCAATAATCCAAAATTTTTCTTCATAAGGGTCATCGAGCTAAGCCCGATTTCTAGAAGATGGCCAGCTGTAATGTTTTTTCAGAGTCATGGAGAACTACTGTAAGATTAAGCACTTGGGTACAAATTGAGTGCCCAATAGTTAGGTAAAGGTTCTCTAAATAGATCTTTGGTGCGGAGTTCATGCTTCCCTTACCTAAATAAGTCTTGTAGAAGTATTTTTCACAACTACAACCCATAATGATTAGTTAACAAAGAAGCATACAACTAAACCACCTAAAATTAATCATAAAATAGAAAAAATAACACTACATGCAATGCCTTTACCTGAAATTTCACTCTGATGTGATTTAGGCCATAGGAAGGAAAAAAAGGGAATAAAGGAGTCCATAATTGACCAAAACAAGGTTAAAAGTGGTAAGGAAAGTGAAGAAATGAAGACAAAAGAGGGTTTCAACATCTTGCCCACACTTAATCTGATGCATGCCCTCATGCATCTAAGGCATCAAATGTCTAGTCAAAGGACAGTTTCCTTGACCAACTCTTCAAGACTTATGAATGGAATTGAGAATTTTTTGAATTGCATAGCTAACTTCTGAGCAATTAATCTACTTGTAGGCCGGGGTTTACATGCTTTAAATGTTATGATTCATTTGTTTCTCCTCCTAAGCTCATCATTGTGAGCATAAAACCTGAGGTTTTCATCCCTCAAATGGCCATTTAACTTGCTAACATACTCAAATAATGCTTCAAACTTATGGGCCTTGTGTTTTAGTTTAACAATATTCTTTTGGAGTCTTATCAATCTTATTTTAAAATTCTCTTCTTCCTTAGGAGTGGGTACTTTTACAGGATTTTTTGATTGTTGGGAATGACTCCCTTCTGGCACATGACTCACATTTTTATTTGGAGAAGGGTCTTGTTGTTCTCGATTGGTTGAAGGTTGAGTGGGGGTGAAGGTTTGTAGATCCTGGGAAATTTCATATGGGATTTGGGATTGGGATGGAGGTTAAGGGCATTTAGGGAAAGATGAGGGAGATGGAGTAGCAAAATCAGGGGATGAGGCTACAAAAACATGCTAAGGACTAGCAGCTCTAGATGCAGTGTGAGGAGGTTTACTCATACTCCTAGTCATTCTTCTATCTGGTGTGGTAGTTTCTATAATGGCTAAAGACTTGTGAGAATGAATTGAAATTTTTCTATTCTTAGACTTGGGCTTATGGTCTTGTTGAACTGCAGGCTTTGATGTTGAATGCATTTCAGCTAAATCTTCTATGGGAGTCAAGGTTTCTCTTCCTCATTTCCCCTTTTTCTTCCTATCTAACTCTCACTTTGAAGGCCGAATTGAATGACTAAGGGAAGTATTTGGCCTCTTCAAATTATCAGGAGGGAGTGAGATGAATTGAGCAAGCGAGTTGGGTTAATCAGAAGAATTTTGAGAGGTAAGTACATGGGCTTCCATTTTTGGCTTCATAACTTGACCTATAGGTCTCTACCTCCATTGAACTTGTGTTTCTTCTCTTGGAAATTTTTCTATGAGGAATTCTTCCCAAGAATTATTCCTCTTGCTCAAATCGGAAACAACCAATATGTTAATCAAATTGTGATGGAAAAGTGCAGTTTCACGCTTCTTTATTTCATATTGTACCCCTTGTGCAAGCTTAGCTTCAAGAAATGAGGAATTTCTATAGAAAAATATTCAGTAAAATGCATCAAAAGTTTTATGTGAGAGAGTAAATTGATGGCATACCTCCCCTCACGAGTCAAGAAACATTGTATCATTGTTAGAAATGGATTCCACTGGTCTTGAATACAGCTTTGTAATACTCCCTTAGCCCAATTTAATGATTGGTATGCTAGTTTAAAAAATCCTGCAAAATTAGGTATGTTTAATTGGTCTCCTTTGAAGAAGTGTTCAGCCCCTATGGGCAGCCCGACTGCCTTACTAAGTGATTCCTCTGTGACTTCAAGATGAAATTTTCCATTTTTTTCCATCTTCCCATCGTAGGTCTGGGCAAAAGCCAATGCTATGACATAGTTATACCCCTGGAAACTTTCGAGAAAAATCATCCAACCCTTATTCTCAATGACTGATATACATAGTTGGTAATTTTTGGTTCAAGCAAATTGGAAAAAGGTGGGCTCATGCCTATCGGCTGCGATGATAAAAAAATGAGTTCAAACACCCTGAAATTGACTTATTTAATGTAAACACAATTGCAATAATTCATTTTCAGAGGGAAATATGGATACCAATCAGATAGGAAGCAAATATTTAGTGATCATAATCGAGCCATATTATGACATCGAAAACATATAGGTCACTTAATATGCGATTCAGAAGTCTTGGTCTCAACATTAGTACACACACAACATAGAGGAAGAGAACATATTCATATACCCATAGCGGAAACAAAAACAACTCCTGGTATTGAACATTCCTTCCATAATTTATTACACATCCCTTGCATTACACAAAGCTTGCCACACTTCATAAACGTGAGGAGAGATGATGGTGTGATCGTGGTTTGTAGTGGCAACATGATTCAGTGATAAAATTATGAAGAAAGTTCCATTATGAATTCATATGTGATGCCAAGCAATCACCGCGTCATTGTGTTCAACAAATTCTAAGATTGTGCCCAATCGAACCATAATCAAGGGTGAGTTGGTGGTATCAATTCATATGTGTAAGAAAATGATGAGACCTTATGTCAAATTTGCGCTCATGATGGATGTCGTGGCGACAAAATCCCTGTGTGAAATTTATGCAATCATATAAAAAAGTCGTAGTTCATACAATGGAGCACTGGGGTTATGCCTTCTTTATCCCCACTCATCATCTAATCTTCCCTCACCATCATATGCAACAACCCCAAGCTCACTTCACTTTGTCACCATATATAATTATATACAATCATGAATATGGGTGAAACAAAATGGAGACAATGGAGGAATTATGAAGGAAGAATGGTTCAATTTGGGCATAGGAATAGATTAGGAAGAGAGAGTGAAAATATGGGTATAGAGAATTTAGGTAAAATGAAGTTACATGAAATGATTATTAAAACTACCTATAACTAAGTGAAGTATATTAAGCACATTAACTATGTTACCTAAACAACATTGGGCATAAAAATAGTGTGAATACCTCCTAGTATAGCAACAGGTCCACTATTGGAAGTGGAGTTCTTGTTTTGAAAAATGATCATAAAGGAGTAATGAGATCTATAGCAGACTGAGTGGCACCAACAGTGATAGAACCTCTATACTCAGGCTTAAATATCTTTCAAGAGCTGAACTACTGTTAGGGATAGCACCTTTCACATCCCATTAATATTAAAAATAGTTGTGACAAAAATGAAATCTTCAGACAATAAATTTCTAAAAAAAAATCATAGTCCAGCATTGAGTGCTCAAGTATGAAAATGACAACTACAGAATAGTTCAAGTACAGAGCTAGTTAAACATAGGGAACAGATCATGGAATCTTCAGAATTATTTGATATACTGCCACCAAATTTTTGTGTAGTGGCACTAAAACCTGTCCATCATCTCATGGATTTTGACTAGGCCTGAGATGATAACTTCCTGGGGCATTTATGTTTAGGGAGATCGAAATGGCTTGAAAGAAAGCTCCAAGGGGGCTTATTTTCCATAGCCATTCTAGTGGGTCCGAAAAAAAATAATTCAATACCTAATGGATCCCTAGACTACCACTACCTTATTGTTTTATTGAGCCTAAAGTATTTCCTGATCGGGGAATTCATGTTTAGAGAGTTTGAGTTGTGCATAGAATACTCCTAAGGGGTTTCCTTTCTGTAATTATTTCCTTAATCCTAGAAAATAACAATTCTATGATCAAGGAATCCATATAATACTACTGGTCCATGTCATTTTATGAGCCTGGATCATTCAATGCTTGAGAGCTTCATTTTTCAAGAGTTTGAAGGCATCCAATGAAGACTCAAAAATTTTCTTTTTTAATAAGTAATCCATCAGGCCTGGGTAAAGGAATAAACTTACTCCTGACGAATTTCTCCTTTATTCTACATGGGTTTTGGGGAGAACCACCTATAGATGTGAAAAAGTGATAGCCCACTAGTTAATATATATATCTATATATATATCTATCTATCTATCTATATATATATATAGATAAAGGAAATCATTCAACCAAACCAGCTCTAATCTTGGATCCTTTTGAAATTCCTCCAAAAATTGATCATGCAAAAGTGGTCTCTAATAAAATTTAAGCCAATGACCATTCACTAAAAAATAAGTCTTGTCATCATCAATGGTCCTAACATGAACTGAACCATTGTCAAAAAATTTAGCTACTTCATAATTCCCTAACCATCTAGTAGAAAATTTACGTCTGAAGTGCTTAAAATTACTATCATATAACAAGGCACAGTCAACTGGGAAAAATAATTTCTTCTTAATGAACTTGTCATGCCATTGATCTCTTTGGTCTTGCACCACTAAGGTTCTATGATAGGAATATTGTCTCATTTCGTCAAGTTGTTTCAACTGCATCAATCTTTGCTCTTGAGATTTATTCAAGTTCATTCCCAATCTGGCGTCAGTTCTAAATTTTTTTACTTGGAATTCAATTGGCAATAGCACCTGCTTTCCGTAAATTAGTTCATAAGGTGTGTGCCAAGTCAAATTACTCCAAGTAATCATGTAAGGCCATAATGCCTCTAATAAATTATCCGCCCAATCCATATGGTATAGTTGAATGGCCTTTGTGAGGATGGATTCTAGGACTTTGTTTGTGGAATCCACTTGCCCATTAGCTTGGGGGTGGTAAGGGGTAGATTTATGGTGCTTAATCTGGCACTGCTCGGTTAGTGCCTTGACAAATTTTGATGTAAATTTCATATCTCGATTAGTGAAAATCTGGTGCGGTACACCAAATCTCATGAAGGTGTCCTCGAACAAAAACTATACTACTCCTTTTGTGGCAACATATAACACCTTACCCTCCACCCACTTGGTGACGTAGTCAGTGCATACCAAGATATACTTTTTCTTTTTTGACATCAGGGAGATGGGAACTACAAAGTCCAATGACCACTTCTCAAAAGGTTCAATGGCTATTTGTGGTTGAAGAGGCATCTCATCAGAGGAAACTAGTTTCGCCATCCACCGGTAAGCGTCGCAGATAGAAAAAAATTCTTGGCATTCTTAAAGAATGAAGGCCAATAGTACCTAGTACAGAGACCATTCTATGTGGTTCCTTTATTGACAACTTCTCGCCCACAAGGCTCATTGTAGAAAGCTCTCGAAACATCATAGATGTCATCTTCCCGCACACATTTCCTCAATATCAAATCCATCCCAATGTAGAACAAATCTCCCTCAATACATGAGTAGTTAGCATTGCACTGCACAATATTATGTTTTTCCCTAGCAGACATGTTCTAAGGAAATTTCCCTGATACCAGATAATTGGAAACATCGGTGAACCATGGAGTAATGGCAGAAATGGAAAATAATGCTTCATCTAGAAATTCATCAGGCACTAGAGTCGACCTGCTTCCCTGTTCAATATTCAAACTAGATAAGAAGTCAACTACCAAATTATCATGTAAAGGCCTATGAATTATGGTTATATTTAATTATTGTAAGAGAAAAAACCATCTAGTTATTCTATGATTAGTAATTTTGTTATTCATTAAAAATATAATAGCATAACAGTTGTTATTGACTAAAGTCTCTTAACTGGTAATATAATGCCTAAACTTCCCTATAGCATGTACAACTGATAACAGTTATTTTTCCATCACAGTATAATTTAATTCGGCAGGGGAATGACTTTTGCTAACAAAATGAATAGCGTATGGGTAGTGATCTTCCATTCCTCCCAGGACTGCTCCTAGTGCAGTGTCTGAAGCTTCTATACAAATTTGAAATGGTAAGGATCAATTTGGTCCTCTCAATACTGGAGCAATGGATAACCTATCCTTTAGGTGTTTGAAAATCCTTGATTTTGTTGGATTGAATTTGATTACTTCCAGCAACACATGATGACCCAAAACAATTCCCTTAGTTTGCATCATACTACATTTTTCACTACTAAGGGCTATATTATATTCTCGACAATGAATTAATACCTTATATAGATTTACCAAAGCCTTAGAAAATTCATATCCATAGACTATGAAGTTTTCCATATAGACCTCCACATAGTCATGGATCAAATCAGAGAAAATGACAAGTACAACTCTTTGAAAACTATTGGGGTGTTACAAAGGCCAAAGGGAAGGACTCTATATGCATAAGTGCCCCAAGGGAACGTAAAGGTAGTATTTCCTTGGTATTATTCAATTATATGTATTTTATTATAACCATCATATCCATCTAGAAAAGAAAAATACATCTTAACTGGAAGCGTGTCGAGTACCTGATCAATGAAGGGCAGTGGAAAGTAGTCGTATAATGTGGCATTCTTCAATTCTCTATAATTGAATCAAATATGACACTTTTCATTCTTTTTTGTCACCACCATCAGTGGTGACACCCACCTACTATATGAAATGGGGTAGATGAATTTCGTAGCCAGAAGTCTCTTAAGCTCATATTTGACAATGTATTTTAACGTTGGATTCATACATCTTTGTGGTTGTCAGACATGTCTCATTTATTCATTGGTATAAATATGGTGGATGCATGTTTTGTTCTGCAGTCAACTCTGTACCGATGTGTAAATTCTTTCCTTCAATGATTTCTACAGGATTTTTGGCGAGTTCATGGTTGTTCTCTATTGTTGCAAAAGATGTGAACATGGCTGGATGGGAAGCCTCATGGAGCTCATCACTAAAAACATGATGGTAACCATTAAAAGAAATAGGATAGTTAATACAAGAACTATGAGATAGGAACTAGTGAAAAATCTATTCATCGAACTACTCCTGGAGACCTCTAGAATATTCTAATGTCAGCAAAGGAAACATATAGTCTTTGTCTCCATAGGGAATCTCAAGCCATAATTGTACTTCAGCAGATGTCTAAGCAGGGGGGGAAATAGACTATATTTGGTTATGGGGACCATTGGAAATTATCATTTCTCTATTTCTGTACCCTATGGCGACATCAATAGTTTCCAACCATGGGCGTCCCAGAACTATAGGATGTCCAGGCCTAGGGAGTTTTTGGGAAATGATGATAAATTCTATAAGATATTTGTAGGAAGCACTAGTGACCATTATGTATTCTAGAGTTTCCATTGGTTTGATGACATACTTGTCTGCCATTTCTAAAATGATAGGGGTGGGTTTAAACCCAAGAACTGCAAAGATGTCATTGTTTCATATGTCATGGCATTTATTGCTGTCCCCAAATCTACAGGAGTGTTTGGAAAAAGTACTCCATTTATCTCAATGATGACAATGGACTTCCCAGGGTCATGGTACTTCACAGGCAAGTCATAAATCATGGTGGACATTTGATTCATGATATTTACACTTTGGTTCTAATGCCCCTTCCTACTTGGTTTATTAATGTAGAGATCCTTGACAATTTTGGTATAAATAGGGATGCCTCTAATAGCTTGCCAAATTAGAATTTTTATGTAGACATTCCTTAATTTTTTTTCCAGGTCGTATTCAAGCGAAGTCTCTTCTTTCTTTACGAGAAGTATTTCAGGGTAGGGTGGTTCACTTGATTCCTCTTCTTGTGTATGTTTTTGTTTTTCATTTTGAAAATGGTTTTTGGATGATCTATAAGGGACCTCTTCCTGTATGACAACAATGTATTTCCCTTTGTTGACAGTATTTTTTGGTCATAATTGGATTTCATTCATAGGGATGGCCGTGATCATATAGGTAGGAAAAGGCTAGACATTTATGTTTTGTGTAGGTTGAGGCAGTCTATTATGATTTGGGTTAGGTATGGGTTGTGCAGGAAATAATGTAGGGCAAGGTGGGTTAAAAGTTTTGGGTGTCTACGAAGATGATGGGTCAGATGGTGCAGGTAAACGTTGTTGCAACGGAGGGGGTGCAAGAAAAGGTCGTTGATATGTGTGTGGATTATACCCTTGCTAGAACTGGTTTTGTGGCTGATAAGGGTTGGTATAAGGATTTTCCCTCTAGTTTTGGTTCCATGGAGTGTTCTACATTTGAGGGGTGGACTAAGGGGGGTAATATGGCTAGAAGTTCTAGGGTTTATTTTGGCCATACCCTTGGGGACTAGGTTTCGTGAAATTTTTTTGACTGGGGCCTTTCCAAAAGGGTTTCTTACTTGCTTTTGACGGGTCATTTTCTTTGACACTCCCTTTATAGATACCTTGCAGACTGGGAAGAGATGGACACTTTCTTGTTGAATGTTCTAAGGCACAAATTCCACAAACCTCAATGATGTTGACGGGAAACTCCCATTTGATATGCTTTTTTCTGCATTTAGGACAAAATATCTCCATAGCAGGCCTTTCATCTTCTTGATTCTTTTTATGTTTCATTATGTCGAGCTGGTTACCAATGGTGTTTAAAATTATCATTTTAAAGTTTTCCAGTAGGTTCCCTAGTTCGACTCTAGTGACAACAGTAGTTGTGGGTTTATGATTTCTAGATGCAGCATCTCGAAGACTATCACAGGGCTTCCTACCGACTTTAGCCTGAATTCTATAATAGGTACGACAAATTTTTTCTACTTCAACAAAATATTTTTGTAAATGTCCCCACTACTTAAAAGGTTTACGATTTCAATGCATTCATCTTTTAGTCCTTTGAGAAGGACTGTTTTGATAGTTTTCAGATCTATATCGACCCCTTAGGATTTGTGAAAATGATACAGGAAGCATTCAAGATATTTTTGTAGGCTTTCATCATGTAGTTGTTGCATTCTCATAATATCATTTATGTCCCTTCTTTTGCAGGAATATTTTTATTTCCTAAGGAATAGAGACTTCATAGCATCCCAAGAGTATATGGTATTTTCACCTAAGCTCATACACCATCTAAGTGTGGAATATTTCAGGGTGGCTGGGAAAATTTTTAGTTTGTGTGCATTATCATAGTAATTGTAGCTTCTACATAAAATATAGAATTCAAAAAGAAAAGCGTCCGGTTCTTCAGATGACATATCATAGAGAAGTGGAAAATAGTTCATCAGTATGATTTTCATGGTGATATTCCTGGTTACATCTAGATTGGGGAAGGTGAAGGTAGTTTCTTCTTCTTCTTCATTCATTCCTCCCCTCAGTCCATAATTTTTTCTAGGTCCATCCTTATTTCCTCCAGAGAAAGGAATCCTTTGGCCTTTTCCCTCTCCATGGTTTTCTTCCTGGTTTCTTTCATTGTTCTTGTTGTCCCCTTCATTATTTTCCATGTTGATTGCATATGTGTTGCTGCTAAGTTTGTTGGAGAAGGATTCAATGGAAAACCTTAATCCTTTGTGAATTGGGAGTTCTCCTTCTAAAATATCCTTACCATTGGTGCTCCCTTTTTCGTGATTAGTACCTGCGTAATGATTAGCGGGATTAGTTAATGGGATTTTTGTCGAACCAAATGTTTCAAGAAATTGTGAGCTATAAATAAATCTACTTCTATTATCCCTAGGTCTACTTCTACGAATAAGTAAATGGAAGATAAAGTTTAAGAACAAGCAATAATCGGTCAGGCTTTGGAGCAACCCCACAAAAATGGATGTGTATCTCTTCACTCACGTCTTACCATACTCTCTCCACCCTCTAATAGCCCTGTAAGATATCTGAAACTCAGACAATAATGATTGCCTGAGTCAGAAATTACAACTCCCTAGCAATGATGCCAAAAATGTTGGGAGAAATAATTGTTAGATTAATCCTCAAATATTCATATGTCAATCCAGACTTGTAAACACGAGTTTCACTGCACTTTCTTGATTCGGTTTCTATGTTAGAGTTTTAAGGTTTCCTTATGGTGATCAATGAAGTAATGAAACAAACAAATGATTATGAACAAACAACTTTCTGAAAGAAATCAAACCATCTCACTAACAATAGCGGAATCAATAATAAACTTCAACTTAAAAAAAATTGAAATTTATATAAACTTAACCTGTTTTGTTCTTGGAATGAAATGTGGACTTAAATAAAGGCCTAATTATTTTACCACAAGTTCTAATTCAAAGAAAATTCCTAATTCAATGGACTTCATAGATCAGCTCAGTAACTCAACATTTCATCTAGGGAAAATTTTAAGGATGGAAATTTATCTTAAAGTTTAGAAACCTTGGTGAATCTTGTGAGTCCATAATAGGAAATCTGTAAAATTTTTGGAGATAGTTTTGAAAAATTATTCAAATTTATAATAATTTTATATATTCTCCGTATGCATTTTTTAGTGAACCGTTTTTTTAGAAAAAATATAGATAATTAGCCCACCTGCGAATATTAGCCCTGAAAATTTTCCATGATTTCATCCAAAACACAAACTCTTAATTTCTGGCTTTTAAAAATATCACTTGGAAAGAACTGAAAGATCTAATCTACTTGTAATTGCAAATTAATACAATGACTAAATAATTAATCTTGCAGTCAATGACTCTTCTTATATTGAAACCCTAATTCTATTTTCAAGAATGAGAATAAAAATAAACAACTGTGGATTTCTATTAGACACACAAAAATGTACTTGAGAGACTATTCTACAATTGCATTTAACATGAATTAACTTCCTCAATCTCTCAACAAACTAAGCTCAAGAAACCTACTCAATACTACAGCAAAGCAACACTCTATCTTCTTGATGAAAGAGATAAGTCACACAACTTCAAACTCCAACAAAGACACATTGTAATAATGTAATGCTAATGGAAACTACCTTAAACTAGAAACTAAGATTTCAACCATAATGCTAATTAGATTCACACTTGGCAATACTCAATTGTTTCAATCAAATTTCAACTAGCTCATCTATCTTATGCTTCGGAGTCCTAATGAAAAGACACTCAAAATTGAATCACAGAGACTGTAAATTGGGACAATTGAGATCCTATGGATACACAATCGAACTAAACTACCTACAACACTCAAACTATTTTTATTAAATTAGAATATCTTGTTGATAACAAAAGGAATCAAAAGCTTATTGCAACAAAATTGACCAACAAAACTAGAATCACATTGTGCACGCAATGATCAAATCTAATTCAGATACATGTGAATACTCTATAAACAAGACCACATTCCTAACCCTAATGCTACTCAGAATTACACTTACATTCCCATAGAAAAATAATTTCCAAACCAACAATGTTCAAATTAGAATGTAAT
Source organism: Pinus albicaulis (assembly GCA_034641835.2). Lineage (NCBI taxonomy): Eukaryota > Viridiplantae > Streptophyta > Pinopsida > Pinales > Pinaceae > Pinus > Pinus albicaulis. The sequence goes on along the minus strand of CM076580.1, from coordinate 1,241,922,313 downwards.
AACTGAATGGATGGAAGTATTTTTAATCTTCTAAAGACATTTCAAAATTAACCTCACTGCCACTTACAGTTTTCATTGTTCTTATTACAAGATTCCCCTAATTAAGTTGAAACAACGATGGTTAAACCAATTTATTAAATGACACTTGTTAAACGTAACAAGCTTGATCTGGAGTGACTAATTACACATTTTAATTCAGAGTATTCGATACATGATAGCACACAGAACTTTGAAATTGTTATCATTCATATTTTTGGAAGATTCTAAACCAGATTTAAAATGCTATTTCTACATTTATCCAATCACTCAACATGTTTAGCATTTGCAGACAAAATAGAGGACTCACTCTATTATTTGATTGATTCAAAAAGCCATCCAATGGTTTCATATGAATTCACGGCATTATACACTTACTTGTTTGATCGAAATAGGCAATGAGATCCATTCCTTTAATAGGAACAAACAAATATTAACGCACACGACATTGAATTTCTTTTGACAGACAATCGAAATGAAGCTTAACTTAATTGCTCAAGAAAAAATCTTAAATCGAGATGCATTGATAAAATAAAATGCACTCAAAGATTTACCTATGCATATGATTACAAGAAGCTAGATCCAAATTGCGGTGGGCTCTTTCCATAGCCAGAGACGATTTGAAAAGTTACAAAAATGAACTAAACCTCAATGCATACAACTCAGAGAATAAATGATTTCATAAGGATCCAAAATTGAATCAGTAACACACCCTGATGAATCACAAACTAAGGTTTGATTATTGAGTAACAGAGTTTGCAATCAGACTTGATAGAAAAATGGGAATGGAATTCTTCAGTAGCTAATTCATGTCATTACATAAGCCTTTATAGGCATAGTTCCATACATAAAATAGTAAAGAGTCATGTTCATGGTAAATTTTGAAACGAAATTGATATCAAGATCCTATGATTTGATCACAATTATCATTTCACTCTACCTAAGATAACCAAACTCTAACTATTCCTATCTCTGGCATAACTCCGCATTAATCCAGAAGTTTTCTTCATAAGGGTCATCAAGATGAGCTCGATTTTTAGAAGATGGCTAGCTGTAATGTTTTGTTGGATTCATGGAGAAATTCTGGAACATTGAGCACTTGGGTACAAATTCAGTACCTAGCAGTTAGGTACATGTTTTCTAAATCGAGCTTTGGTGCCAGAGTTCATGCTTCCCTTAGCTGAATAAGTCTTGTAGAATTATTTTTCACAACTATTACCCACAATAATCAGCTAACAAACAAGAATACAACTCAACCACCTAAACTTAACCATAGAATAGCCAAAATAACATTACTTGCAATGCCTTTACCTTAAATTGGGAGCTGATGTAATTTAGGCCATAGGAAGGCCAAAAATCGAATAAAAGAGTTCATAATTGACCAAAACAAGGTTAAAAGTGGTAAGGAAAGTGAATAAATGAAGATAAAAGAGGGTTTGAAAACCTATATCCATATCCCTCTGGAAAGTAGAACCAATATTCATTAACCTAAATGGAATTTTTGCATACATGAGGGTTTCCCATGGGGTTGTGAATGATGTTTTCTTTTTTTCTTTTGGCTATAATGAAATCTAATTGTAACCTGAAAATCCATCAATAATAGATCACTTGGAAGGTCATGTTACTGTCTGTAGAATTTTATCCATCTTTGGGAGAGGATAATTATCCTTTAATGAGGCTCTATTGCAATTTCGAAGGTCTATACATAACCAAAGTTTCCATTTTTCTTCCTCACAAGTACTAAATTAGCCACGCAATTGAAATACCTATGAGGGACAATTATCTTTGATTGTAATGAATTTTTTAATTCCTTCTCAATTGATGGAAACAATAAAGGATTTATTTTCCTCAACTTTTGGTTGTATGGCTTAAATCCTAGTTTGAAATGAATTTTGTGCTGAATAATGTTGGTATAATAAGTTTTAAGGTCTTTTTAAGACAATGGAAACACATCAAAATGTTTTTGAAAATATCAACATAGATATGTTTATATTCTTATAGAATGTCCTTTTCTAACTTCAGCAACTTTGGTTGTTGTTGTGTCCCAACGTTGTAGTCTTCAAGATCATCTTCCCAATATATTTCCTTTATAGAGACATAAATTCCATTGAAAAACATTTCCAGTGGTACCAAAACTTTATGGATTACATTGTTTCTCAACTGCACTATTTTCTGACCTCCCATAGAATTCTTCAAATGCAACTCATTATTTGGTTCTTCTTCTTGAAGCTCTTCAATTTCAACCTCTTAATCAATCGATATATAGATTTGAAAACTCTCCAATCATATGCATAAATGTTTTAATGTGTTCTTCATCTTCAAAAGCCTATCAGTATCTTACATTATCTGGAATGGAAGGTCTACTCCTAAATTAAACATCATATATGATTTTGGGATTTAATGGAGGCTTGAAAGTAGTAGCTACAACTTCCAGCGAGTCAACTAGAATGCTACCTTCTCTTGGTAAAAATTATATGTTAAAAGTAGAAAATAAATTATCCACTAAATACCACACTTCATTTCTATATGCTTTAAGCCTTTGATGCGTAGTTTGGCATTGATCCTTGACTTGTTTTAGAATCAATACAGAATCCCCAAAACCAAAAATAAATTGTATTCCTATGTTTTTAGCATTGTGTAAACCAAGAACCAGAGCCTCATATTCAGTAATATTGTTTGTGGAGTCAAACTCTAGTTGATAAGAAAAGGGAATAATACAAACTTTAGGGGAAATTAAAATAACCCTAGATCCATTCCATTATTTTGAATGTGGACCATCAAAATAAAGCTTCCAAACTCCACTAACTACTGCCTCTCTGCTTTGGATTGCTGAAGGAACATACACTTCTGTATCCTTAGAAATTTCCTGAGGTTATTGCAACATAAACATGAAAAATCATCCTTTTCCTAACTGTAAACAAGATAATTACTTGAACCCCCCTTGGTGATAGTCTTCACAAATCTAGTCACCTCATACAATCTTCTTTCTTACCCACCAAGTACTGGAATGATAACATATGTCAAATATAGTTTGAGCACTCCTCCCAATTTAGCTCCCCACGACCTAGAAAGTAACATTCCAAATTGAGCTAGAATATCTGCAACAACGTCATCCATTACAATGCTTTTAACCGCAATCTGAGCCAATGAAACCATGAAATATTTAATAAGCCCCACCCATTTGACCCTTTTTTAATCAAAATAATATAAGTGCTTGTAAGGCTTTGTAATTTGCAAATTAAGTTGATTCATAACTAAGGGAAGCATTAAATTATGGGTGAAAATGTGAAGTTGGGTTACACTTTTTTCCCTTTTATGAGAAAAAATTATCATTTTTAGAAGTTCTTCAATTTTTTGCAAGGCAAAACAATTTTTTTGTTTAGAATTTCATTTTAAAAATAAAACTTGTCAAATTTTTTTTTTAGCTTTCTATTACTTATTTTTTGGAATTTTTTTATTCACATTTGATATGTCAACTTAACAATTCTTCAAGTGTGTGTTATTTAACAATAAAATGATTCATAAAAAGTCATGTTGAAATGCGTTGGTGTATTCTTTGAAAACTTTGTGTTTTTGAGAAAAAAAATGGGTTACAACAATCTAGACAGAGTCTAATTCGGTATCATTATATTTAGGAAACCAACTAATGAACATCATAATTAATAGAATTTTTTGAACTGAACCAATATGAAAAAACTGCATATTTTGAATATGTTTTGGCCCGCGTGAAGTTTATCAACATATTAGTTATAAATTAAAAATCGAAAAACTACCCAGTACAGATGACAAACCAATGTAATGCACCACAAATGTTTCAATTTTTTACAGTGTATTTTGGGAGATACATAATATTTATTTCACTGAATCATAATGACCTTCAGAAATTATTTACACCCATTTATTACAAAATTAATTAAAATTAGTAAATATCTATGGATTTCCATAAAAGTTATATTTCCTAACAGTATATTGAATTTTGCAAATTCTTTTCTTGGATCCGAAAATTAATTCATAAATTTTGATGGAGTTCAATAATTCAAAACTCGAAGAAATTTGTTTAGAGCCGAGTTGCAGCGTAGTTACAGATCTTTTAGTTAGGTTGAAATTGTGTAATAGTTCAGCTGACTTTTTTTTTTTCCGCTTCATCCCGTTAGTTTTAACGACAAAGAAGTCTGGCTGAAGTCTTTATAAAAGCTTGGCCGAAATTATGCTAGCAAATTAGGTCGGTCAGAAAATTCAATGAATCCCCTCCAAAAAAGAATGCAACGATATAAATAGCCGAAAACAGAAACATTATTTTTGCACTTTTCTTCATTTGCACTAAATTTGCAAGGGAACTTTTTTGGGCTTAATTTTCAAAGGACATTTGTTGGAGGTATTTTTTAAAGTGACATTTTTTTAGAGGTTTTTTGGGCTTAATTTTCAAAGGACATTTTTTGGAGGTATTTTTTAAACTGAGCCTTTTTTAGAAGTTTTTTGGGCTTAATTTTCAAAGGACATTTTTTGGAGGTATTTTTTTAAGTGGCATTTTTTTAGAGTAAGTGTTTTGGGTTGAAGTAAATATTTTATTATGATATTTTAAACTGATTTTTTGTCTAATTTTTTAAGTGAATTGTTTTTGCAGGATTAGGATGGAAATATTCTAAGCTTCATTTTTAAAAGTCATATTTTTGGTGGAATTTTTAAAGTTTTTTGGGTTGAAGTATGTCTTTTGTGCAAAATTGTTTAAGTGAGTTCTTTCAAAATTAAATCTTTTGTGATACTTTTCTGATTTGAATTTTTGTCTAAATTTTGATAGTGAGTTTTTTTTACAGGATTTTGAAGGAATGTTTTTTAGCTTCATACTAAATTGTCATGGGAAATCAAAGAAATTGAAAGATAAAATGTGATCGAACAAGAGGCCCTCAGGCTCATAGAGAACATGGGAGAGAATATCACAAAAAAAAGAGAGAAGAACGCTGAATTATTGAAAGGGAAATTCAACCTCAACTATAAGTTCAAACATGTATGTAAATGTGAATATTATAAATTATATTTAAAATTTAACTAACTTGTATTATGAAACTTAATTTTTATTTGATGAGCTAATGTGAAAAAAATTTTGCAATGTAAATAGAGAGAGAGGTATTCATCAAAACATTGATGGTGAGATAGAAAATTTTGAAAGAGAAAGTGAAAGAGATATTGAACCAATGCTTGAAGATGTTGAAAATGTTGAAATAAATTCAAGTCAAGAAATTGAATCGTTGGGTATGTATATATATGTTGAATGTGTATTATTGAAATTATACATATTTATCAATTTAATTATTTATTTAATATGTAAACTCATTTTGTACCTTTAATTCTAATATGTACAGATGAAATCAATATCGATGATGAGATTTTAGAAAATTTTGACACTGACATATATGGAGATAAAAAGGTTGACCATGTTATATGATATTTTGTTAAGAACATTATTGATACGTTCTTCAATGATGAAAATGTGGCATTTCAAGCCCAAATTTTGAAAAGTCTCTTAACATCAAAGAAATTAAAGGAAGCTACAACTTTATTGGGTATTCGAAAATCAACAAAAGATAAAAAAAAATGAAGGAAAATGTGATACAAAATATGAATACTTCTCTAAATTCAAGTGGAATATATAGAAAGAAAAGTGATTTATATGCACGTAGAGAAATACAAATGGTAGTGGTTTCATCAAGTACTAAAGAGAATCGTTTGGTAAAATATATGGCAAAAGCATTAGGGGGCTCACGAAAAAATTTGCACAAACATCCGAAATTTCAATTGCAAATGGATGTAAGTGATGAATTCTCTTGTTAGACATTTGTTTGTAGGAAACCATACAAATATATACTTGGATAAGATGTTAAAAAATAATATATGAATATTGCATGAAAATTTCCCGTGTTTCACCAAAAGCAAGGGATGTGATGCAACAAAGAATAACACTAAATCAATACGAAGAACATGAAAAAAATGTCTTTGACACCACTCAGATAGAGTTTTTTAACAATTTCATAGAAGATAATCATGAAATTAATGTCTCAATAACTACTTTTGTGAAAAGAAAACCATGGTATGTTAAAACTATCACTGTACGTGACACTTGTTGTCATCATTATCATGTGGAATTTCAGTTATATTATGACACATTCCTTAATTTTTGTAAAACGTTTTGGAAAGATTATCCTCCTCCTTCCACTATCCATGATTTGAAATCTCAAATTACATCTGCAAGAGAAAGCCATGAATTATTTTACCAAAAGAAATGTGTTGGTGGTAAAAAATGCGTTGATTGTGGAAATTTGACATTATTTCCAAAAAAATATCTTACTGATATAAATGATAAATCATTGTCTAACATAAAAGTGAAATGGAAGAGATATGAATATATTCATACATGGAGTGGTTCAAGTAGTAGTACAACTGCGAAGAGAATTGATTTACAAGAAGAACAAATTTTTGTGATAGAGTTTTTGAGATAGTTTGAGGCAGAAATTTATAAATACACCAACTATTCCCATAGATCTTGATGGCATGACTTGAAATTCAAAAAAATCCCATCATGTTTTTCCACTAGGGACCATTTTGTCAATAATTGATATTGCAAATAATTACACATTTGTCCACAAAAAAAAATACAAACTGAATACTATCATTTTGACCAACTCTCCTTGCTTGTTCATATTCTATATAGACAAGTTGAGAAAAATGTTGATCATATAGAAAGTACCAGTGAAAATAAACACGTTATTAAATAACATCACTTTTATATCAGTGACAATCATACAAATGATACATATTTTGAAAATATTTATGACTCCTTGAAAAGTCATGAAATAAAATTCAATGAACATTGGATATGATGAGATGGATGTGTAGTTCAATTCAAATCTTGACGATCATTCCTTTGGTTGTGTCATCTTCATATGAAAAAACACATTAAACATTGTTTAAATTTCTTTGAGACTGGTCATGGAAAATCAGAACATAACGGTGTAGGGGAAAGTATAAGACGAGCACTTGGAAGATATCAAATAGACCACTCTGAAAAATGACTTGTCCCAGTTGAACAAGTTGTTCAATGGTGCATCACTGCACTAAGCCATGAGACTAACCAGTCAAGAGAAGTACAAAGGTAAATGTACATATATATATATATATATATATATATATATATATATATATATAGATCTATATATATATATATATATATATATATATATATATATATATATATATTAACTTCCATATATATATATATATATGGAAGTTAATTTGTATATATATATATATATTTAATATACTTGATCTAATTTTTATTATATTTCTAATTTTAAACATTATTTATCACAATGATTATCTTTGATTGTATTTTTAATAACATATTTATATTATTGTTTGAATTTTCCATATAGGTTTTTTTGTCATATTGGGGTCCAAGGTGTAGATATATTGATTGGAAATGACGTTGAAACAATAAAAGGGACTCGAAAATTGCATTCAATTAAAACAAAGCAGTACCAAAATGCGTTTGCATTTCATAAAAAAAAAAGTTTTTTTCATGTTTGCATACACAACACATAATCCAATGATTTTGTGAAAGCAAAATTTATGTAAAATATTGGAAACATAGATAACTAAATATAAAGGGGAAAATCTCTATGGAAAACTTTGAAGAAATGCAATGAGAGGAGACTATAGTATCATCTTAAGGTGATCGAGTTTCTGATCTTGTTAGAGAAGGTAACATTTTAATTTCTTTCAAATCAAAGAGATCTATAAATAGATAATAAAATCAAGTACACATGTTAATTTTAAAGTTATTTTTTCATGTTAATTATGATCTAAATTTATGTAAGTTTGTTTTATTGTGCAAGAGATGTTTTATTTGTAGTTACACCTACTACCAACACATAAAATGTGAAGTATTATTTGATGCATTGCACTAAACTGAAGATTAAAGTAATGGAAAACTATGATGGTAACGATTTTATATATGAAAAGAGGTCTATTATACTAAAAGGTTAATTTTCCAAAAAACACATCAAAGTCAGGATTTTGTTTACTTTCAAGACTATGAACCTGATATCATAAGTTATCAATATAGTGACTTGGTGTGTGCAGCACACATAAAGTTGATAGAAGTTCAAACAAAGAAAAAATTGAAAATTAAGAAATGGAAAGTTTCAAAATCTGATCATGAGCGGATCATTGAAGATGGCATCCCATTAGAATTTTTTTGTTTGAACTTCCCAACATTCTATTCTCTTTGGATTCATATTTTATAACTTCCAAAACTAAACTAACAATTAAACTAGTTGTTTTTTTGTGCATTGTTAAGTTTTGTGTTCTTATAATATTCATATTTTATGTCATGTACAAGTGTTTGCACATGTACATTGTTTTGGCACATGCATACAAGTAATTTATACACAAGTACATATACATGTAGATTATCTAGTCTTAAACAATTTCATACATTCTCTGGTACAATTTATGTCATTATGTCATTATTCCAAAATGTACATGGGTATCTAGCATAGTTTACATAAATCAAATTTTAAGTTATCATTTTGTTTTAGACATCTATTAACGAAATTATAATATTTATTCTTGAATTCAAAATGTGTGGTACGTGTTTTGTAATTTTCAATTTACTATCAATTGACATCAATAGTAGCTTTTCTATGTACATTAATGAAAAATGTTGTGTACTGGATATGTTTTAATGAAATTTTAAAATTTTATGATTGTTTGACACATATATGAAAATATACAATTTTATGATTATTTCTAGATATATACATCATTATGTATTGTATATTAAAACATTGTAAAAATGATTTCAAATGAAAAATGTGTGAATTAAATGAAAATTTTCTTTCATTGCTACATATTCATGATTGTTTTAAATGACACATGATCATGTGCAAAATGTACACTTAAATATCACCTTTAATATATGTATGTCCTAATTATATAGCATTCATTCGTGTTCAAATGCAATTAACACATGTACCACATGTGTTTTGTAATTTGCAATTTCAATCTAGATTCATTTTAAATAGAAAATGACAAAACAACTTGAGCTTTAAAAAAAAAAAACCTTTAATCTAAGATTGAATCTAAGTTCACATTATAACAAGTCATCATATATTCAAAATGTAATGTAACTAAATGCATTTATGTACTTCAATCATTATTACATATTCATGAACTTAAATATGTATTTAAATATCTATAATTGTTTTAAATGACACATGATCATGTGCAAAATGTACACCTAAATATGACTTTTAATAGATGTATGTCCTAATTATATAAAATTCATACATGTTCAAATGAATTTAACATGTACCACATGTGTTTTGTAATTTCAAATTTCAATATAGATTCATTTTAAATAACAAATGATAAAACACCTTGAGCTTAAAAAAAAAAAACGTTTAATCGAAGATTGAATCTAAGTTAACTTATAAAACATGTCATCATGTACATGAAAAATGTAACAACTAAATGCAAATATACTTCATTCATTGTTACATATATTCATGAACTTAAATATGTAAAATCATAGATACGTGATTGTTTTAAATGACACATGATCATGCAAAATGTACCTAAATATCACCTTTAATAGACATCTACACCTAATTATATATCATTCACACATTTTCAAATGCATAAAATGTACCCCATTTGCTTTGCATTTTTCAATTTCAATCTAGATTCATTTTAAATAAAAAGTGACACAACAACTCGTGTTTTAAAAACAAAACTTAATCTAAGATTGTCTAGAAGCTAACATTATAGCAACATGTGATCATGTATGAAAAATTTAACAAATAAGTGCAAATTTACTTCAATAATTGTTACATATTCATGGACTTAAATATGTAAGATCATCTATGATTGTTTTAAATGACACATTATCATGCAACATGTACCGAAATATCACCTTTAATAGACATCGTAATTATATAACATTCACACATAATCAAATGCATAACATGTACCACATGTGTTTTGTAATTTCAAATTTCAATCTAGATTCATTTTAAATAACAAATAACAGAAAATAGAGTTTTAAAAACAAAAATTATTTAATGTAATATCATCTAAGTTAGTTCATTATAAAAACATGTGATAATGTATGGAAAATGTAACAACTAAATGCATTTATGTACTTCAATAATTGTTACATATTAATGAACCTAAATTTTTATTTAACCATGTATAATTGTTTTAAATCACACATGATCATGCAAAAAATGTACACCAAATATCACTTTTAATAGATGTATGTCCTAATTATATAACATTCATACATGTTCAAATGCATTTAACATGTACCACATGTGTTTTGTAATTTGAAATTTCAATCTAGATTCATTTTAAATAACAAATGACAAAAAAATTTGAATTTTAAAAAGAAAAAATATAATATAAGATCATCTAAGATAGTTCATTATAACAACATGTGATCATGTATGGAAAATGTAACAACTAAGTGCAAATGTACTTCAATCATTGTTACATATTCATGAACTTAAATATGAAAAACCATCTATGATTGTTTTAAATGAAAAATGTACCTAAATATAATCCTTAATAGACATCCTAATTATATAATATTCACACATGTTCAATTGTGTAGCTTGTACCACACATGTTTTGTAATTTTCAATTTCAATCTAGATTCATTTTAAATAACAAGTGACAAAACAACAAGTTTAAACAAAAAACATAATCTAAGATCATCTAAGTTAACATTATATAACAAAATTTGATCACATGTCAAATGTAGCAACTATCCAAAATTTAAAATCATTCAATAAAATTAAATGTAGTTCAACTATTGAAAATGTAAAATATTTCCAAAATTTATATCATTAACAATAAAAGTAAATATAATAATCTATAGTGTTACAAGTATCAAGTTGTATAGAAAAGTAAATATGACAACATAAATAAGAGTATCTATATATATAAGTAAATAAGACTATCTATCAAATAAGATGTTGCACATGCATCAATCAAATATAGAATTTGGCTGCAATATATTTTCCAGCAGCCTCCTTGTGCTATCATCTGAATAATTGAGAACCTCCACAACGTGTAAACATTAAAATTTGATGTTTTAAAATCGAACGAGAATGTAGAACTTCATAAAAAAATAAAATGAAAAAAAATCATGCAATACCTCATGTAGTTCCCCCTCAATTATCCCATGTTGGTCATCCATCAATGCACCCTCCACGATAAACTATATATATATATATATATATAGTAAAAAATGAAAATGAAAATGGATAAACTAATGGAATAATATTAAAAAAAAAAAAGTTAGACAACTTCTTGTTCAAATTTTTTGGATGTTCATATCTCCATTATACACTCCATCGCTAATGTCCTTGGAGAATAGATATCATCTCCACAAACTTAAAATTCAAAAATTTTAAAACTGTAAAATAACTCAAGATCTAGATCTCATTTTTTAATGAAACTTTCAGTTTAATTTATAACTTAAACATAAGTGAAAAATTGAATACTTTTGACAGTCAATTTGGCACATCTCCTAATAGGGAAGAAGAGGGTGGCTTCAAACGAAAATCATCTCCACAAACATAAAATTCAAAATTTTAAAACTGTAAAATAACTCAAGATCTAGATCTCATTTGTTAATGAAACTTTCACTTCAATTTATAACTTAAACTATTAGGAAATTCCGACACATAGGAAATAGTTAAGTATAACTTGGTCTAGTGTAGAGCTAGGTAAAGTGTGCTTCTTTACTATGCACATTTGTAACTTATAATCCAACGGTTATAATTTCTAGTGATCTGATGGTTCACTCTCTCCTTGGTATTAACGACACTTGATCTGTGGCTTAACACAAGATTGGTCCATGATCTCTATTTGAAGAGCATGGAGGGTCATTTGTCTGGTAACTGTTTATGAGAGAAACATATGTAAAATTTCTTTTTATATTAATAAGTTGCCTGAAGTGGCCATGTTGCTCAGGTCGTGGAATGTTTCCCTCTTCGGGGGTTTTAACCATGTGATATACTGGTGTAATTATTTTTGATTTATTTGTGAGTGGTGACCTTTGGTTTTTGATCTAAATAACTTACCCTGTAAATTCCTACAAGGTATCCGAGCTATTTTGAGGGTCGAATCCATTGTTGATCCAAATCCGAAGCTAGTTTGACTGCATGTGACTGTCGTTTTCTAGATATACTATTTCTGAAATTTTTTGGGCCTGGAGAACTACTCTGTTGTGTTCAAAGCATTTTTTATAGTGAGGAACCCATTTCGTTTCATGCGAAAAGGTTTCTAGTTGTCCAAGTTATGTCAGTTTAGATATGGAGGTTTTGTAGTTATATTCGTTAACCGTTCTACTTATTTCGGTTCACTATGTTTATTTTGATTTATATTTTTTATTTCTATGTGGGATCTATACTCTCTTCCCTGTGTATGCTCTTTGCTCTGTGCTGTGTGCGAGCTCGGCAAATTTGAAACATGAAGAAGAGATTTTTTTTTCTACGTATGCTCTTTCCCCACGTCTTTGTGCGATCTCAGGAAATCAGAAATAGTGGAAAAAAGGATAGTTGTTGGTAAGGCTAACCGAAAAATATAACATTCTACCGTAAGGCTTGCATTGCATTTTTTTTGTGCACAGATTTTGTATTTTTTTTGTAGGAAAAAGCACACACAATGAAGAGTTAAAAAAAACCCTTCCTCATTTCAAACAATTACAAAATTTTTTTACTAGCTCACTTGGTGTAAAGTTAGTTTATGAGAATAGAGGTATTGGGTTCAAGTCTCTTTCTCATGGTTGTGTTTCTAAATTTTTTTTGTTAAAGGGGTGGTATTTTTTTCAAAAGTATAACTTCATGATCGAATTTCAAACCATTGTCGTAACTATTTAGCATCTACAACCCATTTTTTCAAAAAGACATAAATTCTTCATCCGGAAGTCATTTTTTGAGCCGTTTTTTTTTCAATTAGCCTAATTTTTCAAGATCTTTCCATTGGAGTAGTTAGTTTTAGCTCTTTTCAGCTTCATTTAAAAAAAAAAAAAATGGAAATTGCATTTCCGGTTATTCTTAACATCACTAATTATTTCCAATGGCTACCGCACATGGTAGATTTACTTAGAAGTAAAGGGCTTTATAGACTAGCGATAGGACAAGAAACTAAACCTACCGATGGAGATAAAGCCGCTAAATGGTAAAATAAACAAGATCAAGCACGAGTGTTCATAAGAATGTCCATTGCTCAAGATCTTCGATTTCATATCCTTGAAATTGACACCCTTGATGAAGCCCTGAAAAAGCTAATACTATTTTTGGCATTCAAAATCAAATCAGGGCCCACTAGCTTGAAAATGAGTTTCTTACTTTGGACCCCAATAATTTCTCCTCTATTGAAGATTTTTTGTCCAAATTCAAGACCCTTAGACTTCTTTTAGAATTTTGTAAGGTAAAAAAGGAAGATGGTAGCCTCATCTATTCCATTCTTTCTAAGCTTGTCCCTGCATACTCTATATTTGTTTCCACCTTCCATTCCACTAGAGAAGCCATCATTTCTCAAGGAAAAACCCAGAAGAACCCCTCTTTTGATGTGTTTTGTGATTCTTTGATAAGAGAAAAAGAGAAACTCTTACACCTTGGTCTTGTCACTTCTAGAAACACTTCTAAGAAAGCCTTAGCAGCCCAACAACAACGATATCAAAAGAATCCCAAGAAGCAGTATCCTAAAAATTATGGTCCTAAACCAAACAAGGGTCCTAAGCAATTTCAGCCGCAAACTAAAAAAGTAACTCACCAAACTGATAAGGTAACTAAAAATAAAGGGAAGAAAACAGATAGACAATGCAACTTTTTCAATCGTGATGTCCATGTAGAATCCAAATGTTTTAAGAAGATGGAAGCCTTGGAAGCAGAAATGAAGAAACACCACATCAATTTGCAAACCTCTTCAACCTCATCTTCAGGAATGGCACTTTCTACTTGTGGTTGTCAAGCATCTGGTCATGCATTAAATTTATCTTCTTCTTCTCATTCTCATGAGTGGCTCATTGATTCTAGAGCTTCTTACCACATGGAAAAAAATAAAGCCATGTTTTCTTCTTTAAATGATTTTAACACCAAACATTCTTATGTTGGTGATGATAGATCTCTTAGTGTTGTAGGATCTGGAACCATTAATCTAGATAATGGTCAGTTTAATGATGTACTATGTGTTCCTACCTTATCATGCAACCTTCTATCCGTTTATCAGATAGCTCATTTAGGTGAAGGGAAAATAGTAGAATTATCACCTCATGATGTTGTAATCAAGGAACTCAAAGATCCTAGAAATATTTTAGCTACTCGCATTGCTGATGATTCCATAAGGTTGTATAAGTTTGACAACTTTAGGTCATCATGTCTTCCATCCATTTCTGTTGCTCATAATGATGAACTGAGAAAACTTTAGCATGAGTTATTTGGTCACTTAAACTATGGTTCTATTCAAACTCTATGTAAAGAAAATATGGTGATAGGTCTTCCTATGGTATCTTGTCAAGATGGTGTTTTCTCCAAATGTGTACTCGGAAAAAATCATCGGGATATTTTTGACAAACGTGCCTCTTAGTACGCTTCAGCCCCTTTGCAGCTTCTGCATAGTGATTTAAGTGGTCCACTTCCTATTGTTTATTTCTCTGGTTGCAATTACTTCTTAACTTTCATTGATGATATTTCCAAAGACACTTGGGTATACTTCTTAAAACTCAAGAGGGAAGTTTTTAACATGTTCTTGGCCTTTAAAGCCTTTTTTGAGAAACAATATGGACATCAAATTATTAAGTTAAGATTAGACAATGGAGGAGAATATGTTAACAACAAATTTATCAACTTTTGCACTGAGCATGGTATTCAATTGAAACATACTATTCCATATACTCCACAACAAAATGGTGTAGCTGAAAGGAAGAATCGCACCTTAAAATAAATGGTTAATTGTATGCTTCAATCTAAAGGACTTAGTCTCAATTTTTGGGTAGAAGCAATTAACTATGAAAATTACATAGTAAATTGCACTCCTAATAAGGTTTTAAGGAATGTAACTCCATAAGAAGCCTGGAGCTAAAGCAAACCATATGTAAGTCACTTTCATGATTCTGGAAGTGATGGTTGGGCCCATATTCCAAATGTGAAAAATAAATCCTTAGAACCTGAGAGTGAAAAATGAATTTTTGTTGGATATTCTAACGATATCAAAGGATATATACTTATTCAACAAAAATCCAAAAATATAATCATTATAAGAGATGTAAATTTTGATGAAAATATATCGGCCTGCGAGCCTAGTTTGACAGGTGTACCACCTTTGGCCTGCGATCCTAATTCGACATATGTGCCACCTCTCTCTATCTCTTCTATTTTTGATATCATTCCTTCTAGTTTATATGATTACAGAGAGGATGACTATCCTCCTCCACCTCTTGAAGATATTCCTTCCACTCCACAGCTTCCAAGATAGGTCTACTCTACTCGGGATGTAACAAGTTATCTTGCATGTGACCCTGCAGATCGATGACATACACGTTCTCAGTTCGAAAGAGCCTCTTCCTTATTGGCTCAAGTTCTAGAAAATCCTAATCCAGCCACCTTTGAAGAAGCTTCTAGTCATCCATATTGGGATGAAGCCACGAATGAAGAATATCATTTCTTATTGGCAAACGGTACTTGGGATCTTCTTCCTCTTTCAAAAGGAAGAAAAATTGTCAGATGCAGATGGGTTTACAAAACAAAGTTTGGACTGGATGGAAAAGTGGATAGACATAAAGCTCATCTTGTTTCTAAATGATTTCCAAAGTTGAAGGCATTCACTATAATAAAACCTTCTCCCCTGTTGCCAAAATGAATTCTATCCGCCTTGTTCTTCCTCTTGTTGCCTCCTTTAAATGGGAAGTCCATCATATGGATGTTAAATCTTCCTTCTTACATGGAGATTTTCATGAATAAATCTACATGTAACAACCCCATGGCTTTATCCAAAATGACTATAGCCTTGTTTGTAGTCTTAGGAAGTCTCTCTATGGTCTCGAACAAGCTCCTTGGGCTTGGTATGCCAAAATGGATAGATTTCTATTAGATAATGGCTTCTCTAGGTGTCATTCTAAGAACACTATCTACACCAAGAAAGTGGTTAAGTACTTCACCATCCTTGTTCTTTATGTTGATGATCTTATCCTTACTCATAGTGATCCCAACCATATAAACCATGTGAAGTCTAGCCTCAAAAAGAAGTTTGAAATTACAGAATTAGGACACTTGCATTATTTCCTTGGTCTTAAAGTCTTGCAATCCAAAGAAGATATTACTCTCTCTCAGTCCAAGTATGCTGTGATCTTCTACACCACTTTCACATGGAAGAATGTAATCCAACCCCTTCTCCCTTTCAGTCTGGAGTCAAGCTTTCAGTCACTTGTACTACCCCTGAAGTTGATGCTACCTTATACCGTTAACTTTTTGGTAAAATTATGTATCTAACCCACACCCATCATGACCTTTCCTTTGACGTTGGTTTTGTTTCTCAGTTTATGCACCAACCTCATGAAAGTCACTAGAAAGAAACTAAAAGAATACTTTGATATATTTCAGGTATAGTTTAGTTCGGGATTCATTATAGTACAGGAGCATATCCATTGTTGATTGGTTTCATTGATTCTGATTAGTCTAGTAACCTTGATGATCGAATGTATACTACAAGATATGTATTCGCCATCTATATGTCTTCAGCAGAGGCAGAGTATTGTGGTGCATTTGAAGCCAGCAAGGAAGCCATGTGGCTTTTTCAGATCTCGTTTAAATTTGGTCTTCATCAGCAACATCCAACTACACTTTGGTGTGATAATCAGAGTGCCATTCAGCTATGTAAAGATCCAGTTCAGCATCAGCATATGAAACACATTGAGCTCCAAATAAAATTCATCAAAACTCTCATTCATGATCATGTTCTTGAAGTGCAGTATTGTCCAACAAATGGTCAAGTTTCCGATATGTTTATAAAAGCTATCACAGAAGCGAAGTTTACCAAACTTTGAACCATGCTTAGAGTTCAGGAAAGTTATCATTAAGGGGGGATAGGCTCTAATTCCTCCTTCCTTCTCTTATCATGACACATTTGTAAATCCTTCAATCGTATCCCAGGTTGTTCATAAGGGGGGAAGTTAGGATATTCCGACACATAGGAAATATTTAAGTATAACTTCGTCTAGGGTAGAGTTAGGTAAAGCCTATTTCTTTAATATTTGCATTCATAACTTATAATCTGACAGTCACAATTTGTAGTGATCTAATGTTCACTCTCTCCTTGATATTAATGACACTTCATCAATGGCTTAACACTTGATTGGTCTATGATCTATATTTAAAGAGTATGGAGGGTCATTTTTCTAGTAACTGTTTATGAGAGAAACATATGAAAAAATTCTTTGTATATTAATAAATTGCATGAAGTGGCCACGTTGGCTCAGGTTGTGGACTGTTTCCCTCTTCAAGGGTTTTAACCATGTGATATACTGATGTACTGAGTTTTGATCTATTTGTGAGTGGTGACCTTTGGCTTTTGATCTAAGGAACTTATCCTGTAAATTCCTACATAAACATAAGTGAAAAACTAATTACTTGCGATAGTGGATTTGGCACATCTCCTAAAATGGAAGAATAAGGTGGCTCCATTGTGAAAAAAATCCTTGGAGAATGGAAATCATCTCCACAAACTTAAAATTCAAAAAATTTAAAACTGTAAAATAACTCAAGATCTAGATCTCTTTTTAATGAAACTTTCACTTCAACTTATAACTTAAACATAAGTGAAGAATTGAATACTTGTGATGGTGGATTTGGCACATCTCCTAACAGGGAAGAAGAGGGTGGCTCCATTGTGAAAGCATCAGATGGAATCAGAATATGTTAACATTTAATTATATACATACGTGTCTAAACAATTGTTTATCTTAAAAATATGTCATCATGATATCGATATAAGAATAGAATAATAATTGTACAGAATCATAAACACTTAAATAAAAGTAACATTTCCCAACATATCATCTTGATTGTGAGACCCTGAACATTCAACTATGATATTATCAAAATTTTCGTCCATCAAGCATGTTGACTGCAAATGGTGAGCATATAATACATTTTTTATATTAACATATACAAATAAACATGTATATGTAAATTAAAAATTACATTAGAATATTCTCCCTAACCATTAACACATATTGATCCCATACCCTCTTCCTCATTAATAATTAAGTAATGCCAACCATTGCGATTGTTTTTTGCATATGCTCTAAGATCTTAAATACTCATTTTCCATATCTCATCATCTATACCTTACACAAAATTAGCACATGCATTCTCTCATGCTCTTTTTCGATTCAGACTAATAATAATTCCACCATGTCTAGACTGAACCTTGTATATGATGGCATCCCTTGCTTCTGGACTAATTTGATAAGTGTCATCCATCTCTGACCACAAATTTTCCACACGAAGAGGTAGGCTTACCAATGGTGGCTCGGGGTGAGCCATCTCAGCATCATGCTTAGCGCCCCTACGGTCACATAATCGACCTTTCCCAGGATCAAAAAATTCGCAGCGAAGGTCATTATAATTGGGTTTTATTCTAAAAAATAATTCTCAATAAAATAATTTTGCAAAATAAAGAGGAACCTTGTCGTTCCATGGTAGTCTTCCATAGGTAACAACGTGCCTATCATACAAATGGAAAGATATATCAGGGTTATTGAAATATAGCACCTTTA
Organism: Pinus albicaulis; assembly: GCA_034641835.2. NCBI lineage: Eukaryota > Viridiplantae > Streptophyta > Pinopsida > Pinales > Pinaceae > Pinus > Pinus albicaulis. The sequence continues at coordinate 1,241,903,433 of CM076580.1, read as the reverse complement.
GCATCTTTCTTTTCGGCCCTTCTTTGAAATTAAACATATATTTTTCAACTTTTGTAACTTTGTTATTAAAATTTTCCCTTGTATCGGGACCCATCACAGCTTCCTTTCTTTTCCTCATCACTTCTACAACATTATCAGTGTTTGGCCCAATATTTTTGTAAACATCTACAAGTGTTCTTAAAGAGTGTGTAACTATTTCTAATATTTCTTGACTCTCAGCAGGGACTTTCAAAGATAGAAGATATTTCTTCAATTTTGAATAAAAATGTTCACACCTTTGTAATGTGTCTTGTTGGATGTTTGTTTCCCAATGTAAATCAAAAAATTTAGAAGGATAAGTCGTGGTTGGTGTACAACCTTCTTGAATAACGCAGTCTAGCCTATGTCTGTTGCAAGCAAAAATTTCACCCTTTGCATCTATATATAAAATTATGTATAATTAAAAAAATGTGTGAACAAATTTGTACAAATTTTCTTTTTAACCATAAAAAATTATATAAATAATTTAACAAATTAATAATTGAATGAAAATAATATTCAAATTGATGGCCACCTTGAGATGGCTGAGCAACATTATGCCCACCGTGATATGGTTGAGAGCCAGCATGACCACCCATTGATTAGCTACCGAGAGAATGCGTACCACCACCCTCATGTGATTTGCAACCACTTATTGATTGGCCACCAGGGAAATGTGTACCACCACCACCCTCACACAATGAGAGGGAAGCTTTATATAAAAAAAAAATATTAACTTCTAATCAATTCAAAAATACATACATACATATAAATATATACATATGATTGGTTAGATTGTGTGAACCATACCACGATTGCATGGACCATGGCCATGATCCAATGATTGAGTATATACTATTTTCCTATGAACTCCTAAAAAATATTTTTTTTTAAAAATTAATTTAACTTACATAATTGATAAAACATCAATTCCATATGTATACATCTATGTACATGGGGATAAAAGTATATATATTCAATAAAAAAATCAATTCCACATGTATACATGTATGTATGGGGATAATATTATATATTCAAATTTCATTTAAAAACATACACATTTAATATAAATACCATTAAAATCCCCTGATCCATGATCCCCCTCTCTCGTAGAGGCATGGGATTCTATGGAAGTTCGCCTCAAATAATCACGTGTCAAATGATCATCCTCCATGATATATATATATATATATATATATATATACAATGGACATTTACAATTATTTTTAAAATTAATATTTAAAATAAATTCAAAGAATTCAAAAAATTGATGTAATTTAGTACAAAAATGCTGAGCACAAACACAAATGATGTAAAACACAAAATTTTCAAAGCACAGATTGATGTGTAAAACTCACTTTAAACAAAATATTGTTGAAGTCCTGCACATTTTAATTTTATAAAACATGGAGTTCACCAAGTTGTGCTTACATGGTGGGAGCCTACTTGGTATATAATTGAAAAAAACACATGGTCATTAAAAATGACGCATATATAAGTAAAAAAAACACACATATCAAAGATATGTTACAATTTCCATCAATAATTTTTGAAGGAGAGCATATCAACACTAATTCATATTTGAGATATGAATCACCAATAAATTTTGAAGTAGAGAGTCTCAACACTAATTCATCTTTGAGAGATGAATTTTGAATTGGCATTGCCCCATACAATACTAATTCATCTTTTACATATGAATCTTGAATTGTAATTTTCCCATACAATAGATCACCAGACATATTATCAACATTTTCACAATGTCTTATACTAAATTATTGAAATTGTCTAACAATATTTTTTTCTTTTCCATGCATTTGTTTTAGCCTCTCCTTTCATCTAGTTGCACACAAGTTCAGAATTGGTGAAAACTACAATTCCATTTGATGGATACTTCCTATTTGTTCCCAAGCCTTCTATCAATGCAATATAATATTCTTCATTGTTTGTTGTTCTTCAAGGTATATTCATTTTCCTTTGGAGGAATTTGTTAGTCGCAGTATTGCATAGCACATATGTAACATTTATTTCCCTGGATTGGGACAAAAATAAATAGCTATGCATAATATCCATTTTTCAACCATGTTTAGTGGGCTTTTTGATCCGTGAAAAAAAAAAAAACATTTCAATAAAATATATTAAATGAACATTTATTGCAAATTCTTTAAATTTTATGGGACAAATGACATGTACAGTTTCCAAAAACTCTAGGACCACAATAAAATATGAAATGAACATAGATTGAAAATACCTTAGTTTATGAGAGAAATGATATGTACATGATTTCCAAAAACACTAGCAAATGTTTCAAAATTTATGGGAGAAATGATATGTACATGGTTTCCAAAAACACCATAAAATGCTATAAAGTTTATGGGAGAAATGACATGTACATGGTTTCCAAAAACACTAGAAAATGCCTTGAAGTTTTTGGGAGAAATGATATGTACATTGTTAAGTTTATGGGAGAAATGACATGTACATGGTTTCCAAAAATACTAGGACCATCCCTGCATTTAGAAATATAAGTTGTATAAAGCTGATAGACATGTTATTTTGAAAAAATCCTTTTTGTTAAAAAGGATAGGGGCTAAATGAGCAAAAACACATCCATGGAAAATTTTAGGGGCTAATATTCGCAAGTGGGCTAATTTTCCATGATTTTTCCAAAAAAAAGATTCGCCAATTTCCATTTTTTATAAAAATGTTTCGCCCAAATTTTACAGTAAAAAATTATTTTACGTTAAAAATCACCAACATTATATAGAGTATATATAAAATCATTATAAATTTGAATAATTTTTCAAATACATCAATAAGCATTTTATAGGTTTCATATTAGGGACTAGTGAGATTCGCCAATTTTTTAAAATTCAAGATAATTTTCCATCCTTAAAATTTTCCTTGAGTTACACATCCTAGCCATTATGGTTGGTTAGGTGATAGTGAACTCTTATGAGATGATAGACTCATTTTGCTAAATTTTTTATAAATGGCCCAAAGACATATTGTATCTATAACCAACTTAACTGCTAGGAAATTCAGAGTTCAAACCTACTAATGCATGTAGTTGGTCTAATTTTTAGGTGGATAGGTTTAGTCTCCATAGGTCTGAAATTTAAGAATTTCACCACCGAATTGTCATCAGAGTCCTATGGAATGTGTCATATGTTTCATATATTGAAACATAACTTTGTCAAGTTTTACATGTAACTTCATATATTGAGCATAAATTTGTCAAGTTTTAGCATTAATTCTAATTTCAAATGGATTTTCAAAAGGAATGGTAATTTAGGAAATAATTTCAAATGGATGGTGATTTTTTTGTTTGTTTTTTATATTCTCTAGTATTCTTTCACATGGTGTTAAAATTTAGAGGTGCATGACTGAGCATGAAAAATGGGATTAAGTGGATAGCATATTCAACTCTGAAAAATATATAAATATATCATTTCTTTCATTGGCAAGGTATTAGCCTGGTTATGTATAGTACACTCTTCTTGTCACTTATGAAACATATCTGGTGTAATTTGGTGGCAATATGAAGATCATGTAGCCTCTCAAATGATTTTTTAGTTGGTACTTGGAATCACATTCTCTGGTTTACATTCACAGATGGTTAAAATTTAGAGGTCCGTGAGTGAATATGGAAAATTAGATTAAGAAAAGAGCACATTCAACTCTACAAAATATAAAAATATATCGCTAATTTCAAATGGATTTTGAAAAGGAATGGTAATTTAGTTCGGATGGGTAGTGTTTTTGTTGTTTTATTTTTTACATTAGCCAATGTCCTTTCACATAGTGTTAAAATTTAGAGGTGCATAAGTGAGCATGAAAAATGAGATTAAGCGGATAGAATATTCAACTCTGCAAAATATAAAAATATAGCATTTCTTTCCTTGGCCAGCTATTAGCTCTATTATGTATAGTACACTCTACTTGTCACTTATGAAACATATCTGGCCTAATTTGATGTCAATATCAAGATCATATAGCCTCTCAATTTTTTTCATGGTTGGTACCTAGAGTCATATTCTTTCGTTTACTTTCTCAGATGGTTAAAATTTAGAGGTCCATGAGTGAGCAGGAAAACTTAGATTAAGAAGAGAGCACATTCAACTCTGCAAAATATAAAAATATATTGCTAATTTCAAATGGATTTTGAAAAGGAATGGTAATTTAGGCAATAATTTTGGAGGGATGGTGTTTTTGTTGTTTGGTTTTTTATACTCTCCAGTGCTATTTCACATGGTGTTAAAATTTAGAGGTGCATGAGTGAAAATGAAAAATTAGATTAAGCAAATAGCATATCCAACTCTGCAAAATATCAAAAGATATCATTTCTTTCCTTGGCCAGGTATTAGCTCTGTTATGTATTGTACACTCTTACTGTCACTTATGAAACATATATAGTCTAATTTTGTGTCAATATCAAGATCATGTAGCGTCTCAAAAAAAAATTTAGTTGGTATTTGGAATCATATTCTCTGGTTTATTTTCACAGATGGTTAAAATTTAGAGGTCCATGAGTGAGCATCAAAAAATAGATTAAGTAGAGAGCACATTCAACTTTGCAAAATATAAAAAGATATCACTAATTTCAAATCTTTTCTGAAAAGGGATGGTAATTTAGGTAATAATTTCGGATGGATGGCAATTTTGTTTTTTTTTTTTATATATTTTTCAGTGTTCTTTCACAAGGTGCTAAAATTCAGAGGTGCATGAGTGAGCATGAAAAATGATATTAAGTGAATAAGACATTCAAATCTGCGAAATATAAAAAGATATCATTTCTTTTCTTGGGCATGTATTAGCTTTGTTACGTATAGTACACTCTTCTTGTCACTTATGAAATATATCTGGTCTAATTTGGTGTCAATCTCAAGATGATCTAGCCTCTCAGATGTTTTCTTAGTTGGTACTTGGAATCATATTCTCTGGTTTAATTTCACAGATGGTTAAAATTTAAAGGTCCATGAGTGAGCATGAAAAATTAGATTAAGCAGAGAGCACATTCAAATCTACAAAATATAAAAATATTTTGCTAATTTGAAATATTTTTTTAAAAGGAATGGTAATTTAGGAAATAATTTTGGATGGATGGCAATTTTGTTGTTTGGTTTTTTATATTTTCTAGTGCTCTTTCACATGGTGTTAAAATTTACAGCGGCATGAGTGAGAATGAAAAATGAGATTAAGTGAATAGCATATTCAACTGTGCCAAATATAAAAAGATATCATTTCTTTCCTTGCGCAAGTATTAGATTTTCTATGTATAGTACACTCTTCTTGTCACTTATGAAACATCTCTGGTCTAATTTGGTGTCAATATCAAGATCATGTAGCCTCTCAAAGTTTTCTTAGTTGGTACTTGGAATCATATTCTGTGGTTTACTTTCACAGATGGTTAAAATTTAGAGGTCCATGAGTGAGCATGAAAAATTAGATTAAGCAGAGGTCGCATTCAACTCTACAAAATATAAGAAGATATCGTTTCATTTCTTGACAAAGTATTAGCTCTCTTACGTATGTTACACTCTCACTCAATCCGAGAAATTATATAGAGTTGATAGCTACTCCAAATTTATTTCTTTAATTGAAAAAAAATCATTGTTTTCTGATACAAAATTATGTAAATACATACAGACAGACAGAGCCACATTTCACATAGATTAAATAACAGGACTATGCACCAAGGGATTACTAGAGCTTCAACAAATAGACAAAGAGTCACATTTCACAAAGAGATTAATGAACAAGACTATGCACCAAGCAGATTTGTTGTACAAGGCCAAGTAGGTTCCATGGTATATTACACTCTGGCTCAATCTTAAAAATTATATAGACTTGAGAGATACTCCAAATACATTTCTTTAATTGAAAAAAAAATATTGTTTTCTCATACAAAATTATGTAAATAGAGATAGACAGACAAAGACACATTTCATAGAGATTAAATAATTGTACTATGCACCAAGAGATTAACAGAGCTTCAATAGACAGATAGAGAGCTACATTTCTCAGAGATTAATCAAAGGGACTATATACCAAGCTGATTTGTTGTACAAGAATAAGAATGTTCCATGGTATATTACACTCAGGCTTAATCTAAAAAATTATATAGACTTGAGAGCTACTCCAAATGCATTTCTTTAATTGAAAAAAATAATCTTTGTTTTCTAATACAAAATTATGTAAATATAGACACACTGAGCCACATTTAATAGAGATTAAATAACAATACTATGCACTAAGAGATTAGCAGAGCTTCAATAGATAGACAAAGAGTCCCATTTCACAGAGATTAATCAACAATACCATGCACCAGTCGAGATTAGTTCTTATACATAGGTTTGAGGGACGAGATCATTGACCACATCTCCATACCCCTACCTCATATGGTAATCATCATGGGACTAGGGGTTTCCCCTCCCATCTAGGTTCAGTGAGAGGAAGAGAAGAAAAAGAATGTTTCAAATATAAAACGAATTAAATTCTAAGTAAATAGGGGGAATAAATGAGGAATAATGTTGTAGAACCAGAGTAATACTTGGGCCAAATTACAGTTTTCACCGATAATATTTTTGGCATGGGTTTGCACCATTTCTTTCTCAGTGTTGGAAAACATGGTATTTCATGAACATAATGGTAAGTTATGAAAAAAAAAAATTTCACCTCAAAGAGGAGGGGAGTTAAAGTCTAGATAAAATAGATTAATAGTATTTATAAATATTTGGTTCTGATATTTATGTAATCCAATCTCTCCCCCATTATACTTGTAAGAAGCTACTGGGTTAAGTTTGTAAGTATCTAGTCTTGATTTGACCTAGGTAATGGAAAGACGAATCCATATGGATAGGGATCAATTCAATATACTGATATAGTAAATTGGTCTATAGAGATAAGTAACTAACCCTCTTATTTATGTTAATGCTATCTAAGGTATTTCCTCCATACAATACTTTTCTATATTCTGCGATAAGGTATTTCTTCACGAGGAAGAACGATGTGATGTGGTATTTCTTCCTAATAAGAAGAAGATCAGAGTATTTCCCCCTAAGTGATAGAAAATGGATTGATTGATTAGACAGTGAGGAAGCAGGAAAAACTGCACCTCACCTTTGACTCAATAGATTTAATTGACAACTCAGAGTAATTGGACTCCCTAAAGAACAAACCACCTTAACTTCATTATGGAATTATGAAGATATAAATAGTAAGATTATCAGTTAAGACATAGCGTAAGGGGGGCATATTCCCATATGAAGAAAATCAATATGAGAGGAAATAATTAGTAGCAATAAGTTTCATCCATTCGTCTTAGAGAACTATAGCCTATTACTTATAAATAGGTAAAAGGAAGGAAAGGCAGAGAAAATTCGAAAGTGAGTTAACCTGTAAAGAATTAGTGAATGATCTTGCAAAGTCAGAGCCAACAACAGAGGCAATTAAAGCTACTGATCCATCATAAGTAGCAGAAGTATCCTTAGCAGTAGCTTGAACAGAACATCAGCAATGGAAGCACCCCCCACCTATAGGATAGGGAATACAGTCATCAAAGCAAGCATCTGGGCCAATGCCAGGATTATAAATATACAAGTAAAAGGAAGGAAAGGCAGAGCCAATTCGAAATTGTGTTAACCTATAAAGAGCCAGTTAATGACCATGAAAATTCAGAGCCAATAACAGAGGAAGTTGAAGTTATTGATCCATAAATAAGTAGCAGAAGTATCCTTAGGAGTAGATTGAACATAAAATCAGCAATGGAAGCACCCCCCACCTATAGGATCAGGAATACAGTCATCAAAGAAAGAATCTATGCCAATGCCAGGATTATAAATATATAAGTAAAAGGAAGGAATTCTAGAGACAATTCGAAAGTGAGTTAACTTGTAAAGAGTCAGTGAATGATCTCGCAAAGTCAGAGCTAGCAACAAAGGCAGTTGAATCTATTGATCCATAATAAGTATCATAAGTATCCTTAGCAGCAGTTTGAATAGAACATCAACAATGGAAACACCCCCCACCTTTAAGATATTGAATACAGTAATCAAAGAAAGAATCTATGCCAAAGCCAGGATTATAAGTGAAGGTAGAGGGTAAAGCAAGTAAGAAAAGGTAAATGATAAGAAAAGTAAATAGCCAGGGTAATCCTGTGGTTCTATCCTAGGCTTATCCCGATGGTGGTCTAAGTGTTCGAGTGAAAGTATCTTGTGGGATCTGTAAAAAGAGTGAAAGGTATTCATACAAAAGAGTCGGTGGTAACTCATATAATAAAGTGTTGAACCCTTAGTTAAACTGAGAGGGGGGGGGGTGAATCAGTTTAACACATACATGGAATTTTAATACTTTTCTTTTAAATCTTATTTACACTTTCATTTCATGGTCAACTTAATATGTGAGCAATCTTAATCTGTGAGCAACAAGTATTACTATCAAACAGATTTGTTAATGTAATAGCAGATTGAATATGAGAGCAGCAAGTATTAAGCAGATGAGATAAATCACATCAACACATAAACATCATGCACAGAGACACCAGATATAAGTGGAAACCCATAAAAGGAGAAAACCACATCTTATTATTGTTGTGATGCAAAGGCAAGCTCCAACTCCCTCTCACCACTGATTTTCTGTAGGCACCAACCTACAAGAGGCTCCTACCTCAATTCTGCAAGCTACAACTTGCAAGGAAGCTCCAACTCCCATCAATTTTCTGCAGGCACCAACCTACAGGAGGCTCCAACCTCAGTCAGCTACAACTAAAATTTTATCAAGCTACAACTTGATGTGGAAGCACCAACTCCCATCTATTTTCTGCAGGCACCAACCTACAGGAGGCTCCTACCTCAGTCAGCTACAACTGACATCTATCAAGTTACAACTTGATAGGGAAGCTCCAACTTCCTTACTCTTTCAAAAGAAAAACACTTGCTGATTTACCTTGGATATCAGCTCTGTTCTGTACCTTCTTCTCTGCTGTTCATCAACTCTTATATCAGACCTGCATGATCTCTGCTCAACCCTTTCTTCTTCTTTGCTCAGCTCCTCCTTATTCACATTCTTCTTGCAGCTTGCTTATTTTCTTCAACTATCTTCAATTCTGCTGCACACTCTCTCCTCTTCTCATTCTATTTTCATCAAATCATCTCCTCTTGGATATTACCCTGTTTTATACAAGATAGCTTCATGACTGTTTGTATTCTACTAGGAATTCGAAATGGACCGTCATGTCTCTTTGCCTTCTGCCTTCTCATCTCTTTTCAGCTCACCTTAAAAATCAAATCAGAGGGTGCTTATTTATCAATTATGGGGATATTTTCTCTCGGGGAACTGCTAATGTATCATAAACACAAAAACAGCTAAAACATTTACATTCGATTCTCATAATTTGTCTCCATCACTCATTTTGTCTCTGTTTGTTTGCGTAAGTGTTTTTCTCTAATCGTTCTTTGTCCCTTTCTTATCTCTGTATGCCTTTCGTTTATGGTCGCTCGCGTAACTCCGAATTTATGAAATCGCATTTTTTATTTGTTTTATACCGTTTATATATAAATGAATCGTCGATCGTAATTCAATCTTACACGCAGTAAGTTTTGTTGATGTGCGAGTTCGCAGCTGAACATACATATATTACAATTGTATTACATTAATAATCGCTCCATAGCCGAGGCTCGGAACATGCGACTTCACGCGAAATAATTGATATAACCGCAACCATGTTTTATATATCTAACAGCACCCTTTTAATATAACTGCTGGGCAGTTTCAACCAACGCGTATCATATCCATGGTCCGTTTATAATACAACACTTTAATAATGTCGCCCTCTCTTCAATGTAGTATTTTACTTAAACTCCTTTCTTTTCACTTTAATGTTTATGAACCCTTTCTCATGTAACTTCCGGAGATATATTAATAGACCCATTTAACATAGGAAACAACCTTTCGGGCCACCCTGTCACGCTTTCCAATGCACTAGCTCTCCTTCGATTGCGATTGATCGCTCCTGCTGCGATTACGATTGATCGCAATCACAAACTTTGTTTGCATGTCTACTGTTTAACTCCTATGCGATTGAATCATTGCGATCTCCGATTGCGATAACTATTCCTGCGATTGTTCCGATTGCGATTGTTTAACTCCGTCAGCGATTCTCCGATTGATCGCAATCGCAACTTTGAGTTGCAAGTCCCGCTGCTTTGTTTACCTCCGATGCGATTGGGAAGGGGTCCCACTTTATATTACTTCCTTTCCATTGATCATAACGTGCTCCGCTTTAAAAATATATATTAATGTATATGCCTTGGACCATTGTAGAATATGGAATGCGTGGCATTTATATGTATTGTGATGGATATTATATATATAGGTATCCTCCAGCGGGTTAGGCGATTCCCGGAATTTATGTGTCTCTGCTGTGCTAACGTTTCTACCTCGACTGTTGTGATAACGGCTCTGCCTCTGCTATATTCGCTGCTTCTGCCTCCACTGCTCGACTGTTTCACTCTGCCTCTGTATTCGACTGTTACACTTTAGCAGTTTTCTTCTGCCTTTGGACTCTTCACAAGTCCTGATGTGATTCCAATCGGAAGTCGCGAATCGAAAATTACAATGCAGCTTTCACTTCGCCCCTTCAAAGTCCTGACCCGATTCATTTCAAAACTGAATTGTGATTTAATTCAACTCCGCTCAAAGAGATTTGTAGCATCTTTTAAACTGTTTCAATGTGTTAAAACTTTCCCAACTCCACTAACTTCGACACGGCCCGATTTGCATCAATCACTGGAATTCTTATAATTTAAAATAGAGTTGATGTTGCGTCAATTCTTATATGTATGTATACTTTGCCGCTAGAGTTAAGCGATTCCCAAAATAATATTTGTGTTATATTAAATGTATAATGCCGGTTGAAGTGTGCGATTCCCGGAATGTGGTTCTGTATTATATGTGTAACGCCCGGCTTGGGTATGATTCTCGGAATTTATAACTGTTCTGCCTCTGCCTCTACTGCTTCTGTCGTTCTGCCTCTGCTTCTGTCTCTGTGATAATGGATCTGCCTCTGTTATTTTCGCTTCCTCTGCCTTCATTTGCTTCTTTGCTGTCTTTATTGCCATGATAACAGCTCTGTCTCTGTAGCTATTTGTCTTATGCTCTCTCTTTTAATTCATCTGCTCCTTGATTGATGCTACTCCTTAATTCTCCTTTTGCTGCCTTTGCTTCTTTAAATGGACTTGTCTCTACTGCTCGACTCTCTCTACATCTTGCTGCTATGCTGCTCTCTTTGCCTTGTTGCTGCCTTAGATGTTCCTCCTTTACCATCTCCGTTGCCATCAATGACAACATTTCCAACAGTCTCCCCCTTTTGCATTGATGGCAACACATCCACCAATAATCCAATGCTTCCTCCAAGTTTTTCTCTGCCTGGCTTCTTTTAGACGATCCTATCTTCTGCTACTTGCTTTTCCTCCCCCTTTGACATCAATGGAAAAGGGTTGCACATTTCTCAGTGTTGATTCTTTCTTTGCATTTCTTCTCTCTGATATGTGTTTAGGCCTTCTTCTTCTGACTGTGTATCTTGCTGCTCCAAACTGGTGTATAAGGGTTGTTGAGAGAACATTTTTGAGATTATTTGAACTTGTATATACACATTAAGTCGATATCATTTCAAAGCATAGACTTCTTGCACTTGTATAGAGAGTAGGTGATGACAGCCATATATAATCAGACTTGTATAATGTGAACTGCATTATTGGATCAAGACTTAAGGATTGTGAATGCTCCATGTGACATATAAATCTTGCTTCAGCTATATTATAATCTTCATTTGAAATCCAAATCTGTTGAGGAAATTGTAGTTGGAGTATGTCTTCTACTGCAATACTCATCTGAAGTACAGTATTTTTTCATTTGTGATGAAGCTAATATGTCTTTTATAGTTGCGGTTCACTTTCCTTGCCTGTTGGTGATGATTTGAGCTAGGATGCTGATAATAATCTTGCATTAAATAGCTGCAGATCCTTGTTACTGATATGAATCAACCAAAATTTGATATAAGAAATCAACTCCCTTTACTGCTTCCATAATGTACTTTCACAACAAAACCTTGAGGCTAGATACATTCAATTTATTGTTTAGACTTACTTATCAACCGAGCACTTTTCTTTATGACATAAGGGGTTATGTATGTCAATGTTCAATCTATTTTCAATGGTGAGATGTTAGCAAATCCTTTCTGCTGAAGTATGTTCATGATAAATCAATAACAGATTTTTGAGCTTCAGTTGTCACAACTCATCCTTCATACTTTCGATACTTTAATTGTTCCATCATGATGATCTTTCACACGTATATATTCAAGTTGTTTACTTGAGATTTTAGCCAAAAGGCTTCACCCAGTTTGTGAACAATCTTCAAAAAGAGGTCTTGAAGATATATGTACTAACTTCAGGAGGGCATGCAATTATATATATAGAGACAGATGCTGCTTCAATGCATAATATATTTCTTCAAATGTAAACCTAATGCTGATCCTTTAGCACTGTTGATGACCTTTTCATGCTGAATGCAGATAATACTGGGAATTTTACCTTGAGGTACTTTTGCCATAGTTCTTTGATCCTGTGGACCTGTATCATACTGCTGCTCTACTGATAATGCTTGGTAATATGTTGATAAGCATGCTGCTTGTACTTAACCATCAATAGATATTATTTTGATAAACCATGCTGAGATTTCACTTTTAGCTTGCACATTTATCGTTAATTAAGACATCCTTCATAAATTCTACTGTAGAGCTTTCCACTGTTCACACCAACAGTTATCGATAACCTGAAATTTATCTTGACAACTTTAACCATTTGCTTATTCTGCCATTCTGTTCAAAGGAATGCCACTGCATTTTGTTTTCTAGGACTGCTCCAGAATCATTGCTTCTTTTCATACAATTCAATTGTTTTAACATAATGAACTTCAAGAAGACATCTTCAATTTCTTTGCTTGGAATTTTCATGGGCAGATCACTCAGAAGTTTTTCACTCACTTAACTGTATTTCGTCAAGGGGACTTTTCATAGATGAAAGATGTAATGATATAATGATGATAGGCTCTTCTCTTATTCCTCCTTCTTAAAGTGGTTCACTTGTTCATTCTAGCTGTATGATGTACACTGTGATCATCACTTATGTGCTGGTGTCTTCTTAGCTTACATGCTCATGGCTGATGTTCTCTCTACCACCAAGGCTTCTTGTTGTCTTCTCTTCTTCCATCAATCTGTTAGCTATTTAATATTTCAGATGATCTTCTTTCTCTTTAGTTCTCTGTTAGAGAAATTGTCCTGTGCATTCCTAATCTTATAGCAATCCTCATTCCAAGGAGCTCTTCTTAGACTACTTTCATGGGGACCTTTTTATGAACTGCTCTCCCCCTGGGATGTTGCTTCATATTTGTCACTGATTAGATATTTTCTTTTCTTCCTAGAGTAGCTCCCCCTAAGACTATGATGTTTTACATTATGTTATTGAGATGATAGGCTCCCCCTTTCTCTTTTCTTTCCATACTTTATTGGGGTTCTTCATAATGTCTGAACTCCTTTCCGATTCATAGTTTTGTTTGATTGGATTGGATTTC